>QRDG01000357.1:0-398941 GCA_012064385.1 Puccinellia tenuiflora
TTTAATTCTAGCTCACTCACTGTTTTTCTTTGGTCGACCCACTAATTAATGTGGCCGATTTTATTTGCCACATGGATACGTACAAGCGGGCCCCGCTTGCCAGCAATGATAAATACTAGATTAAACTTAGTTGCAATTGATGTGTTTGCATAACAAATCCGTAGAGTAGGTGTTTTGCGTAAAAACATCACCAATTGGCGATGATTTGTGCAATTTCCTCGGAGAAACGCAAATTCCCCCTCTACGATGCATGTATATAGTATATACACACGAGGCCGGCCCTTTCCGGTCCAAAACGGAACTGAGACATCCATGAGTGAATAGTGGTGGGTCAGCCTGATGGGTGGTCCCTACTGTCATAATCTATGTCAATTCCAATTTAGACGAGTTTTAGTGTGAATTGCAAAAAACTTCCAATTTCTGTTACGCAAACGAAAAGTGATGGTTTTTGATAATCTCAGCCACAAAAGTGGTGGTTTTACGCTAATTACTCGAGTGAGCTAGCAGTATTTTTTTTCTTCAAAAAGATGCAAAAGACTTGCATGTCATCATGGCATTAAGGTAGCTAGCTGTATGATGAGGCCACTTTCTCCGTGCAAAAAGAGATGTTTGTGACTAGTTTTCTTTTATTTTCTTTTCGAGTGTCTGTTAGTGGCTAGCTCTTTCTTTTTTGATAATATAAGGAACAACGATGGTGGTGACTTGACTTGAGCAACTAAGTAAAGCTTCGATTGGTTATGATGTTATGTTAAGGATCCATTAGCTGTATATAATATCGCGGCGCCGCAGGGCGACACGTCACCCGCTTTCTGGCCTAACCACACGTATGCGATTCTCCTTTTGAAATGAGAGAAATCGTAATACGTGGAAAACCGAAAGTCGGATCACCAATGTCAACGACGAGCAGAGTCGACAACCTATTATTAGGATTTGAATTGAACATGGCTCGAGATCCCACAGGTTAGTAGGATTTTCTCAGAATATATACTAGTATACGTACGTCTAGTTCCTGTCAGTTTTATCGCCAAAAAAATGACCAAAATATCTTAGACGGAGTACACGTGTCCATGGACCTTGGAGAGCTCCAAGGGTCAAATCCAGCTGGCTATGTCCGTGCGACGCAGCGCACGTATAGTACGCGCGTCCTGGTCTCAGTGGGCCCAGTGCAAGCTATGCATGATGCATGGGACCCATGCAACCGATGAACGGAATCGGAAATAAATTGGTCTTGCAATGTTGACCGAGGAGTCCCGAATCTTGTCGACTGACACAAGCCTCGTAGACACAAAGATAAATCCTGAATGCTACTATGTTATGATTGATCATTCATTCCATGTCTATGTTGTGTGCATGTACTGGATAATTTTCTATTCTTGCGATCATTTTTGGCACTTCGATGGATGCTTGGAAACGATTGATTTTTTTTTTGTCTTGTGTGCTTTTATTTACTTGGTAATAATCCCATAGGTCCAGATATGGTATCGAACATCCCAGACTAACACAATTTGGGGCATCTGAACATTCTACGGTGGGCGGCTCGACGCCCTCGAAGATGCAGGGTGTGTTTGGTAGGGTGTATCAACCCAGCACATCTATCTCACCTCATACATGCTCATCTGGACCAAGTTGGGCTGAGATATTTGTCTGTGTTTGGTGGCTCGTATCACCTGGGCCGGGTTGGGATGAGACCCTGTTTGGTGGCCTGTATGTACTAGGCCACGCTGAGAATAGGGTTCAGAAATTAAAATTACAAACAGATCCAAAAGTTTACACTCATACCCCTGAAAAGAATTCTAAAAAGCAATCAGGTCCTAGGTGGCACTGGCCGGAGCTGGCAGGAGGTGGGCCGGCGGCGCTGGCCGTAGCTAGGCGCGGCTGAGCGGAGGTGGGCGCGCTGGCCGGAGCTGGCCGGAGCTGGGCGACGCGAGCAGCTCGCCGGCGCGAGGAAGAGCTCGCCCGGTCTCGACACGGGAAGCTGCTCGCTCGTCAGCGGCACGAGGCGCTCCTCCCTGGGCGGCAGGGGTCGTCGCCGGCGGCTGGGTCGCGCCTCCGCGGCGGTGCTAGGAGGCGGCGGCGGTTGCCCGGCGCGGTGTGCCCTCCGCGGCGGCGCGTTGTCCTCCGCCGCGGCGCGTGGAGGCGTGGCGGCCCGTTTCCTACCGCCGCGGTGCGGGGGGGGGGGGGGGGGGCGAGGAGGTGGCGGTGCTCGTCGTCCGCGCCGGCAAGAGGAGAGCAGGCGGTGCTGGCGTCGACTGAGGCTGCTCCGCACCAACGCTGGGCGCGCGGTGAGCCTCCGCTGCCCGCGCGGGCCGCCCGTGCTCCGTTCCGCTCGTCCTGTCCGCTCCGCACGGGGGGCATCGTGGGGAGCATGTGAACAGTATTTCGGCCGGGGCGGTGGACCGCGTTGCGGAAACGGTGCGGAACTGTGTTCTGCGGGTATGAGGGCAGCCTGGGCGAGCAGAGAAGCTCGATTCCCACTTCCCAACCCGGCACTGCCCGGAGGCCTTTTTCGTATGAAGCCGGCAGTGCCCACACGACCCGACCCGGCCTACCAAACAACAAATAAGCTCCTCAGCCAGGTTGAGATGGGAATGTGTGAGTTCAACCGGGCTACCAAACACACCCGCAGTATAGCCAGAGGGACAAGTGCTACACAAGCATATAGCGGAGCACATATCCGTTTGAAAATAATTTACCACCTAGCTATAACGTGCATCACCTATGTCGCAAAATAACAAATCAAACCCCAAAACACGTTTGAAAAACGAAAACAACAAGTTTATTGGAAAGGAGTTTTGACTCCTAGGTGCAAATGCACCTGATATTTAAAATGTATTTTAAACATGTTTTAATATGTGAAAAAATTGCAAGAAAATGTCCGTGCGTAGATCTTAACATCTTTCGTGCTAATCAAATCGTTTTACAAAAAACCGATATTTTTTTGTGGCCAATGTAAAAAAATGCTAAAATAAGTTTTTTCACGAGATATTTTTTTTGTCTTTTTCACACATGCCATAAAAATGTCGATTTTTCATTGTGAACATGTATCCGGAAAACGTTATTTCGAAAAATGTCTTTTAAATACCGGGTGCATATGCACCCGGGTGTCAAAGTGGATATCCTCAAGTTTAACTCTTATAGTGTGGCCCAACTAAAATAACAATACTATTCAAGACATGATTTGCGTTTTTTATAGTAGCTGATATATGGGTGTAGAATTTGAAATTAATGTTGTGGTAATTGTACCACCTCCTGCAGTCTTTTTGCGCTTTTTTCCGAGGGCAGGAACGTTGGCACGTTTTGCATGTGCCAAATCGTCTGATGACGTACGAGGTCAGATACACTTTTGATCGGACGGCCGGCTGTATTTTCTGATAATTTATTTATCCTAACTTTTTGGTGGGACCTATATCGCACTGGTACTAGGATCTGGACTTTGATATTCCACCGCCACTCATCGGCATCAAGATATTTTTTCTGTCCATTCATCGTCGGATGTGCTCGATCTTTCATCTTTGTTAACACGTCATTATGCAACTTATATAGGCAACCTATGTATATGCAACATGTTTTTGTGAACATGTTGCCTATACAACTTTATTAGCCTAAACCTGTTTTTGTTAACATGTCATTACACTCATATAGGCAACATATGTATAAATGTAGGATAATCTGTGAGTTATTACCCATGTATACTTTTTCATGCAAAATGCAGGCAATTAGTAGTATAATTTACCTATTGGCAAGGAAATTTCATTACACATATGAGCATTATATGCAGTTTTTATTAGGCAAGTTCCTTCATGGGGTTTTATTATTAGGCAAGTTCTCTAACAACAACACTAACACGAATTTCTATTTGCTTCCTGCAGGCTCCAGGTGCTCCAAAGAAGAAAGGAATTTGATGCAAGATATCACAAGAAAACGGAGCAACTAACCGATGGATCCAGGCTACACGGGGGGTTTTATTTTTGTTTGTTCATGCTGGGGGTTTACGGATCTGAAGCCGGTACTAGGTCTGTTCCAAAGAAGAACAAGGAGGACTTTTAGTTGGTTTTTTACCTGTGGATTTCTGAATCTGAACCCGTAGCGAGCTAGAGATCAAGCAACTTGTTGTATCAGGCAGGATTCATCTCTGCCAGAGCAAGCAACTTCGTTTTCCTGCAGCAACTTTGATTTCTTTCTGCTTTTTCCTGGAGCAGCGGTGCTTGGCGGAGAGAGAGGTGGGGAGAACCATCGGGGGAAGAAGGTGTGTAACCCTGGAACTGGGAGGGGTTTGTCTGTTTCTGGGGACAGCTGTCGGTGGGTGGTTTGTTGGACAGCTCGCGGGGGGTTGGTTTTTCGGTTTCGCGGGGTGGGAGGAGTCCGACCGGATCGGGTGGGATCGCGGTGGTTGGTTTCCTTTTATGGCCGGCCGCTGGATTAAAACTATGTAGCAGCGGCCGCTCCCTAGCAGCGTCCCCTCAAGTTTAGCTCTTATAGTATTGTCCAACTAAAAAAAAAGTACTATTCAAAACATGATTTGCGTTTTTTTATAGTAGCTGGTATGTGTGTAGAATTTAAAATTAATGTCTCCTGCGGTCTTTTTGCGCTTTTTTCCGCGGGCAGGGACGTAGCCACATTTGCATGGGTCACCTAGTTTGACCAAACGCCGCATGTACACTTTTGATCGGACGGCCGGCTGTATTTTCTGATAATTTATTTATCCTTGCTTTTCGGTGGTTCGCACTGGTACTAGGATCTGGACTTTGATATTCCGCCGCCGCTCGTCGACGACGACGACGACGCAAGCTTTGCGTTTTCTAGGGGAAAATTTTGACTTGTGCGAGAGAAAAAAAAAAGAACAAGGAAAAGTTGTCCGTGTCTAGCTAGGGGGAAAGGAAAGGAAGACGATCGAAGAAGGAAAAAAAATGGATGAACTCGCGTCGAGATCGTACTAGCGTCTACTACTAACTATTCCTCTTGGTCGGTCGGTCGGTCGGTCGAGAAAAGAAGGATGTGTTAGGCCACGTACGACAGCAAGGTGGTGGAAAATATCTATCTCCCTGTTGCTAATAATTCGCTCCGATCGATCGAAAATATCATGCGTCCGGTCGGTCTCGATTGTGGCTGTAACAACAATAGCGCATTTTCGTACGTGTCTAGCTGTATGCATGCATGCATGCGGTCGGCTACTCATCTCGCACATGTACAAGCTTAGATATTTTATTACTATTGCTTTTCTGTGTGACCCACCGTGTACCAGGATGATGGACTTTGATACTTCACCGTCACCGCCCATCGGCAGCATGCAATAATCCCTCCGATTCATAAAAAAGTGTCGCTCATTTTATACTAAGCTAGTACGTATAAATTTTGTACTAAATAGGCGATACTTTTTATGGATCGGAGGGGGTATATTTTTTCTGTCCATCGTTGGCGTTGGGCTCAATATATATTTAGTTTGGCCTACGTCCCACGCATCTATTTCGGAATTCTACAGTGGTTGTGGCTGCTCACTTTCATGCCACCGAAACTTACCGCGGATTTATTTATTTACTAAACATCGTGTACACAGTGGTTAGTCGATCACTTTCATGAACATAAATAAATTGGCACCTACTAAATACCTTTGCGAGGTTTTTTCCTTTTTCTTTTCCCGGACACGTTGTATTTGACATGTCATGATTGGATCTGTAAATGTATTTCACATGAAACGACACATGGATTTTAAAGACGTATATGTATTTTATTAAGAGATGGGAGTGAGGCCACGTACGTACAATATCTTAGCTACTCCCTCCTTTTTTAATGTATCTTTCTAAAACGTCTTATATTAATAAACATGGTAGTACTATTCATGATCGACGGAGGCCAAAACGGAACTGACACATCCATGAGCTATCTAGCTAGCAAGTGTGTGTAGTGGACTAGTGTAGATAAGGAGTGTGTTGCGTCCATCGAGCCACCGTGCCCGTCTGTCTATCTCGACCTAAGCTAGCTAGCTGTATGAGTCTCTTTCTGTGAGTAAAAAGGGACGGACGTTCTTCCATTTCGTGGACGTCGACGTTGGAAAAAAAGAGGTGTGTACGTTACTGCTTTCTTTTCTTCTTCGTTAGTGCCTTTTGTCTTTTCATGGCATATAATGACGATGGTGATTGAGCGACTGAGCAAAAGTCCGATTAAACCATGCATGATATCTTAAGAAGGATCCACGCATTAGTTAGTTCGCCCTTGGTCGATGTTATCAGATCGGGCTAGCTAGCTAGCTTCTTTTAACGAGGGATATGATATTATCATCGTACAACTGCTTTGGAAGCATCTGTGTGGGGTGACACGTGTACGGTTTTCCTAACCCTCCCAAATTGTTTATATTGAGCACATGTGTTTTTTTCTTTTGACAGAAAACATAAGCATCATCAGCAGTATCGAATGCGGCCCGCCTTTTGCCAAACTATCAGCCAATATTGTTCCTCAAAATTAAAACTTGCTTTCAGTCCGACCCTTCCCTAAAAATGTCATATTAAAAAGCATATAGTCTTAGAGGCTTTGAAAATCTCAGAACACGCCAGTCATTTTGGCTTATGAGAGACGGAAAATGCAAAAATAGGCTAAATATGTTCTACAATTTTTATGCAACCTCGGAGTCATTGAGATTGTTAGAAACGTCAATACGAATTGCGTATTCTGAGATTTTCAAAGCCTATAGAGGAATCTTAGAGGCTCTAAGATTACAAAAAAATGTCATATCACATGACTTATTTTAAATGACTTAGTTGTTTTTATGTTTTTTAAGTCTTAGATAAGCCAAAACAAATGTCGTCTTCTAATAATTTCATAGAAGATTATCGAAACGCCTAACCTGTGACGTTTCATATTTAGTTAAATACTTCCTCTGTAGCTAAATATAAGACGTCGGAGCGGTTCAAATTAAACTAGCAGAACGTCTTACATTTAGTGACGGAGGGAATATTTTTAAAAAGGCATTAGTGGATGAAAGTTTACCAAAGGACCATTTAGAACAAATTATACTCGAATGCGTCGCCCGATCTGGTACCTATAGTTAGCTTGTCGTACGCATAGTTTAAAAAACCGGACCGGTAATCGAACCGGTGAGGTTGTCGGTTCAGGTTTTTACCGGTCGGACCACTGGTTCATCGGTTCACGTTCTGGTTTTTTAAGTTGTAAAGTAATATATTTTTACTTGTATAAATGTTGCAATAAATAAATAATCATGTATGTAGAAATATTGCAGACTTGCAATTTTGCATAATCATGATGTAACAAAAGAAAAAGGCAATAAACCAAAGCAGCTAACATGCGTGCAGTCTAAAAGCTGTAAAGTGGTTAGGTATTTTCTTCTACATTTTTAATATACCGTGCGAAGAATGTACAAAAGAAGTGTGTATGTTCTTTTGACGCCAAGCAACCACAGGCCAATTGGCTATAGATGGTCTCCACCGTGCGTTGCATTCCAGGTTCGAGCCCTGCTTGCCACAAATTAATTTTTCTGGCCGTGAAACAATTAGACCGGTTCAACCGGATGGCCGGTTTAGTACGGAAACCGGCGGTCGGACCGTGGTTCGACCGGTTTATTCCGGTCTGCTGGCGCGGCCGGTTCAGTGCGCTTATAGAACCGGCTGAGGCTCCGGTTCCGGTTTTTTCCGGTTGAACCGGCGGTCCGGTCCGGTTTTTTAAACTATGGTCGTACGTCTCCCCTGAGAGGAAAGTGCACTTTATTCATTTTTGCCAAGAGTGACACAAATATCTAAGGAGGAGAAGTACACGTGTTCATGGACCTTTGGAGAGCTCGAGGGGCCAAATCCAGCTGCAGCTGGTCGGCCGGTGCGACGCAGCGCACTGCCGTCCTGCTCTCCGTGGGCCCAATGCTAACCATGGGACCTCACCACACTCGTTTTCATTCCGAAAAGAAATTTTAAACCCCAAGCCTACTTTTTTTTAGGACAAAAGCCGAAAAAGGAAAGAGTTTTGATACAAACATTGGCTGGCTCTACATGCCAGACCAACAAGAAGAAAGAACACCCACTGAAAAAACATGGAAATGAACAAACCCGCTAAAATCCTAGCCTCTGAATCAACGTATATATCAAACAACCCGAAACTAACAGTACTGTGTACAACGGGGGAAACCATCCTATCACACAACAATGAGATTTGGGGCATCATCGAGCAACCCGTATAGCGCACCAGGAGTTCAGGAACACACATCCGGTCCAACGGATCCTAAACGTGCACCGCTTGCCAGTGGCGGACCCAGGAAAAAATAGGAGGGTGGACACACTTAAAAAATATCGCGCAGCGAAATTTTTTTTTTTGCAAACGAACAATATAAATGGCCAATTGATTCACAACACTGTAGTTCAATACATATTAAACAAATGCTAGGTCAGACCATGCATAAAATATCAATTAACATTTATAAATAAAATTTATCAGCTGGAGAAATCTAGAATATAGACATGCAGTATACTTTATAAATCTGAGCTAGCTAACTAGCACTAAAACTATCAAGTGTCAATCGCAGCAAGATATTAATGATATGCTAGGAAAGGTAGCTATATTTAAAGAGTATGTGTACATATGTGACTCAAACGACGTTCGCACCTGTTGGCTATCCCAACTTCCTAGCTCATGCCCGTGTTGGAGGTAGCTGGTTCGATCCGGCCTAGTGCCATTATTTTTCTCGCGCGGGAAATATCTGAACAAATGAGTAGGAGTAGTCAATTTGTCCAAAATTTTGGGTGGGCCACAGCCCGCCCGGCCCACCCTCTAGGTCCGCCCCTGCCGCTTGCACACGCTTTAGAAGCCGCCACCACCATAGAACCGCCGCCGATCCAGCTTCCAAATAAAAGGTACACATAATCCTTGTCAGTCACCTATGGCTTCCTTCTTCCGCTAGAACAACATGCACCTATGGCTTCTGGATGCACTCGGTTGATGGCGGTCGTTCGGGCTATATTCAACCGGGGTGGTTGGCATCATGTTAGAAGGCTAGATAATTGCTAGTCTTGTAGAACTTTTCTGTTTTCCGTTGGTTGATTCTTGTGGCCAACGAGGTTCTTATGTGACTTGTAAACATTTTAAATTCTAAAACTTCGCAATAAAGAGCCATATGCATCACTTTGATGTAAAGGTGGGGACGGAAGTTCCCATTTCAAAAAGAAAAAAAAATCCTTGTCAGGCATGTCATCAACGCCAGCACAACACGCCTCCATCAACACGAGCTCGTCGAGCCACCATAACTGTCTCGAGCTAGCTAGTTGTACGAGGTCACTTTCTACGAGTAGAAAGGGACGTTTATTTTGTGGACGTGCACATGGAGATGTTTGTTTCCTTCTTCCTTCGAGGGATTTTTAGTGGCTCTCTCTTTTAAGTAATGATGGTGGTGGCGGTGAATTGAGCAACTAAGTAAACTCCGATTCATTATGTTATCCTAAGGATCCATTAGTTAAGCTGATGCTGGTCTCTGATTTAACTAGCTTCTTTTTACATGGGATATTATTTATGACAACCACTTTGGAAGCCTCCGCGCGTAGCCGCGGCGCAACACGTGTACAACCTACCGACTCATCATGCCTCCTGCTTTCTGTTTAACCACATGGGGTTTTAATTTTGACTAAAAAATCATAAATAAATATACTAGGACTCAACAAGGGTTAATATGGCTCAGGATCCGATATAAGCCCAAACTCCCCATTTTGAAATTTGTTCCACTTGAGCAGTATCAAAAGGGGCAAAAATATCTAAGCAGGAGTACACGTGTCCCATGGACCTTGGGGAGCTCCAGGGGCCAAATCCAGCTCATCTGGCGTCACAAGGATACGTCTTATACGAGCCAAGGAAAAAAATAGCGCGCTATCAATTTTAGCGTGACCCTTCTCAAAATGCTATAAAAGTTATAGCGTGATATATCGTGCTATATTTGAAATAACGTTTCGCAAAAAATGCAATATATAACCCAAACACTAAGGATTTCAGCACTAAATATTTGTCCAAAACCAATACATGCATAACTAGTTAACTAGATACAAAAGTCAAGGGCCAAATCCATGACATAGACACAAATATGAGAAATAAATCCATATACAAAGTATCAAATTCTAAAAGACAAACTGCTTTAATCTTTTAATTAGAATAATTAGCGTCATCTTCAGATTCACTAGAAGGTCCACCAGCTTGCAACTCGAGGTGGAGGAAAAGCTCAATCCGCCGGCGGAGGAAGCGCTCTCGTCATCGCTACAAGCCTACAACTCGACGAGACGCCGCCGCCATCACTCCCGTGAACAGCCGAGCAGGACTGGGTTAGATATTGGGGAGTGACCTAGTGAGGAGGAGTGTGTGTTGGACTTTCGTTTGGATCGATGGAATCTCGTTTATTTCTAAAGCAAAATAGTGTGCTATAACGCTAACATGTTTAGCATGATTTAGCGCGTATAAAATGTGATTAGCATCATAGCGGCTATTTTCAGCCGTAGCCTCTTCAAATACGCTACAGCGTGCTATTATACGGGATATAGCGTGCTATTTTTTTCCGTTGATACGAGCACATGCTCAATCTGTGGCATGAAGTGTTAGACAAGCATCTCGACCCGATCAAAACCAATATTTGGTTCGTTTTCTCCTTATACTTATTCTTCGGTTACAGCCTTACAGGTGGTAACTGAACCATGGAAATAAGCTAACAGAACATGCCTCATTTGAGTTGCGGGTGCTGCCGTCCCAAAGCCCCGCATCGGCCATGAAGTCTTGGCGATGCCCTAAAATCTAGGAACAAATTCTGATCCAGGAATCAACAGTCTCTTCAGAGATGTCATGGCACTAGGCGGCATATAGTCTACACTTACCTAGGGTTAAGAGAGTCGACCGCCGATGGCAAGAGAATTTCTTCAATGTCTAGGATCTGCCACATGCCTTATGGAATTTTTCAATTTCAGAAGATGGACGATACATTGCTGACAGTAGGATCTTGTTGAATTTTATGTAAGTTTTACCCCATGATTGTTGTTCGTACGTATATGCCAGCAGCTGTTGTGGCGCAGTTTACACACTAAATTGTTAGTGTTCATAATATTGCTCTTCAGTGAAATCTAATGCTTGTATTCAGTTATTCACAACAGCATTATTCTTCATGAAAAGAGTTGGAATAGATAGCATGAATGCTAAACATGTATCCTAGTATATTTCATAAGAATATACATGCATGATATTTTTGATAAAGGGTTTAAGCATTACACCCGGCTTCTGCATAACGAGATGTACACAACCGACAAGTCAACAAACAAAAGCAAAACACAGACAGTTTACAAATCAATAGATCATGCAATCCGCCTATGGTGGTGGTCCAATCCGCAGATCACGCTGCCATCCATGTGGGCTAAAAATGTCCGTCGACGTAGTCTTCAGTCGTGCAGACACCTCCGTAAAAAGGTCTCGAAACTAAACACGTTGTAATGTGGATCACGAATGGAGCAAACTTGTGCACCGGTATATTACCTGCATAAGGGAAATATTTTTATCATTAAAAACCTTGTCATTTTTTACAAAGCCAAAGCGACCAAATTACGGCTATCGCTCCCACCCTAATAATAGTTCTAAATTTGCGATCAATACCATGTAACCAATTGCCGAAAATATTTGCAAGTGAACGTGGTGGATACAAATTTGAAGCAACTTGAATGTTTGACCAAATAGAACGTGCGACCTTACATTCGAAGAAAAAATGTTTTATCTCATCATGTAGACAGAAAACACACTTCGTACTTCCGTGCCAGTTACGCTTAACAAGGTTATCTTTGGTTAGGATAACTCCTTGACGAGCATACCATGCAAATATTTTAATTTTTAATGACATCTTCATCTTGCAAAGTTTTTTTATTATCGACCGGCATGTCAGCTTGGATCAAAGCTCTATACATGGAGTCCAGCGAGAATTTACCATTCTCATGAAGCGCCCAACGAAATATGTCAGAACCAGGTGATAGATGGATCATGGCTAAGCGCCTTAAAAGGACATTCCATGTCTCTAGTCTTTGTCCAACCAAATCTCGCCCGAACGTCATAATCGGAGGCGTTGACTGCATAACCGTAGCTAGCGTAACGCTCTTATGACGAACGATGTTGTACAGAGCTGGATATTGCTCCTTGAGAGTGGTATTTCCCAACCATTTGTCCTCCCATAACCTAATTTCTGAACCATCTATAATAGCGAATTTCCCAAAGCGAAAGAAATTCTTCTTCATCGCCATGAGGCCGGGCCAAAAGTGAGAGTCACCTGGTTTCCAAACAACTTGTGACAATGCTTTTGTACCAACATATTTTTGCTTTAGGAGCATTTGCCATACCCCCTCTTACGAGAGTATATTAAATAGCCATTTCCCTAGAAGGGCCGTATTCTTGACCGGAAGATCATGAATGCCAAGTCTCCCTGATCTTTTTGTCGACAAACAACATCCCATCTAACCAGCCGATATTTCTTTTTCTCACTGTCCCCTGCCAAAAGAATCTTGATCGGAATTAATCCAACTTTTTCAAGACTCCTTTGGGCAACCGAAAGAAATATATCATATACAACACCATATTACTTAGGACTGAATTGATGAGTACGAATCTCCCACCTAAGGATAGCAACTTTCCTCGCCAACTAGCTAGATGCACTTGAAATCGCTCCTCAACATGCTTCCATTCGGCATTTGTCAGTCGCCTATAGTGAATTGGTATACCGAGATACCTAATAGGGAACTGACCTTGCTCACATCCGAATATATCAGTATATTGAGTCGCATAATCCTGGGCCTCTCCGAAACAAAAAAAAACTCACTCTTATGGAAGTTTATTTTACCTGATAGTTGCTCGAACACTGATAGAATCAGTTTCATGTTCATAGCTTTCTCCAGGTCATGTTTCATAAACAGAATCGTATCGTCCGCATACTAGAGGATGGATAGGCCACCATCCACCAAATGTGGGATGACCCCCTTAATTTGTCCGTCCAATTTAGCCCTATCGATCATGATCGCAAGCATATCCACCACTATATTAAATAGTATTGACGATAAAGGATCTCCTTGCCTTAGACCTTTCTTTGTCTGAAAGTAATGACCGGTATCATTATTAGTAAGTTGGGAGAAAAGGCCCTGCCCTTCTACCAACTGATGAAAAAGGCAGACAAGTTCGAGTGGACAGAGGAGGCACAAGATGCATTCGACAAACTGAAACAGACCCTCACAACCCCTCCAGTGCTGGTGGCACCACATGAGAACGAGCCACTGTACCTGTATGTGGCGGCCACGAGTAGAGTGGTTAGTACCGTACTCGTAGTCGAGCGGGAGGAAGAAGGAAAGAGCCACCATGTTCAGCGACCCGTGTATTACCTCAGCGAGGTGCTAACTGATTCCAAGCAGCGGTACCCGCACTATCAGAAGCTAGCATACGGAGTCTTCATGACGTCCAGGAAAGTGGTACACTATTTCTCTGAGCACCCGATCACGGTGGTAAGCTCCTCTGCCCTATCCGACATTCTCACCAACCCGGCCACGACAGGAAGAGTCGCCAAGTGGGTTGTCGAGTTAGGGCCATGGGGGTTGAAGTATGTACACCCGAAGGCAATCAAAGCCCAGGTCCTCCCAGAGTTTACCACAGAGTGGATAGAAGCGCAACTGCCTGATGAACCCGACTTGTCCAATGCATGGACAATGTACTTCGATGGATCCAAAAAGTTCAACTCAGCCGGAGCAGGAGTCGTGCTCATCTCATCCAAAGGCGACAAGCTGAAGTACGTGCTGCAGATGAAATTCTCAACACCTTCCAACAACGAAGCAGAGTACGAAGCCCTGATCCACGGCATGCGGATGGCCAAGAACTGCGGCGCCACTCGCCTCATGATCTACGGCGACTCCTACCTTGTCGTACAGCAAACCATGAAGCAGTGCGATGCCATCGCTGACAACATGATAGCCTACAGGGAGCTGTACAATCAACTGGAAGGCCTCTTCGACGGCTGCGAACTGCGGCACATCGGCTGCGAAAGCAACGAAGAAGCTGACGCCCTGGCCAACCTAGGTTCGGATCGAGCTCTGGTGCCACCCGGAGTCTTCCTCGAGTGCATCACACAGTGCTCAATCAAGGTCCGGCCCCCGCCAGGACCCTCTACATCGACAACAAGCACCGCCAACCCGCCAAGCACGGAGAAGGAGCTCACGGAGATAATGCTGGTCGAGCCCACGTGGACAAGCCCGTATCTGGCTTACATGCTGCACCAGCGGCTGCCGGAGAACCCAGTCGAAGCCAGGCGCATCGTCCGCCGTTCCAAAGGCTTCACCATCATCAACGGCGAGCTCTACAAGAGAAGCATCTCAGGAGTCCTCCAAAGGTGCATCGATCCAGCCGACGGCCAAGCTATCTTACTCGACATCCACGCCGGCATCTGCGGGCACCACGCAAGCAGTCGAGCACTGGTGGCCAAGGCCTTGAGGGTAGGGTTCTACTGGCCCACCGCAATGCAAGACGCAGAAGAACTGGTAAAAAAGTGTGTTGGCTGTCAGGAGTTCGCCAACAAGCCGCACGCACCAGCGTCCGCACTAAAGACAATACCACTCGCATGGCCCTTCGCGCAATGGGGGCTCGACATGGTAGGTCCCTTCAAGAAATCCTCCCCAGGTGGGCACACCCACCTCCTGGTGGCAGTCGACAAGTTTACGAAGTGGATCGAGGCGGTCCCAATCACAAGCTCAACTGCAACCTCAGCGGTCAACTTTATCAGGTCGATCATCTTCAGGTTCGGTGTGCCACACGGCATCATCACCGACAACGGGACGAACTTCACAGCCGAAGAATTCAGGGACTTTTGCTCTGAACAAGGCATCAAGCTCAGTTATGCATCCGTCTCGCACCCGCAATCCAATGGGCAAGTCGAGAAAGCTAATGGCCTAGTCAGCAAAGGCATCAAGAAGCGTCTGCGAGTACCATTGAAGCGAGCCGTAGGAGCCTGGGTGGAGGAGTTACCAAGTGTGCTGTGGAGCCTACGCACCACGCCAAACAGATCTACCCAGTATACACCATTCTTCATGGTGTACGGCGCCGAAGCAGTCCTGCCCTGCGACATCAAATTTGATGCTCCACGGGTGGTGGCATACGACGAGTCTGATGCAGAAGAAGCACTCGAAGATGACGTGGATACCCTGGATGAAGCACGCGACATCGCCCTCAGCCGCACAGCCGTGTACCAGCAAGACCTGCGCAACTACCATGGGCGACGACTGCGGCCTAGAGCATTCGTCCCAGGGGATCTGGTTCTCCGGCTCAAGCAGAAGAAGGTGCACAAACTCGCCTCCCCATGGGAGGGTCCATACATTGTGACAGAGGCAATCGGCAACGGAGCTTACCACCTGAAGGACTCGAAGACGGGGACAGTCTGCAGCAATCCATGGAACGTGGCACAGTTACGCCGCTTGTACGCCTGATCGACCCCAACTTGTAAACTTCATCTTGTCAAGTAGCAGCAGGTTTCTCACGCACTCTTTCCCTCGCCAGGGTACCTAAGGGGACTGGAAGGGTTTTAACGAGGCGGCCTGTTTGCGAGAATCAATAAAGATATTTGAAGAAAAAGACTCATCATTTTTTTTCCTTTGCGAACAATCAACCTAAATCCTAGGCCGCCACTCGAACCACTCGGGGGCTCGCGCCATACAGGTCTAAGTCCAGCCTAGGCCGCCACTCGAATCACTCGGGGGCTGCGCCACACAGGCATAACTCGAAAATCCTAAGCCGCCACTCGAACCACTCGGGGGCTCGCGCCATACAGGTCTAAGTCCAGCCTAGGCCGCCACTCGAATCACTCGGGGGCTGCGCCACACAGGCATAACCAGAAAATCCTAGGCCGCCACTCGAACCACTCGGGGGCTCGCGCCATACAGGTCTAAGTCCAGCCTAGGCCGCCACTCGAATCACTCGGGGGCTGCGCCACACAGGCATAACTCGAAAATCCTAGGCCGCCACTCGAACCACTCGGGGGCTCGCGCCATACAGGTCTAAGTCCAGCCTAGGCCGCCACTCGAATCACTCGGGGGCTGCGCCACACAGGCATAACTCGAAAATCCTAGGCCGCCACTCGAACCACTCGGGGGCTCGCGCCATACAGGTCTAAGTCCAGCCTAGGCCGCCACTCGAATCACTCGGGGGCTGCGCCACACAGGCATAACCAGAAAATCCTAGGCCGCCACTCGAACCACTCGGGGCTCGCGCCATACAGGTCTAAGTCCAGCCTAGGCCGCCACTCGAATCACTCGGGGGCTGCGCCACACAGGCATAACCCGAAAATCCTAGGCCGCCACTCGAACCACTCGGGGGCTCGCGCCATACAGGTCTAAGTCCAGCCTTGGCCGCCACTCGAATCACTCGGGGGCTGCGCCACACAGGCATAACCCGAAAATCCTAGGCCGCCACTCGAGCCACTCGGGGGCTCGCGCCATACAGGTCAAAGTACAGCCTTGGCCGCCACTCGAATCACTCGGGGGCTGCGCCACACAGGCATAAACTCAAAAATCCTAGGCCGCCACTCGAATCACTCGGGGGCTCGCGCCATACAGGTCAAAGTTCAGCCTTGGCCGCCAATCGAATCACTCGGGGGCTGCGCCGCACAGGCATAACTCGAAAACACTAGGCCGCCACTCGAGCCACTCGGGGCTGCGCCGCACATGCCTAACTCAAACATACCTAAGACGTCACCCGATTCACTCGGGGGCCGCTCCATACAGGTTTACGAGTGCAAAATCACACGTTATACATTCAGCGAATAACATCACATGGGCATACATACATGCATATTTATGTTACAATCTAACATTGTGCAACAACAAACTGCTATTCTTAGTCGACAGGCTCTTCCTTTGGCGCATCCAGTGGCCCTACAAGTTGCTCTGTATGATTCAGGACCTGTTGCATCGCCTGACGTGCAGCCGCAAGGGATTCAGCATAATCAGCATCTCTAGGCAAGCCATCAAGTATTCTGTCCAAGGAACATGAGGTCGATGCAGTCGAACATAAGCAAACGCCGTGTTGGCCCCGGCAACAAGCTGAGCGAAGACGACCTCCTTCAACGCCCTGCTACTGCGGAACCTCTCCAGCAGCGCAGCCAGCCCAGAAGGCTGCTCGTTATGCGGAAAGTACACCCTGTTGATCTGCCAGAGTGCCTTCCGGCAACCTTCCAAGAGCACAGCAGCTCGCCAGGTGCGATCCAGCATCTTCGCGAGTATACGGCCTGCGTTTTTGTTCGACCAGAAGGTACGAGCTTCAAGTGAATCACCGGTGGCCTCCCTTTCCACCCGCTCGTCCATTCGACTATTCTCGGCTTGCCAGTCGGGATTAACATCTGCAGAAAAACATCCAACACTTAGAAGAATGAAAGCATAAAGAAGCCGAAACAAAGTCGCTTGAAGGCCAACCTTGCAGCTGTCGACTGATCAAGTCTATCTGGCCAAGAAGGAATTCCTCACGCCGTGAGAACGGCGCAGCAGGCCGTGACTTCAAGCGCTCCAACTCCAGCTCGGCGGTCCTAACCTTCGACTCAAGTTCAACAATCTTGTTCCTCATATAGGTGAACACTCGTTGGTCATTGGCGCTTCGCGCGTGGGCTGGAGGAGCTTGACGACGAGGGCGAGTGGGTGCAGCCGAAGAGGTATCCTCGTCCCCACCCGCACCAGAAGCCCCAGCAACCTCGGGAGTCTCACCCATCTCAGGCTGCCAATTTTCGACATTGTCAGGCAACTTCATATGACACAAGACTGGAAAACAAAGGTTATATTTTGACACTAGCATGTTCGCGGCCAAAAGACTTCGCAGATCATGAGTTTCATTACAGACCAAGTTCAAAAGAAGAAGAACCCTAAAACAAAGGAAACTACATGGCAGACTCCGACCGAGAACGGCCCTTCCTAGCGGCCAACTCTGCAGCCTTGGCGATTCTCTTCTCGAAGGTGGCAACCAGCCTCGCAGCCAGCTGACTCGCCCGCGCCTTCACAGAGCTAAGGGACGCGGTCTTGCCATCAGGCCTCCGAGGGAAGTCGTTGACAACCTTCTCAAAGTCACCTGCGACTTGGTGACCAAGTAGGAGCTGGAAAGTGAGCTCTGAGCCGCGTACCGTCTGAGCACGCGTGAAGTCCGCCAGGGTGGTCGCTTCGCCTTCAAACGGAGCCGCAAGCGCATCAACATCGACCGGCGACGGCTGGTCGGGGAAGATGCTCCGGTGCACACTCGCCAAGGCATCTTTCGACTTCTGCAGCGCCGCCGAAGATTGCTGCAGTGCAGTCGAAGCATACGCATGGGCGCGGTCAACGAAGCCAACAGCTTTCTCCAGGTCGACATTCTCACTGGAAATCTCTTCTGGAGGAGCGCCTCCGCACGGCTCTGAACAACGAAGAGGACCACACTTGTAAGACATCAGAAGTCGACACAAGACAAAGTAGGCAATGAGCCGAGATACTTACCTCCGATTACATTGGCGAGTGCGAGCAAGCGTTCAACCTGGGTCTTCTCTAGATCACCCCGGGTTCGCTCACGCTTTTGAGCTGCACCCAGGGATTTCTCCAGCTCCGCGACCCGCTTCGCCATGCTCTCCTTCTCGCCTATGGATCACCGGAGCAAAGTCAACAATGAAGATAGTCGCAATACCTCTCGAACACAAGGGTTAGTACTTACTATTAGCTTGCTCCAAAGCAGCGTGGAGTCGATCCTTTTCCTTCTCCATCCGCACGAAGGCTGCGGCTCCCTCCATCAGCTGGCGACAAAATGGCTGTGGAAAGAACAAGATATTAATCTGTGCCCGACTATTCTAGTCACGCACATCTTCGGGGGCTACTCCCATCGGGAGCGCTGTTCGCGCACCCGATACAGATCTTACAGACTGAGGTAAAGCACACTTACATGCTCAAGCAATCCAGCGTCCACCGAGGTCGCATCAACAGTCTTCTCTGGCACGGAGGAAGTCGAAGCCTTCAAAGTCGACACATCGCCCACCCGCAGCTCCTCATCGGTCGCCTTCGCGGTCTGCTCGAACACGGGAGCAGACGTGTGCTCCATCTCTGGAGGCGAAGAACCGGCAGCGCCAGTACGGTTGCTGCGACAGGATAATTCAATTCAAATACTCGCAAAGGCAAAAAGGGCACTCGACAAAACAAGATGATGGCTGAAAGACTAACCTGGTGACGTCCTGATCATCATCGCTGCCCAGGGAGACGGAGGGCAACCTCGCGAACCTAGTCGGTGGCGCAGAGCTAAGGGGAGGCGCGACCAAAGGCTCTGTCGGGTCGCTCGTGTACCTGGCACCCGAGGACGACTCGCTCGCCTCGTCCACGTCCTCCACCTCCACCTGCTTTGCGGGTGACGAAGCCGAAGCGGACTCGCCACTCTTTCGCCTTCGTCGCTTCTGCAGCGGCTCTTCGTCTTCATCATCCTCCTCCACCTCTTCGCTCGGAGAGTTGGCGGAAGGGAGTTCGTCGTCATCCTCCTCGTCCTCCTTCACGACCTCTGCCTCAGCGTGAGGACCGTTCTCCATCAGCGGAGGAAGGCTAACAAAGCTGGAACGACCCTGTCAAAAAATTCGAGTCAAGCAATAAGATTCGACTGAAGAAAACCCAAGACGAGCAAGGTTCAAGACACTTACCTCAGGCACAGGATTGTCGAGGCCATATGGCTGCACCGGGCACTTGACGCTGCATGTGTCTGCGGCTCGGAGGCTGGTGATGCTCCTCACCTTCGACTCGACTGCTTCGTCATCAAGTTCATCGCCGGATGCACGCGCCCACATTGGCTGGGCGCGACGGCGGAGCGGCTGCACTCGGAGCCTGAAGAAGGTCGCGATGAGGTGCACCCCACCCGACTCGCGACCAAGGGTCTTCAGAAGTTCGCGGAGGAGCGCCAGCAGCGGCTTGGTCGCCTCCCTATCTTCCTTGGACAGCGGGTGCGCCCACGCCTTCGTCTTCTGCAACGCGCGGTCAGCCGCGAAGTCGGGAAGGCCTTCTTGGTCGCACCTGACGTAGAACCACTTCCTCCGCCAATTCTGGACGGAGTCGGATTTCTTCATCTGGAAGAACGTGGTGTCGCCACGCACTTGGATGTTGAAGCCGCCGACTGGGTAGACCTGCTTCGACTTCCCAACGTTCTTGCGAACGAGGAACAGAGACTTCCAGAGAAGCCAGTTGGGAGAGATTCCCAAAAAGCACTCGCAGAGCACGATAAAGCTCGCGATGCTCAAGACGCTGTTGGGAGTCAGATCGTGGATCTGAATCCCATAAGCGAACATGAGACCACGAACAAAATCGTGGATGGGGAACCCGAAACCCCGTGGAAGGAACTCCACGAAGCAAACGCGTTCCCCATCGCGAGGAGAGGGGAGTACCTCTTTTCCCGGAGCGCGCACGGCCGCCTGGTCCGCCGGCGGCAGCAGCCCCTGCGCGCGGAGGCTCTCAAGATCGGCTTTCTTCACCGACGACTTCACCCAGTCGCCTTCCACCTTCTTAATGCCTGCATCGGCGGCGGCGGCGGCGCCCTCGGTGGTCTTCGCTCGTTTCGAGCCCATCCTCGCTCGAGGGAATGGAGAAAGCTCGGGAGAACTGGGCGCAAGACAGCAATGGCGGAGAAGATTGCGGAGATGGCGAGAGAATGAAGATGGAGTGAACTGTTTCACCGTCGCGGTGGAAAATATGTACCGCGGGGACGGTTCATCTAGGCCGTCCTCCGTGGAACGGTAATCGAGGACAACATCCGGCCGTCCACGTGTCGCGCGGAGAGGGCAACCGTCGCCGGCCACGCCGCCCACTACGCACGGGAATCAAGGCGTCATCATTATCCTCGCGAAAGTTTCGCGCCCAACGGTCCAAATTCATCAGCGGCCGCTGTGACAGTGGGCCCACTTCGTCACGTCCCGTCGGGCGCAGAGTGTGCCAGGAAGCGTCATCACTGATGTCATCCCTGACGTCACTACGGAGTCGTATCAAGTAAGCCAATGATCCGGCAGAGCACTCGACAATCCATTCGAGTAAGACAAGTACGTAGTAAGCTTTACAAGCTGATGATACCCGAATTTATCATTCGAGTGGACGAACAATCAGTAAGCTTTAAGAGCTGAGTTTAAGCCACTTCAGTAGGCCATCAAGGCTGAGTACAGAGTAAGTCGAGCAAGGCCAGTTTTTGACTCGGGTATTTCGAGACATCTTCTTACTCCCATCGGGAGCGGGCTTTTCGACTAAAGAAAAATTGAGTTTAACCTCAATTGCAAGCAATTCAGATTAATCTCGGGGGCTACTCCCATCGGGAGCGCTGTTCGCGCACCCGATGACTAAGGACAACGACAGTCGAAAGTTGGCGAATCAAGAAGATCATGCGGCACACCCGATGATTCAAGGCAAATACGCTCGAAGGTTGACTCATGAAGGAACCAGATGGCGTGCCCGGAGGAAGGAGTCCTTTACTCGACTCTGCGATTCGACTAAGCACTCGGGGGCTACTGTCGTGGGGCTACCTTTCGGGTACCCCGCGGTGGTGGTACCTGGGTCACGCCAAGGGAAGCCCATTGAAGCCCATGAAGTGCACCGTGAGGCCCAAGTAGCCGGTTAGATCGGTGATGAGACTTTCCTTATCCTGTAATGTGCAATCCGCACCGTCCACCCGAGACCTGGCCTGTGATATAAAGGCCAGGAGGGTGCGCCACCTAGGGCAGAAAGACACAGGCAAACCCTAGCGAGATTGCCATCTCGCCATTGTAGCCACCTCGATAATATCAGACAAGCAGGAGTAGGTCTTTACCTCATCTCGAGGGGCCGAACCTGGGTAAATTCGCCCCCTGTTAGCCATCGTAATCACCAACGTTCATCCTCTCTTCCCCTCAATCAACCCGGGGTACCTAACCTTGGGAATTGCCGAGCCCCAACCTCGACAGGCGCTGTTCTATCAGACCCATTGGGAGTTTCTCAAGGAGGAAATATGTAATGCTGTTAGGTCCTTCATCTTGGGAGGAGAGGTGCTCGAGGGGTTCTGTGATTCTATCATCGTCCTGATCCCAAAGGTTGCCAAACCGAAACACCTGAAGAATTTCCGTCCTATCAGTTTATGTAATGTGATTTACAAGATTGCTTCAAAGGTCTTGGCGAATCGGCTGAAGGTGCTACTCCCATCTATTATCTCAGAGCAGCAGAGTGCGTTTGTTCCTGGCAGACTCATTACGGACAACGCTCTCATTGCTTTTGAGTGTCTACACACCATTCGTCGACAAGACCATAAGAGGCCCTTTTTCGCCCTCAAGATTTACATGATGAAGGAATATGACCGTGTTGAATGGGATTACCTACATGGATGTCTTACTAAGTTGGGTTTTGCACCCTCTTGGCTTCAGTCAGTTATGCGATGTGTGACTTGTGTTCGGTATGCTATTTGTGTCAATGGAGAACTAACTGAACCAGTGGTGCCCTCCAGGGGTATACGGCAGGGGGATCCTATTAGCCCATACCTATTTCTCTTATGCACTGAAGGACTGTCATGTTTACTACAACAAAGGGAGGATCGAGATGAGCTCCATGGTATCAAAAATGGTAGACTCAGCCCCCCTATCTCACATTTACTGTTTGCAGATGACAGCATTTTCTTTGCCCGGAGTGATAGTAAGAGTGTAGACGCCCTCAAAGAGATGCTGAAGTTGTACTGTGATGGATCTGGTCAGAAAATTAATTTGGACAAATCCTCGGTATTCTTTGGCAACCGGTGTGATGCGGTGATCAAGAATAGAGTTAAGCACAGCCTAGGGGTGCGTAGTGAGATCCTCAATGATAAATACTTGGGTATGCCCACCTCGGTTGGTCGCTCTCCCAAAGTGACTTTTAACTTTCTCTATGATATGATCTGTGTAGGAAATAACATGCTGCCTGGCTTATTATAAACATGGAGATAATTCCCAAAACTAGTGAAAACATGCAGGCAATATAATTCACAGAAAAACAGTGTGTAAAAGCTTCCCAAAAAGAAATATAAGCCAATAGCCAAACCACATGGTTCATCACGTAATTTGACATGGAATAGCCAAACACGTCTACACTACGGCTCTCAATATATGTGCTAATACCAGCGATCTGAAAATTACACAAAGTAGCTAGACTACTAATTGAGCAAAAGATAATCACAAGTGGCTCAAATAAAGCCCACGCACAGTAGCTAGTAAACATGTTCTAGTAAATAAAACAGTCCACAACTACTAGCTACTAACTAATCAGATGCAACAATTAGAGACAGCTGCACAAGTAATTATAAACAGTTGCTGATATACGTTTTCACAAAACAAACTAGCTACTAGTAACAATAGACTACTACTAGCAATTAGCTATGCACATATAAACACAAATAAAAGGGGATCGGAATTTCTCACAGATCAACGGCACTCAAAAACCGTTGAGACGCGTGGTGAATCGCGACGAAGTCGCTGTCCCAAAGAACAATTACGCCCCGCCCAGCCGCGGGATCCCAAGCGCGTGTTCTCGGAGATACGACACCACTTGTCCGTAGATCGTGGCAAGCCGACCGACGAACTTGAGGCTCAGGAGATGCAGCACAGTGCCACCAAGGAGATGCAGGAGCTGGCCAGGCCCTCGCACACGCAGGGAGAAGAAATACCGAATCGATCTAACCACAACAGCCGCCCGCTTCCGGAGGCCAGAGCTACACTGTCTGGAGACTGTGTTGCCGCAGACCGCAGCCTCCAGTCGCCAACGCCTCCGTGCAACTGAGGCAGATTTTCCGATCTGCCGATGCGCTGCCGCAGCTTGCTGTGGTTTTTTTTTTTTTTTTTGAGAATTGTTTTTGGTCGCTAGGAGAACAGAGTTCCGTCCGTTCTCTCCTTCTCTCCCGTCAAAGCTAGCTCCTCTTAAAGAGATAAGCCCACTACCAGTTGAGGCCGTGAAGTTAGGATCTGATGACCACGTCCCGGTCGTCCTCCACGTTCAGCTAGCAGCCCATTGGTATTATCCCTCTAGCTAGCACATGTGACAGGTATAGGATACGTTCTTTTTCCTCTAGCTTTTAATCTCCAATTTATTTCTATAAGTAGAAATCTACCAATTGGAAATTTCACTGAATTTTCACATGAAAATTCCAACAATCCCCACCAAAATTTCTCAATTGTACTTCTTATCAATATGCCCTTGTATGTACTGTTTATATATCGGTGATTCGGTAAGGGTGCCTTTCGGGTTGAACCACATTACCTATCGACGACAGTTTTGTTTATACACAAGGAACAAGTAGCGTACGCCTTGAACTTGAACCATATAGTGCACAACTACGCCGCGCCGCTACCGATACTAGGCTGCGGGTGCCAAGCCTCTCGGGTTGGAGCGTTACGGTCATGCTCCCGTATCTCTCTCATGAGCATTTAGGAAATTACCCGACCTTCCTTCGATTGCGACCCCACAATCATGCTCACGTAGGTGAGTTCTCCAGGGTATCCTGTAGGACAATACCCTCTCGCCATACGGCTTCGAACTCATTAAGGGTGTAGCCCAGCCTGCCTTACAGTCGGAGTACATGCAGCTAATGGGAACTCTTATTTATTGTACTCCTAGATACCAGTTAGGCTTCGTTTTTACCAAGTGTTAATTCACGGGATCTCCGATCAGTTAGACTTGGTTTCCACCACTGAGTATCCTCACCACGGGTATGAGTCCCATTCCCTTATTTGCTGCCTGGATCACCGCTCGAGGTAATCCCTTGGTGAAAGGATCCGCAAGATTCCTTTCAGACCGTATGTAATCCACTGTGATCACACCGGTCTGTCTCAAATGTCGGACCGACTTTATTCTTATTTTCACATGTCTAGACGATTTCATATTATCTTTCCCACTATTAACCTTTACAATCAAAGTCTGATTGTCACAGTTCACAATTACAGCCGGGATTGGCTTTTCCAGTATTGGTAGATCACTCAACAATAATCTCAACCATTCAGCCTCCACAGAGGCAGAATCGAGAGCCACCAATTCAGCCTCCATAGTGGAGCGAGTTAGGATAGTCTGTTTGGACGACTTCCACGACACCGCACCGCCCGCCAAGGTGAATAAATATCCACTTGTCGCCTTTATATCCTCGGAGTCTGTTATCCAGTTAGAGTCACTATACCCTTCAAGAACCGATGGGTTCCCGGAATAGTGAAGTCCATAATCCATGGTTCCCTTTAGATAGCGCATCACCCGCTCTAAAGCGTGCCAATGGGCATCTCCTGGATTGGCCGTGTATCGGCTCAACCTACTCACAGCATATGAGATGTCCGGCCTAGTTCCGCTAGCCAAATACATCAAGGAGCCAATAATCTGGGAATATCGAAGCTGATCTTTCCCAAGCCCTTCATTCTTTCGAAGCGGGACTTGAGGATCATAGGGTGTGGAGATTGACTTGCAATCATAAAATCCAAAACGGATCAACACTTTCTCCACATAATGGGACTGCGATAACGTAACCCCATTCTCTCCCTTAATCAACTTGATATTAAGGATAACATCAGCTTGCCCAAGATCTTTCATATCAAAGTTCTGGCACAAGAACGACTTAGTGTCATCAATCACTTTGGTGTTAGTACCAAATATTAATATGTCATCCACATATAAACACAGGATGACACCCTCAGATCCATTAAATCGATAATAGACACATTTGTCAGCCTCGTTGACACAAAAGCCAACTGACGTCATGGTATTATCAAATTTCTCATGCCATTGTTTAGGTGCTTGTTTCAACCCATACAAGGACTTAATCAACCGACATACTTTATTCTCTTGCCCAGAAACTACGAAACCATCCGGCTGCTCCATATAAATTTCCTCCTCTAAATCTCCATTTAGAAAAGCGGTTTTTACGTCCATTTGATGGACATGGAGCCCACATGCAGCCGCTAGTGCTAAAAGCACTCTAATGGTAGGTAGTCGAGCGACGGGGGAATATGTATCAAAATAATCCTCGCCCTCCTTCTGCGTAAACCCCTTAGCCACTAGACGGGCCTTGTACTTTTCAATAGTACCATCGGGTCTCATTTTGCGCTTGAATATCCACTTACACCCTACCGGTTTGCAACCAGCGGGCAAGTCTGTGATTTCCCACGTTCCGTTTGTGAGGATGGAGTCCATCTCACTACGGACTGTCTCCTTCCAATAATCTGCATCTGAAGACGCATAAGCCTCTGAAAGGGTACGTGGTTCATCCTCAACATTAAATGTTACATAATCATCTCCGAAGGACTTTTCGTTCCTTTGTCTCTTACTTCTTCTCAACTCCACATCAGGAGCAGCCATACTAGCTCTATCAGAAGTAGAGACTATCTCACTCAAGCCAACAGGCGTCACAACAGTATCACCTCTCATAGGAAATACGTTCTCAAAAAATGTGGCATCGCGAGACTCTATCACTGTATGAATAGTGACCTCATCCGTCTCAGATTTAATCACATAAAATCTATAAGCAGTGCTATGTCTTGCATAGCCTAGAAAGATGCAATCAACAGTCTTAGGTCCCAATTTCCTTTTCTTTGGTAGTGGTATACTCACCTTAGCGAGACAACCCCACGTCCGAAGAAAGGATAGGTTCGGCTTTCTCCCTTCCCATCCTTCATAAGGTGTTACCTCGCTATTACGAGATGGCACCCTATTTAGGACAAAGCAAGCCGTGAGTACCGCATCACCCCACCATGCCGTTGCCATACCGGAACTCCCTAACATGGCATTAACCAAGTCCTCTAGAGTCCGGTTCTTTCTCTCGGCAACCCCATTTGACTGGGGTGAATATGGCGGGGTTCTCTCGTGAATAATGCCAGCGGACTCACAATACCGGGCGAACTCATTGGAGAAATATTCTCCCCCACGATCAGACCGTAGCCGCTTAATCTTTCTATTTAGTTGGTTCTCAACCTCAGCCTTATAGATTTGAAAGTGATGCAACGCCTCATCTTTTGTTCTAAGCAAGTACACATAACAAAACTTAGTGGCATCATCAATAAAAGTGATAAAATATTTCTTGCCTCCTTTGGTAATTATACCATTCATTTCACAAATGTCAGAATGTACTAACTCAAGTGGAGCGGTACTTCTAAACTGCACACTCATAAAAGGTTTCCTGGGTTGCTTTGCTTGCACACACACTTCACATTTTTTGCCTTTCTCATAGCTCACGCTCGGAATTAAACTCATACGGCTCATACGAGATATGCTATCAAAATTCACATGGCATAAGCGAGAATGCCATATATGTGACACACACCCATCTGATACAGAATATGCAAATGTGCCAAAGTTGTCACAGTCTAACACCGATAAGCGAAACATGCCTCCACTTAGGTACCCCTTTCCAATAAACGACCCAAATTTGGTCAACACAAATTTATTGGATTCAAACACCAGTTTATAACCCTCTCGACACAACAGAGAACCACTTATTAAATTCTTGTTTATGGTAGGGACGAACAACACGTTCCTCAGAGTAAGAACTTTGCCCGAAGTGAGCTTTAGTTCAACTTTTCCCACACCACGAACAGCTGCCGTAGACCCGTTACCCATAAGAACGGTGCTACCTCCTCCAGTCTGTAGAGAAGAGAAACACGACTGGTCGGAACAAATGTGTCGATTGGCCCCCGTATCAATCCACCAATCAGGCGACTGAAACGCCGTATAAGCGACAGGTGCATCATCACAACCTGAAGCCACGGCCTCACCAATGACAACATTAGCCTCACAAAGGCCATGCCGAACCCCACCATGTGTCTCTCTAATCTTAAATTTAGTGGTCTTTTTAGGGTAATAGCTAGTACAGTACCTCTCATTTAAATCATGCATATCACCATAATTTCCATAAGCCATCATGTTAACTCCTAATTGTTCTTTGGATTGTAGGAAATAACATGCTGCCTGGCTTATTATAAACATGGAGATAATTCCCAAAACTAGTGAAAACATGCAGGCAATATAATTCACAGAAAAACAGTGTGTAAAAGCTTCCCAAAAAGAAATATAAGCCAATAGCCAAACCACATGGTTCATCACGTAATTTGACATGGAATAGCCAAACACGTCTACACTACGGCTCTCAATATATGTGCTAATACCAGCGATCTGAAAATTACACAAAGTAGCTAGACTACTAATTGAGCAAAAGATAATCACAAGTGGCTCAAATAAAGCCCACGCACAGTAGCTAGTAAACATGTTCTAGTAAATAAAACAGTCCACAACTACTAGCTACTAACTAATCAGATGCAACAATTAGAGACAGCTGCACAAGTAATTATAAACAGTTGCTGATATACGTTTTCACAAAACAAACTAGCTACTAGTAACAATAGACTACTACTAGCAATTAGCTATGCACATATAAACACAAATAAAAGGGGATCGGAATTTCTCACAGATCAACGGCACTCAAAACCGTTGAGACGCGTGGTGAATCGCGACGAAGTCGCTGTCCCAAAGAACAATTACGCCCCGCCCAGCCGCGGGATCCCAAGCGCGTGTTCTCGGAGATACGACACCACTTGTCCGTAGATCGTGGCAAGCCGACCGACGAACTTGAGGCTCAGGAGATGCAGCACAGTGCCACCAAGGAGATGCAGGAGCTGGCCAGGCCCTCGCACACGCAGGGAGAAGAAATACCGAATCGATCTAACCACAACAGCCGCCCGCTTCCGGAGGCCAGAGCTACACTGTCTGGAGACTGTGTTGCCGCAGACCGCAGCCTCCAGTCGCCAACGCCTCCGTGCAACTGAGGCAGATTTTCCGATCTGCCGATGCGCCGCCGCAGCTTGCTGTGGTTTTTTTTTTTTTTTTGAGAATTGTTTTTGGTCGCTAGGAGAACAGAGTTCCGTCCGTTCTCTCCTTCTCTCCCGTCAAAGCTAGCTCCTCTTAAAGAGATAAGCCCACTACCAGTTGAGGCCGTGAAGTTAGGATCTGATGACCACGTCCCGGTCGTCCTCCACGTTCAGCTAGCAGCCCATTGGTATTATCCCTCTAGCTAGCACATGTGACAGGTATAGGATACGTTCTTTTTCCTCTAGCTTTTAATCTCCAATTTATTTCTATAAGTAGAAATCTACCAATTGGAAATTTCACTGAATTTTCACATGAAAATTCCAACAATCTGGAAGCGTATGAATGGGGTGATGGATAGGCCTCTATCTCGGGCTGGCAAGGAGAATTTCCTCAAGGCGGTTGTCCAAGCTATTCCGACCCATGTCATGAGTTGTTTTCAACTACCCATTTCAACCTGCGAAAAGATGAGGTCCTTTGTTGCAAATCAGTGGTGGGGAGTTGAAGATGGGAGAAGGAAACCTCATTGGAGGTCTTGGAAGTGGTTATCTGCACCTAATTAAACCCCTCGGAGGGATGGGCTTCCATGATATGGTCTTGTTCAATCAGGCTATGCTCGGAAAGCAAGGGTGGAGACTGCTTATCGAGCCATCTTCGTTATGCGCCAGGGTTTTGAAAGGACGATACTTCCCCTACTCCGACTTTTGGCATGCGCCAAAACCTCGGTCATCATCGTACACCTGGCGCAGTATTCTGTTTGGGCGTGAGTTGCTGCTCCGTGGAGCACAATGGGGCATTGGTGATGGACGGTTAGTTAAGATCACTTCTGATAATTGGATCCCTGATCGCCCAGCCTACATGCTTTGCCTTGTTAAGCCGATTCCAGCTGCTGCTACTGTACAGTGCCTAATTGACGAGCAAACAATGTCCTGGATTCCCGAGACTGTCAACGCTTCTTCAATAAGGAGACGTCAAATTAGATTATGCAGATTCAGATCAGCAAAGATCGGAGAGACTATGTTCGCTGGACGCACACCAAGAACGGCATGTACTCAGTGAGGTCAGCATACAACCTTGCAAGATCGAACAGCTTCTTTGTTTCTCGCAACAAGCGGGGTGGGGGCTCCTCATCATCGGCTGCTACTGAGGAAAAGGAATGGAAGTTGGTCTGGAATATTAATGCGCCCGGCAAGATGAAGATTCATATGTGGAGATTCGCACATGATTGCTTGCCGAGCGGCGTTCAGCTAGTTCACCGCCATATACCTGCGAGCGATGCATGTGTTTTCTGTGGCAGGGAGGAGGACGTTGAGCATGCCTTTCTTCAGTGTCAATTCACGCGGGAAGTACGGCGGCTTGTGAAGAACACCTTCGGGCTACTGTTTGCTAGGCGTGATTTTATGTCACCCAAGCACTGGTTGTTCGGTTTCTTGAAGAGAGCAACTGAGCTGGAGGCTACAGTGCTGACTGTGGATTGCTGGCATATCATTGCTGGCATACCTGGGAAGCACGGAACGATGCTCGTAACAATCAGCAGTGCCCCAACCCAAAGCAAACAAGTCTAAAGATCATTGTGTACGTGAACGTGATTGTGCAGCACTGCTTTAAAATCAAACCAGGCAATAGGTGTGAGTCCAACATAGCTCAGAAGTGGACACCGCCGCCGCCTGGAGAGATTCTGGTGAATGTGGATGCTACTTTGTTTCCGGAGCAAGGTCGTTCGGCTGTTGGTGCTGTATTCAGAGACAGCCGGGGGGATGCGTTCTTGCTTCTAGTGAGCCTCTACCTGGCTTCCCCTCCCTAGAGATGGCAGAGGCGATGGCACTCCGACGCGCGGTCCTGGTCGCTGTGGAGCGTGTGGCTTCGATAGGGTAACCTTCGCTTCGGATTGTTTGTCCCTTATCCAGTGCATGTCTACTCATTCACCTGGTCGATCTATGGTGGGAGTAGTGGTCTCGGAGATAAAGACGCTGATGGCGAGCTTTGCATCGGCTACCTTCAAACACGTTAGGCGATCCCTAAACGAGGCGGCTCACATTCTGGCTCGCTCTTGTGATGTATCTAGTCTAGGCTTTATTTCCTTTTCTGCTCCGGTGTCAATCCGGGAGACTCTTTGCATTGATGTTCAGTAATAAATAAAGTGTGTGTTAAACTCAAAAAAAAACATGAAATTTTTGGCCCGCTAGTCACAAAACTTATCAACTCGTCACTGAAGTCCGACCTAGCCCATGATGGATCCTGCGTGCCGACAGTGAACTTTTTGGCGCGAAAAATGGCACGCACTGCTCATGCGAGAGCATGGCAGATCCGGTATTTTGCAAAAGGCCGTAGATTAATTCCGTTCCCGCAAAAATCTTCATTGAAAGATCTTCCAATAACAAAATTGGAAACATACAAGCAACAAACTGAAATTTCCTTAGCCTCATGGATCTCAAGACACTACATCTCTAAAAATAAACTGATGCAACTATGTGTGGCCTTTTTGGAACGAAGGCGTTATACCCGACTTTATAAATAATGCCCAAAGGGGATCAGATTTTAGTGATTCAAATATTGGTGATGTGGATGCCACCTTGCAAATGTAAAATAACCAACACGTCCAAAGATGGACCGGCTGTGGAGATCAACCCAAACACCCCATGAAGCAACGACAACGGATAACAATCTGAGGAGACCTCGACGCCACCTTAAGACAGTAATCTGGACCCCAGCCAGGAAAGGAGTTTGTCAATGCTTCCGATGTCACAGTTGAAGGAGATTTGCCCTAGAGGAAATAATAAATGTTTCTCATGTTCATTATTAATATTCATATCTTCATGTCATAACTGCTGTGATATTTGAATTCAGATTGAAAAGAAAACTCACACACACATGTAGAGAAATAAACAAACAACTGTTCCTAGTCTAATCTCTAGGACTAGCTCATATGTTGTGTGATGATCATGTTTTCCTTATCATGGGCTATGTTATTATAACAGGGTTGCCAACGACTATGAGAATACATTGTTGGCTGAACAATGGTACTTACCCGACCCAACTATATGATTTTCTATGAGATATATTCGTCACTAGTTGATAGCAATATTGTTATGACGTTCTCATTTGCATAAGTCCTTCGACCATGAGAATATCTAATGACTGCATACTTGAAAAAGCATGCTTTGATTATCATCTAATGTCATACCATAACAAGATGATCATAACGGTGGTTTTTGGGTATGTCTGATAATGTGCAAGGTACTTGATAGTTCAAGATTGGGATCTTGCTCCTCCTGATGATGAAGAGATACATTCTGGGCCCTCTCCGTATTACAATGGCATCTTATCGTTTGGCCAGATACAACATGATAATGATTACGGGGACATCAGAATACATCATGAGAAAAGGAGAGTGATATTGGTACGAGGCTAACGTGTATAGTGATCGAAAAGTTTGATCACGAGGATACTGACGTCTCACCTTGGGATATCACTAGTATCGCAAAGCAAAGGGATTAGCATAATGAGTAACAAATAGATTCTCTTGATTTTATTCGTGTATGCACGGAAGCCATCATGGATGTCCACGGCTCCGCTGTTGGGTATTTAATGGATGGTGTTCTGATCATGTCTATGCATTACCAAAACTACCGGGTCACACGCTTAATGAGATTCAACCTTCTGTGAGAGTAATATGCATGGTAAGTAGGTGAGAGGAGCATCAGAAACGTTCTGATGTTGTCGAAATAGTTTTGAGAGACTTTGGAAGTGTTCGGAGGATTTATTAAGAAGACATATGTTGTCAGAGAGACAACGGAAATGTTCCGTAGAATTAATAAGTGGACATATGATGTCCTATCATCATTGAAATAGTATTAATGATCATCGGAATTGTTCCAAGAATTTTACATAGGTAACATACGATGTTCCGGGATTTGTCGGACAAACACCAAAGGAGGAAGAAAGCCGGGAGGGGTCCCTAGGCTGCCCTAGTGGCCATAGGCAACATAGGTGGTGCCGCATGGGCCTCATGGGCCCACCAAGGGCTGCGGCTAGGCCCCCTTGGGTTGTCCCCCACATGCCTTGTGAGGAAAGGCACCCCAAGGGGAGGCTGACTCGGTTATGGTTTGGGGGGGGGGGGGGGGGTGCGCCGATCTCCTTGGCCCACCTATGGCAGCGGCATCCAAGGGGAGGGTTGCCCCTTCCCCCAAGTTGGCCACCCCTCACCTCCACCTATAGAAATCTAGCCCCCTTTTAGAGGGTATGACATGAGATCTAATCTCTCTCTCTCTCTCTCTCATGTCTACACCTATGTCGTAAGGTTTTCCTCTCATGTCTACACAACGTCCTGGACGACGGAGTGCTGACAAGATCTATATGCCTAGATAAATCGATGGCACGCTGACGGGTTGAAGATCTGCCTCGCACTCACGCTGGCAACACTGAGCTGCTGAGCTCTACCGCGACCACCATACGATGCATCCCAAAGTAACTACCGCACCACCGCCATTGGCTGTGCGACGGACCCCACCGCCAGAGTAATGAGGCCCCGCATGGCAGCTACCCGGGAAGTGGGTCCATCTCATGGCCCACCCGCAATGGCACATGGTGTTACTATAGCTAAGAGAGCTTCGGGGCCGCCCACAGCCTCACGTCGGAGCCATGGTCGGACGCTGAAGGGATCATATGGACAAGTGTTAAGAAGATAAAAAAAATACTATAAGTTTTTAGATATTACTTATGCGCATTTTTAGGCTGAAATAAAAACGTTCTGGTGAGTCGAGTGCCCATCGTAGACCTTTCCAAAAAAAAAACATAATCATACTGCATACACCTTACACTTGATCATAGAGGCGTATGAAGTAAATTACTAGTAAAGATTGGTTGTTTTGGGACCATCTGCACCAGCTTTGTCTAGAGCTTGCTAATTAAGCAATTACTAGTAAAGATTGGGTGTTTTTGGACCACCTGGACCAGCTTTGTGTCGAGCTTGCTAATTAAGCAAGGACATGATCCTTTCTTTTGAAAACTTGCGATCCAATGAAGGATCCTCTCTTTTGGAAAAGTCATGGCAGATGATAGGGAGTTTAATTTATTTTTTGCTACAAATTGAAAGAAACGATTATTTGTTCTTTTACTCTTCTAGAAAAAGCTAAAGACCAAAGACAGAGCGATGCGAATATTTTCCATAAATGTTGGTTTTCAAGCCTTGAGACGTCTCGACTTGCAAGCAACACACAGGCCCACACGTAACTTGCCGTGCAAAGCTGTGATCCCTTGCTCAACTCTCCCATACGTGGATAAGAGTTTTGGTTACCGGTCGGAAAATCCGGTTACCGCCTGGTAACCGGATATCCCGAGCACCCTCGGAAATAGTCATACTGGGTAAAAATCCTGAAACTTTTGAAAATTTAAATTTTAACAAGAACCCTTGGTGAATGGCCAAATTGAGAGCTAAATGTTTTGAATTTTTGAATTTTGGTTTGCAAATTCGACCGGTAACCATCCGGGATTTTCCGGTAAGCGTGGTAACCGGTAATCCCAACCCCCCTCGGGAATTTTTTTCTATCGGGAAACAAAACCTTGACGGGGACGCAGCTAAGCTAGCTCAGTAAATCCCTAGGCGAACTACGATATGAATGGATTTTTGGTGATTGCCACAGGAACGTCTTGTGCTTGTTTGGTTCTTTTTATTTCGTTGTTACAAGGGCAGCCCTGCCGATGCTTATATACACATCCAAAGCGGACTAGAAATTTGTTGTCGGACAAGTGCGGGCTGCGGCATTGCAGATTACGATGCTGTGCAAGTTCCAATTAATGGACCAACGTCACAAGTTGAGCAAGATCAGTTGAAATCTGCTGGTCGACACCACAACGTATTGAATCATTGTGGGCAGCCTAAAATATTCGGTGCATACCTGACCTGACTTGGCTTACTCAGTCGGGATCGTGCGTCATCTCATGGAGAACCCCACGACCGAACACATGAGCGCAATCAAGCAAATTCTATGCTATGTGAGGGCACAATCAATTTTGGCTGCACTTACAAAAAGGGGAAAAGAAGGATTGATCCTAATCAGCTATTCAGACAACAACATGACAGAGGTCATAATATTCTACCTAGGTTTGAATACTACCAGCCGGAAGTAAAAAATGGTGGCACAGCCTTCATACAAGGTAGAGTAATAGCGGTGAGCATGGCGGCTTGTCAAGGAGTGTGGCTGAGAAGAATCCCTAGCTAATTTTGCAAAGAAGGAGGTGATACCAAAGGTCGGCAACCAAATTACAATCTCATAGTGGAATAAGCCGGTTCATCATGAGAGGATCAATCATATAGATACCCGGTTCCACTACATCCGGGGGTGCATTGAGGAGGGGATGATCAAAATCCAACACGTGAACATCAACTACCAGCTTGCCGACATCCGTGAGTGCATTGAGGAGGGGGTGATCGAAATGTCACACGTGAACACCAACGACCAGCGTGCCATCTGGCAATGCGTTGAGGAAGGAACATTCTCCTTACCGACATGGCAGGCGATGAATTTCTTAGACCAGCAACACCGGTGGTTCGGTTTAAGGAAAACATCGAATCGACCCGGATTTGCTCTAGTATGTGCATGGAACCGGCTGAAAGATTGAACATGGGGCGCAACTCTTTCAAAAAAAAAATCACCTGTCCCTAACTCCCAGCGCATGGTAGTATGCAGACTTCTTGCTGCTCACTCTCATGCACGTGTCAGACTAGAAATTGTATTTTAAAGGTTTGTGCCAAATCAACAACTCGCGTTGCTTTTCTTCTCTAACGACAACAAGCGATGCTCCGCACACTGTATTGAATCGATTCATACCATGCTACGAACCGCTCCTTGCACACACTGTGTATGGTCTTAGTGCTAGTTAGCTAGCCCATGGATCCGTAGAGATAGTACAGCATGCATTATGCATATCACATCACAAAGACAACAAATTATTTCTTACCATAATACATAGCCAAAGTGCGAGAGGCGCAACAAGCATGCTGCAACCCATATTTGCATGTTGTGCATAGATCGATGGAGATGGCCGGCCGGGGCGGATGCAGGCGTGAATCAGCCGTGCGTACAGTCGATGATGGCAGTAGCGTTATTGAAGTTGACCTGCGAGCAGGAAGCCATGATGTCGTACGACCTTGTGCTGATCCCTCCGGCCTTGAACCACACCTTGGCTGTCACCACCACCGTGCAATTTGACCAGTTGGTGTTGGTGGAACTGTTGTCGGTGGCGCCGCCGGGGCTTGGCGGAGCCTTGGCCTCGTTGCTGCTCGCTTGCTCGGACTGCCAGTACTCTGCATCCACGAAGATGTAGGTCACGCTCCGCGGTGGGTGCTTCCTCCTGTCCATCTCCACCATGGCCGGCACCCACGCAGTCTGGCTGTACCATATCTCTGCGTTCAGGGCGCCGTACAGCACCGCCATGCGCGGGCTGCTGTTGTTGACCCGGAGGACGAAGTGGTACTTGGTGGCTTCCAGCCCTTGGACGACCTTGCTCGCATCTGTGATAGAGAGGTAGATATGCGCGGGGGCGAGGCTGATGGAGATGACCGCGACCATGGCGATGGCGATCAGGGTTCCGATCAGGGTCACTAGTATGATGTGCTTGTGGCTCCATTTGCTGGGAGGAGGGATATGAATCGTCATGGCAACTTAGACTAGCGCAGGCAGCTGGGAGGGGCTATATAATATGTTTTATTTTCTTTTCAAAAAGGGGAATAACCCGTGACCTCTCCATGGAAAGATGCACACAGCCATAAATAATGCGGACAATGTAAATGTAAAGTATAGGGACAAATTGTAAAATGGCATATACATGTATATGTAGTGTAAACACGGGGCATAGACTAGAAGCATCTAGCTCTCCCACAATTTGTTTTCACAACTTGCTTCAACCCTTGCTCACTACTGCTTATGCTCGAGTATCACGCCCCTTTGTGGGGGGAGTTCACGGTCAATGCAGACGACACTTGTTGATTTGATGCTCCAGTATCACGTTGTGGTGATAACCGTCGACTATGTAGGTCATGTTCTGGAAATTTGCAAGATCTAGTAATTATGATACCTTTCGATGGCGCCAGTGACACTACTCTCTTCTTTCACGTGATTGTTCTTATGGTGATGGCGCTAGTCGGTGCTTCATCATGGATGCCCTCTTTTTCCTTTTCTTTTCTTTTCCTTATCTTCTTTCTTTTAGAAAAAGGAGGATGAAACCGTCGGCCTCCGCATCGAAAAGATGCATGAGACATTTTTATTAATTTATTCAACAAAGGACTCACAAAAGCATACATTAAAGAACACGAAGCCACCTTCACAAACTGTGTCTCAGCTGCTAGATGTACTGCTGACTTATGTAGTATGTTTAGCTTTTTTTAGTTGTCTATTTCTGAAAAGTTCAGTTTCGGATGTTGAGATTTCAAGGCAAAGAAAAAATTGCTCGCACTATTAAATTTTGTTCACGAGTTTTTATGTATACATACATTGGTGCATATATTTTATAGAACTACACAAGTTTGTACTTAGCTATTAATTGTTTGATAATCCAAAAAAAACTCTGCATGGAGGTAATCAAAATATATATATATATATATATATATATATATATATATATATATATATATATATATATATATATATATATATATATATATATATATATTCAGTACCTCTTTCCTGGTGCTTTTGATTGCAGATATGGTACAAATTGAGATGTTGCAGTGACTTTTTTGGTAGTATCTCTTAGTTCGTAACAATAGTGAAATCTAACATCATATTCGCATTTTCCAATTTACCAGGATTCATTTGAGCTTGGCGAAGGGGAGCGGTCCACGGGACATGTCGATATTGAGCTCGGTTTGCAAGATGATAAGTCGAGCTCCGTGAAGCCTGGTTTCGACGGCTTCTTTGAGCAGGTGCCTCTTTTCCCTTGTGTGTATTTACGAATTGTTGTCGCAATTTGCAAGATCTAGGAATTATGCTACCTTTCGATGGCGCCAGTGACACTACTCTGTTCTTTCACGTGATTGTTGTTGTGGTGATGCCGCTAGTCGGTGCTTCATCATGGATGCCCGCTTTTTCCTTTTCTTTTTCTTTTCCTCTTCTTTCTTTTAGAAAAAAGGAGGATGAAACCCTCGGCCTCCGCACAAAAAGATGCATATAGTATTTTTTTTATTAATTTATTCAAACAAAGGACTAGCAAAAGCATACATCAAATTAACAACTCGAAGCCACCTTCCTGGCTGACGCCACACCTACACACTCGATATTGGGTGTGATCATGAAATCTGGGCCTTGCACTAGTAGAGAAAAGGCTATTGGTGGCGCACCAAAATTGCCTATGCGTGGCGCATATTGGATTCGACAAAATGCGCCATCAATGTCACGCCATTAGTAACAAAGTATGCGTGGCGCATATTGATATGCGCCACGCATAGTTTGCCCATCAGTGGCGCATCTTCCAGATGCGCCATTGATAAGCTATGCGTGGCGCATACTACTATATGCGCCACTGATGCTGATGCGCCACTACAAGAAAAAAATGCGCCACTAAGAATTCGAACAGGTCTAAAAAAACTGTTATTTTCTGATATAAACTGGTATTTATATAGGTATATACAGTATACAGTATAATTGTAGAATATACAGCAATAGAAAACAGTATATCATCATCAGATCAATACATCATCATCACAAACAATTAGAACCAATATAGTGACAAGTTCCCGAATATTAGAAGTGTTGGAGCATACAACCAAGTCCATCTACTTTGCTATTTGTACATATCACTAGATAATACATGAAGCTCTGAAACTAACTTCGACCGGTTCCTGAGCCGCGGGGTGCTGAGCCGCCGGCGCTGCGCATCTAAAGAGAAGGAACCCTCACAGGGTCATAGCTCACATGAGAAGGAACCCTCTGAGAAAACGACCACCTACTGTCATATTGCCTATCCAATAGATACATGTAGCGACGAACGTGCTCATCCTACTCCCTGATACGGCGACGTACCACCTCCTCGGGGGCCGGCACCCTCTGCACCGAGCGTGACCCACGTGACTGCCACCACAGAAGATCCGGGTCGACGACGTCACCCGGATTCCTCACCAAGCTGCGCGTCCCGGAAGGTAGCACCTCCCAGTGCCAGCCCGGTGGAGCCCAGTCCCGCACATCGCCGCTCTGGTCCAACATCGACATCGTCGCCGAGAACACCTAAGTCAAAATTTTATTACAAAAGTAATATTAAAATTTACGAAATGCGAGAAGTTAACAATGGAAAGCCTCATATATCATTGCCGTGCAAAACAAGGCAAAAAGAGTGTCTACAAGACCATGTATTAATATAAATACTCCAATTGTATATACTACAAGGCATTGTAGACACTCTCCTTGCCTTTACCGTGGCATAGTTTAAATCATCGGCTTTGTCAATTCATAGAGAAAAAAACAAAATGATTCGAGTTTATGCCTCATACATAGATTGGACACACATTGATCAGAAAAGGGGGAAGCGGACCAAGTAAGAGTATGCACAAGATGTTTATTTGTGCATATCACAAGATCCGCTAGCACCTCCCTGAATCACATAGTGTGCCACAATATTTTAATCATCGGCATTCGTAAAGAGAGAGAAAAAACAAAATGATTTCAGATTTGTGCCTCATACATATTTAAATTGGACGCACATTTCAGAGACGGGGCAAGTGAACCAAGTAGGTTGCACAAAATATTTATTTGTGCATATCACAAAATTCACTAGCTCCTCCCTGAATCATACAGTGTCACAACATTTTAATCATCGGCTTAGAAGAAAATGACAAACAAAATAAAAATGAATTAGATTTTGCGCCTTATACTTAGGTCGGACACACAAGTAGACCTACAGGATCTCGTGAGCCAAGTATGATGCACAAGACTTGGTACTTGTGCATATCACAATGCTCACAAGACCTGCAGGCCTACAACCTAGTGCCACAACGTTTTAATCATCGGCTTTCAAAGGAACAGACAAAACAAAATAAAAATGGCTTAGATTTTGCGCCTCATACTTAGGTCGGACACACAAGTAGACCTGAAGGATCATGTGAGCCAAATAGGATGCACAAGACTTGTACTTGTGCATATCACAAGGCTCACAAGACCTTCAGGCCTACCACCTAGTGCCACAACATTTTAATCATCGGCTTTCGAAGAAACAGACAAAACAAAATAAAAATGACTTAGATTTTGCGCCTCATCCTTAGGTCGGACACACAAGTAGACCTGCAGGATCTTGTGAGCCAAGTATGATGCACAAGACTTGGTACTTGTGCATATCACAAGGCTCACAAGATCTGCAGGCCTACCACCTAGTGCCACAACATTTTAATCATCGGCTATCGAAGAAAAAGAGAAAACAAAAATAAAAATAATGTTTATGCATGAAACACACATCAGGAAGCATTCACTTAGTAGGACTTTGTTGTCACCATGGACATACAACTAGGAACTAGGCACTTCTTCGATAGCCAGAGCTGAATCGGATTGGACCCTAACTTACGGGTACTACTCTGCCAATCACATGCATGGTCTCTGACGACGCACATAATTAACTAAGTCTAATAAAGCAAGGTTTCAATTATATGCAACATGTACAACTTGACACTGAACAATATATAGCAAAAGTGCACAATGGACACATATGGATCAGCCAACTGGAGTGATTAGCTACAACATGCACATATGCTTTTTAGAATGATTTAGCTATATGAAAGAGAAGACTGCTCTCCATATTGGGTTCAGATGGATATATAATATGCCTGATAATTAAGGAATCTTGATGTAGAACCATCTCTGTCTCTCCACTAATTGCAACAACTAATGTCACTGTTGATTATAGCCTTTGTTGATCACAGTCTGTCTCTCCACCATTGAAAAGTAAATCCAGAAACCCTCTAATGGCACTGTTTGTTAACTGCGAATTAATAGTGTTTAACTAAGTGTCCTAGTATGACACTTGACCTAGTGAAAGGCAACAAATTTATCATTATTTCAAGTTGGACAAAATGCTTACATAATGAAAGGAGCATGCTAAGACAAATTTCATAACCTATAGTTCATCTAAACCTTCAGGAGCAGGATAATGGCAGGAGCATGCTCATTATTTCAAGTTGGACAAAATGCTAACATAATGGCATGCAGGAGCATGCTAAGACAAATTGTAGAACAAAGCATCTGCCCATACACACATTATTTTCTGTACCTATCATTACCACTAGTGAGCATGACCAGATCATCAAGAACCCTAACTGAACCAAATGCAAGAGAGAGGATAGGGGAGAGAGGGGGTGGATCACCTCCATGAAGAAGATCTTGAGGACGAGGTCGTCTGTGGCGCGCGGCAGGAGACTCCTCCTCTACAGTGTCTGTGGGGCGAGGCGGCTTCGAGCGATGGACGACGGCAGGAGGTTCCTCCTTCCCGCGGCTCAATCCTTCCTGAGCAGACCTGGCGCGACGGAGCTGTGAGATTTGGGAGAAGGGGAAGAGGGAGAAGGGGAGGAGGGGCACAGGGGAGGGAGAAGGGGGAAGGGGGAGGAGGGGAGAAGGGGCGCAGGGGAGGGAGAGGGGGAACGAGGAGGAGGGACTCACCTCGACGGTGCTCGGGGCGGCAGGCGACGGTGTGGATCGGCTTCGAGCGGAGCAGCTGGGGATGGGGGAGGGGGAGGGCTGAGGGAATCAGTGGTAGGAAGCGGAGCGATGCGGGCGCGGTGGCCGGAGCGGAGCGAGCACTGCGCGCGGCGGGCACGGGGGTCGGAGAAGAAGGGGCGCAGGGGTCGTTGCAATGGGGAAGATGATCGATCTAGAGCAAGGCGAAACGGTTAATTATTTAGCTAAGTGCAAACTATGTGTGGCGCATATTGTTCGAAATGCGCCACTAACATGGGAAATATGAATGGCGCATCTTGAATATGCGCCACGCATAACCCAGGATATTTTGTCCATGACCCTCTGGTGGGTCCCACAGAATTCTGTGGGGTTTGCGCCATTAGTACAAAAAATATCAGTGGAGCATATTTCTAAATGCGACGCCAGTAAATACTAATGGGGCATATTGAATGATATGCTCCACTGATATTTTTTCTATCTATAAGCCTTCTCCCAGTGTTGTACCCATGATTCACAACCACGTCCCACCAGCTAGGTCTGTGGGGCATCACTGGGCCACCCTATGGCAAGGCAGGTGCACACATCCGGTCCAGCCGACTCTCAGTGTGCACTGATTGCGCACGCTAAGAAAGCCTCCTTCGCCATCGAACCGTCGAACCATCTTCAGGTCAGAGATCCACATAACCTTTGCCAGGCTGTAACAGCCCCAGTTTGGTACTGGAAAATTTGAACCAAATTTTCACTTTTGCATTGCACTTTCATCATGGCATACATTCTAAATTGCTAAGTTTAATAAGCAACAATTGAAAACATTTAAAAAGGAAGCAAAACCCTTCCCAAATTCCCAAACCAAATGCATTGCTCAAATTGGCAAAACAAATTATTCTTGAGTTTCCAAATTGTCCAGGAAGTTCCAAGAATACATTTTATAAATATTTGTCAAAGGCAAGTTCTTGCCAAGCAAAGAAATAAAATTGAGAATTCAAAATTGGTGCAAATGAATTCCTATTTCAAAACCATGTTAAACAGTTCAAAATTTCAAACTAAAAATATGGGGAGCTTCCCTATAATATTATGAGCCTCCATGAATTTTTATAGAATTTTTGGGGTTGTTTAAGTGCCTCAAATAAATACCTAAAACCCTACTGGTTTAAAGTTAATTAAAATAAACAAAATGGAGCCAGGGGGTTTTCTGCAAGTTTGCCTTCGTCTTTGTCACTGTGGCGACAGTGGTCGCACTGGCGCCATGCCACCGACTCCCTCGCCCCTGCGCCGCGCCATGCCCCCTCCATGGATAAGAGACCCACACGACGCCCTCTCTCTCCCCCTCACTCCTTCCTCCCTGTTTTTTCCCGTGAACGAAACCCTAACCCTAGCTCCCATGGATGTCGTCGACCCGCTGCCGTCCCCCGTGCGTCGCCGCCGCTAGGGACCTCGCCGAGCAAATCGAAGCAGGGCAAAAGTTCCGCCTCGTCGTCCTCTACCTCCTCGTCCAAGGAATCGACGCGGGCTGGCCGCAATCGACGCCGCCATCCGTTTCTTCTCCGCCTCCGGCCGCTGCACATCGAGCAAGCTTGCCGCCGCCACCGACCTCCCCTTGCCTCGCCGTCGAGCTCCTCGTGCATATGGTGAGCCTACGATGCTAACGGACCTCTCCTTTCCTCTCCTCCCTCCCTAGTTCGCCGTGTCACCGTAGTTCGCCGCCGACCGCCGCGAACCATCGTCGCTCGCGTCACTCCGGTGACCAATAGCTAGCGGCGCTGCCCGCATCTTGTTACACATAGAACGGCGCGTCGAGCGTGCCTAGTCACTCATCCCCACACGCCCTCCACCGCCGTGTCCGTGCGCGATGCCGCCGGTGATCACCGCGCGCGCGCTGGTCGTGGCCTCGGCCCTGTCAAAATGCTTCGTCGGTACTACCGGGCTGTTAGCCGGAAGTACCGACCGTGAGTTGTTTCGGTACTGGATACCTTCTGTTAATTTCCGGAAGTAGCTCGGAAGTTGCTCCGGAAGTATCGACTTGTCCGGTACTACCGGGTAGTTAGCCAGAAGTACTGACCATGAGTTGTTTCGGTACTGGATACCTTCTGTTAATTTTCAGAAGTGGCTCGGAAGTTGCTCCGGAAGTACTGACTTGACCGGTACTACCGAGCTGTTAGCCGAAAGTACCGACCGTAGGTTGTTTCGGTACTGGATACCCACGTTCTATTCCGGAAGTAGCTCGGAAGTAGCTCCGGAAGTACCGACTGTCCGGTACTACCGGGGCGTTTTCCGGTAGTACCGACTCAACTAATTAATATTTGGGAAAATCATAACTTAATAAATATTGGTTCAAATTTTGCAAATGATATACCAAAATGATCAGCAAATCAAAGGCTATCTAGTTATGTTAATTTCACAGCATGACAACAACTTTTCCTTTGATGTCATTTTTCGAAATGGTTAAAAGGATTGTATTTGAATAACCGTTTAATTCACCATTTATTCGTCGTTAATCGGAAAATTGCAAACAAGGTACCAAAATGATCAGCAGAACAATACCTATCTAACCTTCTGTGCATATCTCATCCTATTGATTTACAAGTATTTTCTCCACCATAATATTGCATTCGATTCCAATGTCAACTTTTGGTCGATGTATAGAGTATCCTATTACTTGCATGTTCCCTACACCATTACATATTTTCCCTCCTATTATCCATAGGTCTGATGTGTTGGCCTGAGTTAATTTATATCTGCAGAATATATGCTTAGCTATGCTTAGCCATGCTTAGTCGAATGCTTAGTCGTCCGGTGATTATTTCCATAATTGTGAAATTGATGGAATGTTCGGACAAGGTGGAAACTTGTGGTACTTAATAAAAATGCTTAAAGGCTTGGATGAGTTGCCACAGGGGTTGGTGGTGTTTTGCCTCATTCTTGCCGCCTAGGTGCGGGTTCTTTACCTCTTGAACCAAGACCGAGCGTGCTTCCATCGGTGGGACATATGGAATCCTTACTAACCGAATAAATTGTGCGGGCGTATCCAAGGGTCCTCTAGTTTGCGCTTTCCATTTGCGTGTGAGTTGCAGGTTGGATGAAGGCGCGATGAGGACGGTGGTGTTTAGGATGTGGCGATGGGGGCAGGGTGATGAAATAGGCACTGAACTTGTCCTGTCGTCACGATGACCCCTGGATAGTCTCATGCAAGGTAAATGTTTAACCGCGCCCGCCCTGCCGGCTTTACCAGGAAGAGAGCTAATTGTACAGGCAAGGGGTCGGACGGTACCGGTGGTAAAAACAGTACACCCCTGGAGGGTTTAATCTTTTCAAAAAGCCGTGTCCATTGTTATGAACAACTTGGGAATAGACGATAAGATCATAGAAAACCTGAACTTAATTAAAATTTGGCAACATGTGTTAAAAGGTTCATTTCCTCGAGGATGATTCGAGGGAGTGCCTTGGTGGAGATGAGTGGTGGATTCTGGATACTGTTGGTTCAATGTGAACTAACGAATGAAAGTTTACTATCTTATCCCCTTGTGAAAAACCTTCTAAGCAGTCGATGCCATGAGTCATGTCTTTAAAAAGGAAAACTAGATTTATGCAAAACAACTACTATACAGCTTTGAAGCCAATCATCATTGGGCCTATATCGCCCTAGTAACCTTGCGAGTACGTCGTACTCAGCTTTGATTTGTTGATTATTATTTGTTTCAGAGGAGGACGTCACCGAACAGGAAGGTGGGTTTTTTGTTGACATCGACGAGTAGTCTGGGGTTCCCAGGTGTCAGCTTGGGACGTCACGGAACAGGCTGGCTGGGTTTTGTTATTGTAGGCCTCTTAGCCCATAATTTGGATCTTGTTGTTTAGACAACTAAATTTGCTTCCGCATGATGTAATGTTGGGTCGGTGACCTCTGATGTGTATTTTGCTATCTTTCTCATTATATGAGTTGATCTACGATCTCCTTGTGTCGTAGAGTCTGTTATGTGTCAGATGTTCCGTAGTCTTGATCTCTCTATTATGCATTGATAACTATGCCAGTGATCATGGCATGATCGAGGTGTTGCGTTGCCGATGATCCATTCCGAGCACGACTGTCAAAGGTTTTGTCCTGGGAGTGGTAACCCCAGTAATCTTCGATTGTGTAGCATGGCCTGTGGGTTACATAGCATCTTTGTATAATTCCGGGGTTGGGGCGCTACACAGGCCTACCGTCGACGCCATCAATGCGCCAGACAATGCCACCGCCATGCTCACGTCCATCATCACACGTCTGGCACCTCCTGCTGGTCCCTCCAGTCGCATCTGCTCTAAAAGGATGCCCTCAAGGGAGAATGACACTGATAGCGCCGAAATCGTTTGATCCGGGAGACGTGGATCTAGAGTTTCCCCGGAGCAATCTGAGCGAGGAGACGATGACTATAGTGATGATGCCTTCAACAAGATAATGGCGCATAGGCGCTGCCATCGTCCGCAATGCCCGAGGCCGGAGTTCGATTTCCACAGGCAGTCACGCTTCCCAACTCGTCGCCGACTGGATCGCCGCCGAAACATGTTGTTGACACACAAACACGTCACCGTGTACCCTCGGCGCTGAGGGAGATGCTCCGCAACTCACTCCGCGGGAGGCTCGCCGGAAGCACGATGCGCAAGACAATCCGGCGGGCGCTTTTGTAGACCCGAAACCCCACTCGCCCGGGAGGGACCCCGTCAGGGCTCACGGCGGCTATGGGCTGCCCTAGGTTGGCCTGACCGCCCCTAGAGCCTCGTGGATTCGCAGTCTCCAATCTTAAAGAACGACGAAGAATGAGAAGAAAGATACAAGGGGAGAGGGATAAAACTAGATGAACATGAAAAAGTAGTAGGTGTGTTTGTTCGATTGGTGTTGGATCAATCGGCCGTCACCTCTTGGGTATATAAGAGGCGGCTGGACTTCCCGTGCAAGGAAATGGTCTGGATTCACGTCCAAAACCTTAATTTGGGTCCAATTCGGATGGTCTGAGTCGAACCTTTCAAAAACTGTTCGGTCTGTATCTTGCAGGTCGTTTTTGAGACAGTTACCGATCTCGGACAAAAATCATGTAGAAAACAAAGTTGTTCGGCTCGAAAAAACGAAGAACTTTCGTTTTATGTGTTTTTACATCCGACTCCATCTTAAGGGCTTATTCTTGCTCGGACGGAAAAACGTATATCCCAAGCGAGCAGCCTCCTAGGCATTTTTCCTTACGCACCCGGCCAGACATTGGTCGGTGTATATCTGATTCAGTGCGTAATACCAAGTTTTAACTGTAATTTGGCTCCACAAGTTGCATACGAGACCTTGGATGAAAACGACTCCAAAATCAATATTGTACGCCATGAGGATACGCACAACTTCTGTGTTATGCGCTTTTTCATACGAAGTCATCTTCATGGTGATATCGGGCAATTCTCTATATGTTATCATCCGGGTCATCTTTGAATCGTTTTGGCGCACCGCACCGCTGCCCTGCTGCATCGCATTGCCGTCGCGCCTTCTTCTTCGTCGCTCCCCTTGCTACCGAGCTGCCACGACAGATTTCTCGCCCATTCTCATGCCGCAACTCCGATCCGGGTCCTTAGCGTTTCCCTTGATTTCTCTGCCGCGAACCTGAAGGAACGAGGTTCTCCAACTGCTGCCACGACAACCACTACACTGATTTCTCTGCCGTGGTGCACCTGATGCTGCCGAGTTACCGTGGCACCATTTCAGTCCATTCTTCCTCTTCGATACATTTGCATCCCAGGACCGAAACTCTGACAATGAGTCAAATTTGACCGTCAACACACGTAGATAAGCTCTGCGCGAGCTTCCAACCGCGTTGTCGTCTGACCACAGGCCACGCCGACGATGGATCTGTGCGGGAACCCAGGCCCACTGGCTACCGCTTCCGTCCACCATAATCTTCCCCCACATGCGAAGGTGACCAGGAGGGAAGGCTGCCGCCATCCTGGCCACCGCGCTCGAGCATCTCCACATGCACCGCCCAGCAGCCCCAGGTAGTAGCTTCCATATCCTACAGATCCTATAGGCACTTTCAGCGCTCGGCCCGCTGCCAGCCGTGCAAAAGCCAGCGACAGAGAAGCCATTGAGGTTGTGATCTTGGCGGTGGCTAGGGCTGTCGCCCCGGTATCACCCTGGGGAAGACACAGGAGCGGGTATCTCAATGATCTAAGTTGAGCCGGTTTTCTTCCCCTTCTTGCTTTAACTTTTCGGTACCTCTTTTATAAGGCTGCAACTATGCATCCTGACCAATGAAGAGCCCATTCTTGCAACAAGTTTGAAGTAATATAGAGTATATATTCATGTGTGAAATCTTTTCCCCGGTGACGGTCACTGTTTCAAGAAATGAATAAAAACTGGGGAGAGAGAAGGTTCCTTATAGTATTGTATTTGACTGAAAGGCTTTGATTTAGAGTACGTGCGTACGGTACGGGCTTTATTAAAGAGTGCTGGCTAGCGAACAATCTGCTTTCGTTTTCTTAGGTGAAGCATACAAAAGCAAATGGGTGCACTACAACATGGCATATGTGGTGAGCAACCCAAAAAAAAAAAAAAGCAAATGGTGCACTGCTGTAGCTAGTTTCTTTTCCTTTTGCTCCGGCCGTATCATCGATCGGTTGCTTTGCGTGGCATTGACTCAACTTAAAAAACACTAAAGTAGTACTCCCTCCGTCCACAAATAAATGGACATCTAAAAATTTTAATACAGATTATGGAGTGGAGTAAAAAATATATTGGGAATGTGCAAACCTTCATCTCTCTTCTCTTTAATTTTCTCACCTCCAATGAGCTAAGTGCATATAGAAAATGAGGAGACCATGTGTTGAATGTTATTGGGCTTGATTCCCGTGTGATGAGAGAGAAACATTGTTTTCTATTTTAAAATGCATTGGGAAGATAGAAGTACACTCTTTTGTGGACAAATTTTAAAGCTAAACGTCCACTTATTTGTGGACGGAGGGAGTACGTACGTAAATGTTTACGAAAATTGAAATCACTATGCATGGCTGTCCCTAGATAGACGATGATAATAATATTTGGTCGAATGGCCGGGCATATATACAGATGGACATGTCTTCTTCCTAGCTTGGTGACTCACTCATACAAGTAGCTAGCTTGCTGCAGATTAGGTCACGCGCGCAGGATGAGTGACATCAAACATATCCTGGCACTGGCAGCCGCGGACGACGCCGAGAATTCAAGGTTCCCGTGCCTAGCCGTGGTGCGCTGCGCGGCGGCCACCGTGGTGACCGTGCTAGCCCTGGCGGTGATTGCGCTGGTGATCCACGCCGTGCTGCGCTCCGAAGACATCCGCTTCTCCGTCAACGACGGCTACATCGGGGCCGACGTGCTGTGGAACGAGACTCGTGTACTGCCGGAAAAAACTACCTCTGTGGCTAGTTCAGGCACACATAAAGCCCTGCTCCTGCCGCGTCCGGCGCCCACCGACGAAGGCTTCGCAGGTATTCACCCGACCCGCCCGGGCAGCCAGCCCACCGACCAGGGCATCATAAGTACTGTATATTTTTTGACAGGTATCGTAGGTACTGACCCGACTGTCACCTTCCGACCAGGTGGCGTTGATGGTGGCGACGTCCACCTCCCACGTCGCAGTCCCACTTTAGGGACGAGCCCTACGGTGACGTTGCAGCGGGCCAATATGACGAATCTCCGGGTCACCTTGATCGCCAACAACCCCGGCGGCCGCACCAAGATCGACTGCAACGGCACCACCGTCACACTCTTCGACGAGTTCCAGTTCCAGATCGGCAGAAGTCTGAAGCTCAGCAGCTTCACCGTGCCGCCGCAGACGACCGTCACGCTGCAGAACCGTCTCAAGATCACGGACACGAAGACGCTGGCGCACATCTGGGAGTACCACGGCGGGGAGAGCAGCTTCAGCGTCATGGTGCGCGTGAGCACCAACGTCACCTCCTATCCGCTGGGGAAGAAGACGCCGACCAAGACGAGGACCTACGTGTGCCGCCACGTCACCCTCGGACTCACAGACTACGAGGCGTACCTTGTTGCCAACGGCGACGTTGGGTGCAGCATTGTGCGACCCCAAGCGTATGTACCAGCTGTGTGATTCCGATTTTTTTACGAGGCTTGCTTCAGTGTCCTCCCCCACGTTAAGTTGAAGGCTTAAAATCCCACGCAGGCAAAAAAAATTCCCAGGGGAGGACACCGGAGCAAAACTGTTTTTTACAAATATGACCCCCATGCCCATTCGCATTGTCAAAAGTAACCCCTCCGAATTTTTTTGTCAAATCTACCCCTGGCGGGAAGACAGCGAAGCGACACGTGTACTCCCACCAACTATTCCCGCTATTCCAGATGGAGGGAAGCCACCTCCCGCCATTCCAGATGGAGGGAAGCCCCTTGCCACTACGAGCCAGTCTGCGCCTAGTCCTGCCGGCCCCACCACCTTCCGCCACTCCAGGCGGCGGAATGTGCCACGTGTCGCCGTAGGAGACTTCCCGCCATCCCAGTTGGCGGGAGGACACGTGTCGCTTCTCTGTCTTCCCGCTAGGGGTATTTGACAAGAATAATCAGAGGGGGTTACTTTTGATGCGAATGTGGTCATATTTGTAAAAATCGTGTGATTTTGTCTCTTACTTTTCGATTGTTTGGCCCCTCTTGTTTCAGCACAAACATGCATGTATGTATTATACTAGATTCGAACCGCGCAACACTTGTTGTCTCTTTTATTTTATTTTATTTTTTTGCCTGTGGTTTTCACATTTTATACAGATTATTAAGTAGGTAGTGAATATCCAAAAATATAAATAGCACAGTCATGCTGGGAGGTTACTCGGAGTGATAACATATCTGGTTTGAGCATGGAGACATACCATTATTTACAGAAAGATGAATAGAGTACTGAAACCAACAATTAACACAACACACAATCATAACCCTAAGAAACAATAAAACTAATTTTACTACATATATAGAAATTATTCAAACTGATAAAAGAAAAGAAATACTACCTCTGTCCCAAAAAGAATGTCATAGATTTGTGCAAATTTGGATGTATCTATATACTAAATCATGTCTAGGTACATCAAAATTTAGACAAACTTATGACATCTTTTTTGGGACGGAGGGAGTAGCACTATTAAGACGACATGAACTCTATGCCTGATAAGGAGCTTGATGGAACCAATAACGTGACGTCGGTATCACTAACAAAGAGACATCTGGACAACGGCCGGCCGAGGTGATGGTGGAGCCAAAATAACACCAACCTCGGGTACGTGTAGGCAGGCACAGCTAGACATCAAAATAAAAGAGGCCTGCAAAAACAAAGTCTTAATTAGCCGAAAGCTAATTAGTGGTCTCAAACAGTGGTAAACACAGCGTTTTCTAGAGGGTAAATTAAAATAGAATCAGCATTACATGTCACATCCTAAAATAGGAATCAGAAAGCATAGTAGTTTTTTAGCACTTAAGTGATAGCACTGAACATTGAACAAACATAACTAATACATCCGCAGGTCAACGCCTAATATCAGTAAAAGGAAACCACATTAAGTAGGGATCAAAATGGTGCTGGTACGAAATGAATCTTTCTTTCCAAACCATGTATATCTAGTATGCAGGCTAATGGTTGCATGCCATGTCTTGTGCATAACAACATGACATAAGACCAAAAACAACAGAACCATAACTATATCCCCACTAAGATCATAACATACTTTGAAGGTACAATGGGTTGTAAGATATGCAGAAAGGTAATTTTACAAATGAAATATCTAAAATATCATAAACAAACTTATGAGCATCTAAAAGAAGATAAATAGGTTAAACATGTGAACTGGTCTGACAATCAAAGTAGCAACACATTTGTACAAACAATCCAGACCTGAAACAATTGAGGTGGTCTAGGAATCAGGTTGAATTTGTTGTCTGAAGAAAAGAAGAAAAAAAGGAATAAGGTTAAAGTAATTATCTCAATGATGACCTCAAATCCATGGGCCAGCTTGATTGGATCAAAATGAGCATAAATCCAAATATAGCAGTAGGTAAACCTGCACAATTAAGATAAGATAGTCAGAGCAAACACAAGAAGAAAAATAACAATTCCACATCCATACTGCAATTTTAAGCCACTGTCTGTTGTAGCTAGTATTTTAGGTAGTACTAGTTGAATGCCCGTGCGTTGCTACGGTCTCTAAGTTTTTTTGTCTCACATGTAAACATAATACAATGTGTAAAAAGTCACATTCCATTTTTTTAAATGAGATTCTTCTTTGATAAGTTTTTTGTCTCACATGTAAACATAATACAATGTGTAAAAAGTCACATTCCATGTTTTTAAATGAGATTCTTCTTTGATATACTCCCACAAAATCTGTTGTTTGCCACTGTATGCATAGAAAGCAATAACCGTATAATTATCTCTTATTACTAAATAACCTTGCATAACCACGAAAAAAACGAAGACATCAATTGAAATATTGTTTTATTTCACGACGACACACACTCCAGGTCCAAGGACAATGCGACAAACTTGTGTTTTGTTTGTCTCGATCGCCCTAATGCAAGAAGCTTTCATTGCTTCAAACAATGTTTTCTCTCTTATGTCTCGCACCCATAGACTACCCCTAGACTGTCCCTCTGCCTCTATCCGCAGGTACATCTTCTCATTGTTTTCCAAACTTCCTGAAAATTACAAAGGACATGAAACATGGCATCCAAGTTCTAAGGCAATTAATTGCGAAACTAAACTAAAATTGTCAATAAAGGCAATAAAGGCATGGTCAATACAGACACAACAACAAATATGTGAACATGAGACAAAAATAACTTCACCTGAATATTCAACCGAATTTTTTAGGTAGTGGAACCAAACAACATTGGACAAGAGAAAATGCAAAACGTAAGAACCAAGAAAGCACTGAAGGAGGTACTGGAGCATTCCCTTTCACTATTGGTATACCGCATAATGCCATCATTATTTTCAAGGAATCAGTAAGTAGAAATTCTCGAAAGTTGTTGAATATTTTCCCGGGGTTAGCAAGAAGGTGGACTAACCTTAAACAGTGTCCATTTATTGTTACAAGTTGATGATGCTGAACCTGGCGAATCATTAAACTACATTTGCAATATGCTTCACTGCCATGTTCACCCGCCACATCCATCAGAACCCCACTAAGTGAAAAATGGTTCAAAATAAACAAGCATATAGAGCAGAACTGAAAGAGGATTTACAAGGGGCTGTGTGAACCACTGCAGAGATTCAAGCAGAAGCATACAGTTCAGAGTGGCGTGTGATAGATAATGTAGTTTAATTATACACCACTTTATATATTGGTACTTGATCATATTACACACTATTACGCACTGTACATTGTAATAACTACATAGCCGCTTTGCTAAAATACTACATTTACACAATTAAGTTGTTTTAGGTCCAAAGGACAAACTAATCATAATAAAACACTTGAAAAGGGAACAAAATTCATTGACCTCACCTTCCATCCCGGCCCGATTTGAAAATTTCATTGACTGGTAACTAACTGCTAGAAGCCATTTAGAGAAGATACCTTGTCATATGTCAATCAAGTCCCAAGGACAAAAGAGATAAAAAGAGCTCTGGCATGGCCTGCAGAAGACTTGCAAGGTTCAGCCGACAATAGAGAGATGGGTGAAATGGATAAGAGGTGAAGCAGGCACCTAAAAAATGACCCAATACGAGAGGTCAAAATAAAAGAAAGAACCAACAAACTGTGAGAATCCATTTTTAGTAAGCTGAAAAGGATACAACCAATGTGTAGGATTCAATGTCCTCATTCAAACAACGAGAAAGGAAAATAATCCATCTTGCAGAGTTCAAATAATCCTTCAATTAAATTTAGGAGTCACCAGGATGCTTCACTTGGCGAATACATGAAAATTCGGAGGGCATATAGAAGCGCCAATAAGAACTCTCGGATTCTTTGTATTTCTGATGTTAACATACATTACCGCCGGATGGTAGACATCTTTAACAATTTGTAAGAGAGCTCAATATCTTCCAACAATTTAAATTTCATAATGCTATCATAGCGATGTTCTGTGATGAAGTTGTCTATACAAAACACTTCACACTTCATGAAGCATGTTATTCAGGTTTATGTTTTGTTGCCAAATGGTTATCTCTCTAAGCATGGTTAAGTAATGCCTTCTACTTAAATTCTGAATCGGGTGCCTTCATGTGGATAATAAATAAATGAGCGTTGATGCAAAAATCGTGTGCCAAGATAAAACTATAAGTAGACTCTGATAAAAAATGCAATCTACTTTGCATCATTTTGCTTTGCCTTCGCCTTAACAGCAATAAGTATGCAACAATCACTACTTATTATTTAACAGCACCAGCGCTCTCTAACCCAATCATTAAAGAGAGGTAATCTAGTGCAAAGGTCCTGTGTGGTTCTCGAATCAATCAGCAAAACAAAACTCCTATAGACGTGTAGGCAGAACACACATTCAAATTCACAAAATACAATTATTTCCCCGACAAGCTTATTACTACAGCTTATCAAACAAAATATGATAGAACAGCTAGCTATAACACCGAAGGTATCAAAGTCTATGGGAGAAACCATATATAAAAATATAACCATAAGAAGCTTTATAGGTGAGAAATAATAAAAGTAGGAAATCTTGACATCCTTGGGCCAAACATTAGTCTAGCCCATCCGACAAAAAATCAAGAAATGTTTCCATGGCCAAGAATTTAAGATGGTCATAGTTGGAAGATGAAAAGGCCAGGGCTGCATGCAAACTAAGCAAATGCAGACCAAAAGGATTGAAATAACAAATGAAACATTTATAAATGAATAGGGCTTACCTAAGGTGACCGGCTATGTAAGGCAAAAATTCACTTAAGAGAGACCCCAAAGCACTTTTTTCATGTTGTAAGTGAACAAAATAACCTCAGCTTATGTTGTGCGCTATCAACCTGAATAAAAGGAAAACGTGAGAACAAACATCATCTTCAGCTTGGAACTGGAAACAATGAAAATATACCATGTTAATCACTCCAATGATGGGAAGTATTTCTTGCATTGGATGACGAAATGCCCTCTCAATATTTACCTACTGATCAATGGAGATAGAAGAATTTAGAAATCTAATGTTTAGTGATAAGGGAATGTGACTTCAGTATGCATGCAGCCAAACTACTCCTTCTGTTATTGGCAGAAGAAAAACTTGTACACCACCAGTTTATATTCTGCCTCTAGTGCCTCTGCTCTGATGTTTGCCTCCGCTCATAGCTCAATCTAATGACTTCATAACCTACATCAGAAACTTGCTATAGCATGTCGGCGGTGAACTCCCGAGCCGGACACGTCGCGACCTCCAGCCTCACCAGCTCCACTGCGGAACTCCACGACACCGTCGGCGAGTGCTCTCTACATCCACCCGAGGCTCTGCCCGCTGTACATCCACCAGGGGCACCGTCGGTGGACTGCCCAAGTCTCTCCGGTGAACTCAACTAACCAGAAGCTCCAAAACATGTGGGTAATACAGTTCTAGAAATTGTTCTGAAAGGGAACGGCCTAAGCTACTGCTAGTACTCATAATCCTGTCCTGGAGCTGCCTCCAAGCATGGGGTTCAGTTCGCTCTGCAATTGAACAATCAATTGCCTATCCTGGCCAAGCAACCATCAACTAACAGAACAACCTGCGTATATCAATCTACAAGGGGGCGGCAAATAGAACTTGTTCTAAGCTGAATACTTCAGTTCAGTTGGTAATTGAAATATGTAGCACACATGTAACTTCTAATATGATGGCTCATGTACTAAGGTTATTTGATTAACCAAAACAGTTTTTCCCGGCCGGCGGTCTACAAACATTAGTCCTACTCAGTAATCACATTGTTAGCTTTAACAATTTTGCTTTTGGGAGCTTGCATACATGAAGAAAACTTGTGATGCTACTCCAGCCCAACCAACAACACTAACAGTGCTACAGGAAACACATACGTACAACTCGATTGATGGTTAATCCTGGGCTATTCGGATTGAAGTCTCAGTTTCCAGCACTGCTTCTTCTAAGAAAGAAACACAAAGGAAAGAATCCGGCAAGTCCAAATCAGTGAAGTACCAGAGCAGTCGGCGGATGTTCTTATCTTGTCCAGTGCGGCACCAGACAGGGGGGAGGTAGCGCTGGAGGCGGCCGAGTGCTCAGGTCACGGGGAAAGGGTAGGGTGCCGGTGCTCAGATGGGAGAACATAGAAGGGAGGCGGAGGGAGATGAGAAAATAGATAATGGAGGAGGGAACTGACTTGTAGGTTGCAGCAGTGCATCGGTGGTGGACGACAGACGTAGCAGCGGCGAACGACGGAGGGGGCTGCTCGGCAACGAGTCACGGGGACGACGGCAGTGGCGCTCGTAAGATGAAGACGATTTGCTCGATTCCATGAATCACGGCTCAGTTCCTAAGGATGAGGAAGTGGACGGGAAGCGGAACTCCTGGAAACGGAAGTCTGTCCGGGGAAGGTCTGCAGCGACGGCCTCCTACTCCTCCGTCGTTCGCCGCTGCTCACAGTAGAGAGTAGGGAGGGGATCGCCAGATTGGGGGCTAAAGTGCAAAAGCGGGGTCGAAGGAAGTTGAGGCTCACGCACGAGCGGCTGCACGGCGGAGGCGGAGCAGACGCAACGGCGCAACCGAGCAGGAGCGGCAGTGGCGGCGGAACCCTAGCTGACGCGAGCATATATGAGAGAGGAAAAGATAGGTAGGGGAGCGGCACACGGAGAGGAGGAAATTGAGTCGGGGGGCAAAGTTTTGGGTCCACATGTCGGCGCGTTCGGGAGAGACGAGCGGGCGAGGCAGACCACGGCAGACCATGGTCTGGAAAGTACGGACTCCAATATTATAGTATAGATAGATCCTGAATATGATATGTCAAAACCTAAAGCAAGTTCAATATATGTTGGATTCCATGGGGTTTGACATAAATAAGTAGCTGGCTATGTGCCTGCGACAGCTCTCCAAAGAATGCTGTTTTCGTGTGTCAAAAATGTCGTGAGACTCAAGTCACACTTTCGTATCAATACTATCAGGCCACAAATGAAATTTCAAAGCGGTAGAACATGGCATTGATCGATGAGTCAAAATAATATCTGGAGTTAATTACAAAACTGCTTTAATAGAAGGGACGCATCAATGATCTACTCCATACCCAAGCTTTAGCGTGCAAACGGCAATCATAGTATCATCAAAAGAGCTATATAGTGATATTTGAGGTATACCATGAAAAATGATGACCTACAACGTTCGATCGGTTTCACCATGAATAACGCACCTAGGGATCAGCTAGACTATGAAAATCTCACCTCAGGCTTTAGACTGACGCCAGCCATGGACTGAGCTACGTTCGATCAGTTTCACCATGAATAATGCACCTAGGGATCAGCTAGACTCTTAAAATCTCACCTCAGGCTTTAGACTGACGTCAGCCATGGATTGAGCTTGGAGGAACCCTCTTCTCTGCTTCTGTCGATCCGCCGCCGCCACTGCCTCCTTCCAGGATATGAAGATCATTGGAGGACTCTCGACAATTTAGATCTGAGGGCAAGGAGAACGGACAAAGGCGACGATGTTCTGTTATACTTAATATAAAGGAAATGATATTACAAAATTCAATTTGTTATTCTATTTATGAATTGAAATCTTCATAAACACGTAGAAAACTTGGTCTTTATTATTTATGTCCGAAACACCACTTCCCGTTCGACTTGCATGTGTTAAGCATGCCGCCAGCGTTCATCCTGAGCCAGGATCAAACTCTCCATGAGATTCATAGTTGCATTACTTATAGCTTCCTTATTCGTAGACAAAGCGGATTTGAGTCTTTATTTTGAATCCCGCTCAATAATTCTGTGGCGCATCCTTGGCATGGTGCGCCACAGAATTATTGGGCGGGATTCAAAATTTCGAATCCCGCCAGCCCCCTTCTCCCTCTCTTTTCCCTTTTCTCCTTCTCTCCCTCCACTTCTCCCTCCACTTCTCCTCTTCCTTTCTCCTCTTCCCTTCTCCTCTACACTTCTCTCCCCTTCTCCTCCCTCCTCCATTTCTTCTCCTCTCCACATCTTCTCTACTCCTCCTCCACCTCCACCTCCACCTCCACCTCCGGCGACCTCCTCCACAACTCCGGCGAACGACCACCTCCACAACCCCGGCGACCTCAACCTCCGGTGACCTCCTCCTCCACCCCGGCGACCTCCACCTCCGGCGACCTCCTCCACCACCGGCGACCTCCTCCTCCACTTCGGCAACCTCCTCCTCCACTCCGGTGACCTCCTCCTCCTCCACTCCGGCAACCTCCTCCTCCACTCCGGCGACCTCCTCCTCCACCTCCGGCGAACTCCGGCGACCACCATCCTCCACCAACCTCCGGCGACTCCCTCCTCCACCCATCTACGGCCTCCAAAAAAATGAAACGAAACGAAATTCCGGCGACCAGATCTAGATCTGGTCAGATCCAGATCTAGATCTGGCCGCCCTTTTTTTTGAAATTCAAAAAAATTCTGTGGCGCATGGAAGAGGGGTGCGCCACAGAAATATTTCTGTGGCGCACGGTGGGTGGGTGCGCCACAGAAATGTGAATTCTGTGGCGCACCTGGCCTGGTGCGCCACAGAAATGTGAGAATTCTGTGGCGCACCAAGCCAGGTGCGCCACAGAAAATATTTTTGTGGCGAGAATTCTGTGGCGCACCCAGCAAACCTGGGGGTGCGCCACAGAATTGCAATTTGGTGCGCCACTGATAGCCCTTTCTGTGGTAGTGATGTACTGATGGAGCTGGGTCATGTGGAGACCGTGGACGGCCGTCACGAGCTGCTGCAGCGTGCGGGTCATCTCCTCCGGTGTGAGGACAGGGGGGGGTAGGCGCACCAGAGGAAACCGGCGCGGCCGGCAGCGAGGTGATGGCCGTGGTGGTCACCGGAGGCGCCGAGGAAGACATCGGGGGCGACGTGGCGATCGGCAGCGGAAGGGACGGGACTGGCGGCGGCGTAGACATGATCGAACCGAAGCTAGCTGATACCAAATTGGTAGAATCAGCTAGGGTTCTACCGGGTCTAGGGCGAAGGTTGTAGGGGAAGGAGGGAGGTTGGCGAGGAGGAGGGCGTGGCCGCCGGCGCTGGGGCACCGTCGTGCGTGAGAGAGAGAGAGATGGCGCAAGGGCGGCGGCTAGGGTTAAGTCTCCCGGCTCCCTAAGGGAAGCCGAGCAAATATGATTGCTTCTTGCTTGATTGATACGGAGAGATTACATGAGTTTATATAATAGTCCAACTACTAAAACCCTAGATAAATTGGGCTAAGCCCCTAATTAGGCCTATGATTGGGCCTATATGACAGGCCGGTCAGGCCGGTCATAACAATATCAGCAGCGACAAGCCGGCGGAGCTCTGCTTATGTACGATGGGATTGTACTGGATTCGGTCGGATATATAAATATGGAGATGATAGTACGCGTCGTCGTCTGATGATAGAAGAAGACATTGCAATCTGTAAATGGAAGGTATATATATGCTTGCCAAAGGCGACGCTAATAGCTCGTGTATTTTAGGAAATCTCATACGTTGCAGCTCGTCTATTTCGTGGGTTTCTCGGTCCGCCTGTAAACTTTCCCATCAAGGGTCAAGTTTCCATGCCAACATGTGGTGGTCGGACACACTGGAGAGAGGAGAGGACGTGGGTGGGCACTTTCCTTTTTCAGTGTGCCGTCGTTTCTATGCGGATTCTGGGCTCTGTTCTGGCCTTTTACACTTCCGACTTATGGTTATTTTTCCTTTTGACTGTTTAGTCAAGCACCAAAACCTTCGGTCTTCGTACCAAAGACTTCGCAATATTCCAAAACACACTAGTCCCAAAAAAAATTCCTCAATTTCTTAACATTGTCGGAGTCAAAACCATACCAAAAAACTTCCCAATATTCCGAAACACACTAGTTCAAAAAAAAACCTCGCTTTTGTTAACATTGTCTTAGTCAAAACCATACCAAAAAAACTTCCCAATATTCCGAATTCCCAAAAAAAATGCGTACGCGGTAAACCCCTGAGAAAAGGTCAAAGCCACACATATGCAGCTTGACACGCCGATGCTAATAGCACCCAACAAGGTGATTCTCCCAAAGAAACCCTGCGATTAGCTTTATCTATAATATCGTTGTTAGACAAAATTAAAAGAGAGAATTCGTGGTTAAGGTCTTTTTTAGTGTCGGGTGGAAATTTGCGCCTCCACAATTGTCGATCTTTGTGGCATAGCTCTAGGCCTCTGATCCTTGCGGCATACCTCTCCCCTCAGCGTAACATTTTTTGTACTATTGCAACATTGCTGTAGTCAGAACCGTACAAAAAAGTTGGCATCATTTCGAAACACACCAATTCAACAAAAACAAAGTATTTGATACGTCGGAAACATATCTATACAGTTTATATAGTACTACCAATATGCCAATATAAAAGTAGCCATGCCACAAATTAAGTATGTATTGGCATACAAGAACGCCGAACTTGAGATTTTACAATACATGGTAGACATCTTTTCTTAGGAGCATATGAAAGCTTAACTCACACAAGGAGTATGCTATTTTCAGTAGTTTCCCATGTCCGGGTGACCGAGCATGTCACAGCAACCATACTTAATTAATTCTAAAAGTTGACTGCAATATAATAGCTAGACACATAAAGTCAAGTACACGAGTGCACTCAAGAACAACAAAAACTATCACAACTTTATAAATGTATACGCAATTCATTGCTGCTTGTGTTCAAGATCTAAGCAGTTAAAAAATAGATGAATATTCCTCTTCGAGAAAATATATACAATTGTGAATCCGTACTACGCAATGAAGATTTCTGCCTCCGAGAACAAGGGAACATATGAAAGAAAACTCCAACCCCCTCCAATATCACATATAAAACTCAGCTTCCTTGAATCCATTTCGTATGACATTAGTTTCCTTGCTAATAGGCAGCTCGACCCACATAATATAAATGTCACATTGCTTTCTGGGTCGATTGAGACAACTTTGTAATAATCTGCAAACACTGAATATTCTGTTCCGAGCAGTTGTAAGTGATTGACATTGTGCTTCAAGGTCCAGTTTTCACAATTAGAATCTTCAAGAGCCCAGATTGACAGTTCAAAATCACCTTTAGTTGCCAAATGCAATTGTCCCTGTGATAGATGAAGACTGCGATCGCCGCCACCAGCAGAATGTGGCACACAAATGGCCCTGTAGTTCCCCTCCATGCCAACTGCTGCAACAAAATCACCAAATGGAGACAAATACAGTAGCCCCATGGAAAATACAGCATTAATGTTGGATAACGAAACTGGACCTTCCCAAACAAGTGGATTTGTCCAAGCTCCAGTTTTGGACGAGTAGATCCGCACTTGCGTTGCTGTATATACCTTCACCCGGCGTATTTTCATCCGGAACACAACATTGTGCAAACTGGAGCACATGGAAGTGGGAAGAGCTCTCGGGGTCGAACGCGAGGCGAAGTGAAGCAGATCTGATCAAGAGGGGACCAGCTGGTGGCAGGCACGGCCACCCATTTCTCAGTGGCAGGATTGCACACCATGTAACCAATTGCCGTCTGATCAGTGCGCTTCTGGAGTCGACACAGTAGGAGGCCATTGCAGCAATCCAACAAGAAAATATCCTGTCTACTGCCGCGTCTGGGATAGAAGGAGAGTGATGTGTTGATGCGAGGGCACCAGTTCCCCGAAACGCTTTGGTAACAAGGATGCAGATATGGTGGGCAGCGGTGGTCGGCGTTGTTTTTCTTTTTGATGAAACGAGAAGAGAGGTCGGTGTTGTAGTGGTGGTAGAAGAAGCCGGCAAGGGTCGACCGGCGCAGCTTCTTGCGGTGGTCGGGGTGGGAGACGAGGTCGCGCCAGCGCGTGGAGACGCACTTGCAGCAGCAGGTCGACCTGAACGGCACGCGCGAGATGATCTCGACGAGGAGGTCGTCGGAGAGCTCCGAAACTGGGCTCCTCTCCGTGTCGCTCTTCTTGCTGGCCATCGCCGGCCGGCGCACGAATCTACAGATCCCTGCCGAGGAGGGAAGAGAGTAGCATCTACTGGGAGACTGCGATGCGGGAGTTCATGGCGGCAAGGATTCGTGTTCGCGGCGGCGAGAGGTGGATCCGATCGAGGGTTTCTCTTTTTTTGACTTGCTAGGAGACGCAGCATGCATGTATATGGGCTTTATCTGGACCGTATATGGTCAAAGCGCAGTAGTTGTAGTATGAGTTACATACACGTCACGCACGTTTTACCTCCAAAGAAACAAAAGGATACACGTCACACGATCATCTCAGGATTCCTACTCGAATACAAACTTTGCATGTAAATTGCAGTAAGTAGAGTTGATCTGGGATACCTTCATTAGAACATCTCTATCAGATACTCAAAAGGACCCAGCCCTTAAAGTGACCGTCATTTTTTGGTTTTTTGAGAGAAGAAACGCGCCCTTATAGATCCCCGGAAAACCATAAAAAAGAAATAGCGTTCTACCAATAATCGATCCCAACCTTCTCAAATCTTCAGTTTTCACTGCCTCGAATATTGGTGCGACTAAAATCCAGTGCGCGGCCTTCGTTCTGCCCATATCGCTTCAGCAGCCCGCCGTCGATTTGAGCCGCCCCCGAGCACGCCACACCGTCAAAAAGGTCCCCCCACCGTTCATTGCTCCTTTTCTATGTTAAAGTAATGATTCGTGGGGCCATACTAATTTAATTCTTGATTAACTAGTTAATAAATTTGGAATCATATATTTGTTTTGTTCATAACATAAATCTTTTGTATTAACAAGCTTGGTTTGGACAAGGTAAACAATTCATATATGTATATATCATCCGACATATCACTCGATACAACACAACACCCGTTACGCCGAAGTCAAGCCAATATGAGCCCATATAACGGCCGGCCGGTGCTCTGCTTCTGTATAGCGCGGAAGTCGGATATATATGGAGAGGCTGACAGAACAAGAAGACGCAAACAGCTCGTCTATAATAGGAATCTCGTACGGTACAGCTCTTGGGTTGGTCGGTCGACCTGTAAACCTACCGATCAAGGGTCAAGTTTCCATGGCAACTATGTCGTGTACATTTAGGACGTACGTGGAATTTTACTCTTCAGTTTGGCGTTGCTTTTTTATGGGACCCTGTTCTGGCCTTTTACACATCGAGCAGGACATATGGCTATGGATTTTCCCTTTTGCGGTTTAATCGACCTTGATTTTCTCATGTCTTTTTATGGCGCGTGCTAGCCTTTGCCGGGGTGGAGTGGGTGAAAATCGGCCCTCCTTGTCTTCATAAAACGCCGAATCTACGTCCTAGGGACGGATCTACCATCCGTCCAGCCCGGGCAGCCGCCATGGCTTGCCAGTGGCGCATACGCTCATATTTCAGACTTTCTATAGCAATTTGTATACAAAAAAGAGCTTTGTAGGCATGTTTGCTAGGCTTCTAGAAGTTGCTGGGTTCGCCTCTGTCTACGACTCCGATCCTTGCAGCTTGCATATTCCCCTCATCGCAACATTTTTTGTATTATTGCAAATATTGTTGCGGTCAAAATCATACCAAAAAGTCTGCATTTCCGAAACACACCGATGCGGAACAAATGGGTGTGCAACAATTTCCTGCCGATCGCAACAAATCCCCAAGAACAAGCCAAATCATACATAGCATAGGCACTAATTCTTGTAGCACCCCGCAAACATTTACAACATTGAGTCAACTTTTCTAGCAAATGCACAAAATCGTTCCAGCACCTCACTCATGTGTTCGCAACAAAATAGAAACGAGTTTGCAGCATGAGGAAAACACATGTACAACATCCAAAATAATAAAATCACCAACCTATGTTTTGAAGCGCTACCTTCGCCAGATCTTCCTTGTCGACAACAAATACAGGTTTCAAAAACAATATTAGGTGAGTTCGAAATCATTCCTCCATGGAAGAATGCGACGATGCAACTCTAGGTCTACTACTTATGAGGCCACCCCATGGCGGCCATGGAAACACTCCATTCACACACAGGGGGGGGGGGTGACGTAAAGTGAAGGGCGTTGTGGCTCTTCGAGGGGAGGTGGAGTGTCTTATGGAGCTGGCAGGATGGATGCACACAACTTGGTGGAGAGGTAGGGTATTTTTGGTCCTCAAAAGTCATGAGACAATTGAAGTTCTTATATGCTTGTTGTGGCAGTTAATTGTTTTCATTTTTTGTATTGTTGGTTTTAGCATTCTCGCAAAATAATGTTGACATGAAAAATAAATTTGAAATATCTTTGATTGTTTCCCCTAAACAATACTTCAAAAGGTTTTTTCTTTACATTGGTTGATGTAGGCCCTAGAGCATCTCCAACATGGCTCAAATACTTTTTAATGGCTTGAGGATACAAAAAAAAAACTCCAGCGTGGTCCCTAAGCACTCCCTCAAAATTGAGAGAACCATGCAATCCACCCATGAGCCTCTTCTCCTGCCGTTGATGGAGTAGGAGGGGGTTTCCCACCGTTTGCTCACATGCTCTCCATGTCCCTTCCCGCTGGTCATGCCCGATGTTGCTTCCTCGTACCGCGCCACCCCCTCGTTTAGTGTCGCACTCTTCCCCCTCCTTTGAAGCTGCACACCGCCGCCACAATCTACTCCTTCTCTTCGTCCAACCGTACCCTCCTCCTTATCTGGAATTGCATGACAGCGCTACGATCTCCTCCGCCGGTTGGACATAGATGTAGACACGGGAGGCAAGCCGGGAGGCGGAGAGGCGACATACATGACTAGGAAGGCATGGGCATGACATGGAGGCGTGGGATGACGAGTCATGCCAATACGTGGCAGAGGGTGGCCGGGAGGTGGCACGATGGGATGGGTAAAGGGAAGAGAAAGGAAAAAAAATAAAAAATCTAATATGACAGGTCTCACACGTCCTATGCAAAGAAAATAAATATTGAGATTTTAGAGTGGGTGGAGTTTTGGCACCCGGAGCAGAGCATATGCTCCCGGTTTAAAAATATATTTTAAGAAAAAATTGAAACATAAATAATTTGGACAAAATTTTCCGAGCATATATCTCAACATTTTAAATGCTCACGAATTCGTCTCACGAAAAAATGATCATTTTTCTGTCATGTGCAAAAAAGAGAAATTTTGATTCTAAAAAGGCTTTTCACGATACATTTTTTTTGTCTTTCTTACACATGTCACGAAAAATGTCAGTTTTTCTCGAAACTTGTCGTGCACACATAGAACATCGAGATGTACGCGCCAAATTTTTGTACGGATTTTTTTGACATAGGAAAATGTTTTTCTGATGGCAGGAGCCTCTAGTCTCATGTTCCAAAGTGAATTTCCATTTTAGAGGCAGCTGCTTGAGTTTGGTGCTATTTTTAAGAACCGAGGGATTAGATCCATCACTTAGAAATCAGCCTAGGACCCTCTTTTCTAAGAGCTACAGTCCACTAGTTAGCAAGCAAATTGCAAAGTGGAACGCTAGTAGACTACGGGGAAGACTTGGGTGAGATCTCACCTTTAGGTGAGATCGTGAGATCACCCAAAAAAAACATATTTGCAAATTGCTAAAAAATCTGAAAAAAATTGACAACATGCATCTTGGTACTTTGCACAACTTCAAAAAATTTCAGCTCAAAATTCGACCTACAGCGTGAGAAACAAAAAAGAGAAATCATGTTGTGTTTTGCACTATTCACACCGAAATTTCTCTTTTTTGTTTCTCACGCTGTAGGTCGAATTTTGAGCTGAAATTTTTTGACGTTGTGCAAAGTACCGAGATGCATGTTGTCAATTTTTTTCAGATTTTTTAGCAATTTGCAAATATGTTTTTTTGGGTGATCTCACGATCTCACCTAAAGGTGAGATCTCACCCAAGTCTCCCCCACTAGACTACTAGGAAAGAGTGCTCTTCCGCTAGTCTAACCCCGAATCCGACGGCTGGGAGCCCACGAGCGCCCACCAAAGCCCTAATTATTCCCCTAAACCCATCGCCACCATCCGCACACCTGTCTCCATCCCTTCGGCCTCCTCCATCGGTCCATCCCTTGCCGCCGTCCAACAGCATCCCAGCCGCCGTCCTTGGCAACAGCATCCCAGCCGCCGCCGCCACGCCATGTGCGGCATCCTCGCCGTCCTCGGCGTCGGCGACGTCTCCCTCGCCAAGCGCTCGCGCATCATCGAGCTCTCCCGCCGGTAACGCGCCCCGTTCCTTCTCTCTGTGTGTTTCCTGTCCGTCCCAGGCCCTCTGTCCCTGTGTACGCGCGCCCAGCTCCGAGGGTTAGGGGGTGGTGGATTCGTGTGGTCTGGAATAGTAGTAGGCGAGATGTGGGACAGCTTTGGGATTTGGATGGTGTCGCCTTCGCTCCATTTACCCATTTTCGGCTGTTCGACCTATCTTTATCATTAGCTGTTTGACTTTTCTAGTGTGGAGATATTCATGGGGACGATTATGCGTTTGGTGGGATTGATATAGAAAACTTCACTTCCGTATGTACTTTAAAAAATTCTTCTAAGGATATGCTAGTACACTACGATTTTCCAAAATGTTAGCAAATCCCAGTTATATGTCTTTGTCTGGGCAGCTTCTCCATCTCTAGGAACCACGGCATGGTCAGCAACCGTGTTCAGGGTTGATTAGAACATGATTCATTGATCAACACAGAGCTGCATTAGAGTAAACTGGAATCAGGATGCTGTGTGTACTGTAATCGACTAGCATTTCTGTGTTCTGCTTGTTACTAAATGCTCTTAGCTGACACACGGCTCACTGTACGAAATCTTATGCGCCCACTAAACTGAATCTACCTCTCTTTTTCCACAGGTTACGGCACAGAGGCCCTGACTGGAGCGGTTTACATAGCTATGAGGATTGCTACCTTGCGCACCAGCGGTTGGCTATTGTTGACCCCACGTCTGGAGACCAGCCGTTGTACAACGAGGACAAAACAGTTGTCGTGACGGTCTGTATCTGTAATGACAATGAAACTTCACTGTTTCCGTCCATCTTCTTTGTGTTTTTACCCAACATGTTGTCTGTTGGTTGGCATTTCCAGGTGAACGGAGAGATCTATAATCACGAAGAAATTAAATCTAAGCTGAAATCTCATAAATTCCAAACTGGCAGTGATTGCGAAGTTATTGCTCACCTAGTAAGTATCTACTCGTATTTCTCTATGTTCAGTTTATTTTGGTGTCCTATTGTGTAGCTTCTACCAACACCCCCATTAGTGTCTTCATCTAAGCATCGTCCTCCAGTGCATATATTTTATTTGTTAACATTTATGCTTTCAAATTATATTGCTTCCAGTATGAGGAATACGGGGAAGAATTCGTGGATATGTTGGATGGCATGTTCTCATTTGTGCTTCTCGACACACGTGATAAAAGCTTCATTGCTGCCCGTGACGCTATTGGCATCTGTCCTTTATACATGGGCTGGGGTCTTGATGGTATGCAAGGACTCCCATCCTTATATCTGTTTTGTTTCTTTGAACAAACCATGAACATGAAGTTATCATTTTTTCCCTTCCAAATTTATCTTGGTCTGGACTTTTGGTATGGTTTGCTTGGTTATCATGGGAGAAAACTTGTTGTATGTAGGTGCATTCAAATTCAGGTTATGATTAAAGTAGATGTGCATGGCTTGCCTATTTCCTTGGAATAGAATGGAGCAAGGCCAATTAATTTACAAAGAGAATAATAAAAGATAATCATCCTAGATCTATCATGTGCTTAGATCCCACAAAACAATTGGGAGTGGTATCTCTAACCATCTGGAATTTGATTGCTAGAATATATGATGTTACTCCCTCTGTATGGATATATAAGACCTATTTTAATTGTCAAAGTTCAATCTGACTAGTGATTAAATTTTTCATCGGAGCTTTAGACAATCAAAATATGCATTATATACCCGGACGAAGGGAGTTTCTAGCTTGTGACGCTCATGGTATGTTGCAACTTGAATGTCTGATGGTGAAGATGTAGATAGACAGTATTTGCCAGGTCGTTATATGGTGCAAAGATTCCGAGTTCTGCGAATTTTCTAAAAATATGGTTGGCTCTTTGTATCTGCAAGTACACAGTTCAAATCTGCATACTTAGTTGATTGCTCAGCAACAAAAGAAGTCTTCATTTCTGTCATTTTATATGTTCTTCCTCGAAATCTGGAACAAGTAGGCAGTATAGTGTTTGTATCTGTTGCAACCTGTCACAATCCTATCGATTTAAGTAGTTGGTACTGATCCATTATGCTTATATACCCGGACAAAAGGAGTTTCTAGCTTGTGACGCTCATGATATGTTGCAACTTGAATGTCTGATGGTGAAGATGTAGATAGACAATATTTGCCAGGTCTTTATACGGAGCTAGTTATGCAAAGATTCCGAGTTGTTCTGCGGATTTTCTAAAAATATGGTTGGCTGTTTGTATCTGCAAGTACACAGTTCAAATCTGCATACTTAGTCAATTGCTCAAAAACAGAAGAAATCTTCATTTCTGTCATTTTATATGTTCTTCCTCGAAATCTGGAACAAGTAGGCAGTATAGTGTTTGTATCTATTACAACTTGGCACAATCCTATGGAATTATGTACTCCCTCTGATCCATAATAAGTGTCGGAGATTTAGTACTAGTCTAGTACAAAGTTTGTACTAAATCACCGACACTTATTTTGGATCGGAGGGAGTAGTTGGTACTGATCCATTATGCTTAATTTGAATTTTTATTGTTATTCCAGGGTCAATTTGGTTTTCTTCAGAGATGAAGGCATTGAGTGATGATTGCGAGCGCTTCATATCATTTCCCCCTGGACACTTGTACTCAAGCAAAACAGGTTCAAATGTCTTACTGCATCTGTGATAAATTGACAGTCGCATTAGGCATTATACCGGAAATGCAGATTTGCAAATTTCGAAGGGAAAAAAATAGTATAAGCTACTATATATGTTGCAAAATATCCATTTGTCTTGCCTACTGATATGTTCTCTAACATTTATTGTAGGTGCCCTAAGGAGGTGGTACAACCCACCATGGTTTTCAGAAAGCATTCCCTCAACCCCTTACAATCCTCTCGTCATCCGAGAGAGTTTTGAGAAGGTCGTGACTTTCCTTATGCTCTCTGTTACATTTTCGTACCTTTTGTGATGTATAAAGTACAAGTTCATAGTTATTTCATGTCAATCTCTTCTCGGTTTTCTTTCATGCTGATATGATGTATCGATGCCTCTGGTTAGGCAATGCTTGTTTGGAATACCCCAGTTGATAATTTATTATGAGTAATAATAGGTTAGGTTATTGTAGCACCCCACAATCACAATGATGGCTTAGTGTGTTGTTTTTATATTAAGAACTTAGCTAATTGGTCTCAAGTATGGAGTGCGGCGATATGGAGGCCGAGCTACATGTAGCTCGGTTTCCAAAAAAAATTATCCGCAAATTTTGACTTCACAAAATTCTGAAAAAAATCATGGTTGTAGATAATATTGTGATCCACCATTGTGCAAATTTTTATTCACAAACTCGTTGTATTCTGATCTGGGCAAAAAAGAGAAATCTGATTTTTTTTTCAGAATTTTGTGAAGTCAAAATTTGTGGATTCAATTTTTTTTAGAAAATGAGCTACATGTAGCTCGGCCTCCGTTTTGACTTTCCGCTCAAGTATGTAGGAAGTCTAAATACATTATTGCAGCTGTAAAATAGTTCATAAGCCAAATATTTTTTGCGCATATCATCTACTATATTTTCTTAGATAAATTGCAAATTTTGCAGGCTGTTATTAAGAGGCTAATGACAGATGTGCCATTTGGCGTTCTCTTGTCTGGTGGACTTGACTCTTCTTTGGTTGCTTCTGTTGTTTCACGGCACTTGGCAGAAACAAAAGTTGCCAGGCAGTGGGGAAACAAGCTGCACACCTTTTGCATTGGTTTGAAGGTACTTTCGATATTGCTTACTGGTGTATCCTCATTGCTGAGGAGCACTTCAGGTCTTCTTTCAAAATTCAAGTTATTTTCTTCCTGTTATGAGTATCCTTTAGAAGAAAAAACAGAGATTTTCAATGCAGTGATAATAAGCAGAAGATACAATATTATAGCCATTCTAATATGTTCCATTTTGTAGGGTTCTCCTGACCTTAAAGCTGCTAAGGAAGTTGCTGACTACCTTGGCACGGTCCATCATGAATTACACTTCACAGTGCAGGTTCATTATCTTTTATTTTTCCTTTGCCTAGAGGAAGAGACATTTTGAAGTCCTTATTCATTTGACAAAATTCCAGGAGGGCATTGATGCATTGGAAGAAGTTATTTACCATGTTGAAACATATGATGTAACGACAATTAGAGCAAGTACCCCAATGTTCTTAATGTCTCGTAAAATCAAATCTTTGGGCGTGAAGATGGTTCTTTCAGGAGAAGGTTCTGATGAAATATTTGGTGGCTACCTTTATTTTCATAAGGCACCAAACAAGAAGGAATTCCATGAGGAAACATGTCGGAAGGTAATTACAGACAGCATTGGTCCTTTTGGTTTATATGCAAGTTGTTTAAATGATGTATATGTACAGCATAGTCAGATGAACTTATTAGAGTTGTGTTTTCCTGACCTGACCTTTAGATAAAAGCTCTCCATTTATATGATTGTTTAAGAGCGAACAAATCAACTTCTGCCTGGGGTCTTGAAGCTCGAGTTCCATTCCTTGACAAAAACTTCATCAATGTAGCAATGGACTTGGACCCTGAGTGTAAAATGGTATGTAGTTTCTTGCAATAATATACTTGCATTTACTGTAGCAGACACTATCACTTTCTTATATGTATCATCTTGAAAAAAATAGATAAGGCGTGATCTTGGTCGGATCGAGAAATGGGTTCTGCGTAATGCATTTGATGACGAGGAGAAGCCCTATTTACCCAAGGTTGGAGAAGTTTATCTTTTAATTGTGTTATAGTTGCTCTGTTACTTGCACAAACTTGCTTCTATGCTTACAAGGGAGGTTTATTGTCTCTGTACAGCATATTCTTTACAGGCAGAAGGAACAATTCAGTGATGGTGTTGGGTACAGTTGGATTGATGGACTGAAGGACCATGCGAATGAACATGTATACCATCGTTTCTTTTTCAAACTATTCATAAGTCCGCAGCTGCTTATTTATTTGACTTACAATGGTTTTGTATCACTTTACCCCCATCAAAATTGACAGTTTTTCTGTTCATGTCCAGGTGTCGGATTCCGTGATGACGAATGCTAGCTTTGTTTACCCTGAAAACACACCCACAACTAAAGAAGCCTACTATTACAGGACAGTATTCGAGAAATTCTACCCCAAGGTCCAGAAGCTACAACCAGCATTTACTCTTACCATGATATTCTGAGCCATTTCATTTGCATCTTAAAAAATAAAATCCTGCTGTCCACTTAACTAACATTTCAATTATATATGCAGCCTGCTGCTAGGTTAACGGTGCCAGGAGGTCCCAGTGTGGCATGCAGCACTGCTAAAGCTGTCGAATGGGATGCCGCCTGGTCCAAACTCCTCGATCCGTCTGGCCGTGCTGCTCTCGGTGTGCATGATGCGGCGTATGAAGACGTTCCACAAAAGGCTCCTGCTCCTGTCTCAGAGAGCGCCTTTCCTCCAGCCCATGGCGAAAGCCTAGTCAAAACCGTTGCTCCAGCCGCTGTTGTTTAAACCTTGCCATGTTCTCATGAGATGTTTCAAAGAAACCGTTGTTTAGTTTGATTCTAGTTTGCAACTTGTCCTTAGTTCCTTCAAGCATGCGGTGTAGAAATTATTTGTTTTGTTCATGTTTGTTGCCTTGTTTTGATTTCAAATGTACCTTTTCTGATTGTAAATATCTCACCGTGGCTGAGTTAATTTGCAAACTGCAATGGATTATTGAATCTGACTGATGCTCCAGAGATTAGGTGGTATTTTCCAGGCTTATTGATTTATGGTTATCAACATATGAATTAAAACGAAAGCATGTCAATGAATATCCGAGTATCCGACGCCCAAGTAAATGAGCTTTGAACCAACATCTGGTACACATAAATTACAGAAATTGCTGAAACTCCTCCCTGCAACAAAAGCTGTTCAGTAAATTTTTCTTTTCTAATCTAACCATGTTGCAGAAACAACAATAACAACACATCGATTGATCTATCAACAAAACATTCCAGCTGCAAGCCTGCAACCAGGTTCCATGATGTGGACAGATCTCCAACTACCTTGAATGAACAAGATCAGCTATGTGCACCGACGCCCTAAAACACCAATTCTGGAACGAATGACACCAACACAACGACGACATGCAGAAGGCAATCTCCAAAAAAAAAAAAAAAAAAAAAAAAAGACGACATGCAGAAGGCAAATACTCTCCAATTCAAGAAGCTAAGTGACAGAAAATGTTGAAATCAGACGAAACACTGAAGCACAAACGAGCCATCTGGAATACATGGAAAACAACACAAGGATGCCAAGCGCAACTTCCAAAACACTGAACCCGGTATACATTTCCTGATATTTTTACCACCATACCAGCAGGCATTGACAAAATGATCAGAACCTGTAATTAACTAACTGCCCAGACAAATGGGCACAAAACAACACCCCTCTGCATAAGATCGACAACATCCCACGAAGTTGCAAAGAGGGCACATACTGTATTACACAAAGTAAGCGGGCACCACACCAATCCACATTTCACATATTATAGAAGGCAAATAAAATACATATATAAGATACCTACGATAATTATTCGTGGTATTAACACAACATTGCATAAATACCAGCAGCAATAGTAGAAATAACAAAAGAGGGTTGGCGATAATAAAGATGACATAGAAGTAAGCACATTTAACCACAAGCTCAGGGTATACAAATAACAACTAGGATGAACAATGTCTAGTAAGTATGCTCACAGCCTAATATAAGCACTCCAGTTATGGAACACCAAGAGTTCTACCAGGATATTTATGCACCAAGAGCCAATTAATTTCCGAACAAATGCAAGAACTGTAGAAGCATGCATGATGCAACTTGCAAACCGTTGATGAACAGATAACACATTGGATGAACAGATCACATAAAAGTCAGGACATATAGCCACAATAGCTCATAACACACTGGATGAACAATGTCAGACATGTATGAATAGATCACATAAAAGTAAGGACATGTAACCACAATAGCTCAGGATATAGAGATAACACATTGGATGAACATTGTCAGACATGTATGCTCACAGCCTAATTAGAACTCTCCAATTACGGAACATCAAAAGTGATCCTACCTGAACATTTACGCTCTGGGAGCCCATTAATCGCTGAACAAATGCAAGAACAGTAGAATCATGCATGATGAAACTTGCACAACATCGACAAAAACACAAGATTTTATCACAGATATTTCCAATTCTAGCAATTACCAACAGACATCCATCCAGAGCGTAATCGAAACCCACTTACAATCTTGCCCAAAGAATGAACACATAAACAGGAATTCATACTCGATGTCCACAGCATCTCACGAGGAGGCAAAAGGATCACCTTTCAATCACATGTAAGGCATACACCACATCCCGCATGGACAGGCACGCATGACAAAAATCCACACAGATAGATATAAATCACATCACCCATTTAACATTCACCATCGGAATTATGCAAGGATCCGGGTTCTGATTGCCCAGCAAAACATCAGTGCAGCAGTACCAGCAGAGATATAATAATAACAGGTTACTGAAAACTACTACTACGCCATCCCACCTCCCGAACAAAACACTAGCGAGCACAACAACCGGCGATCAGAAGGGGATGATTATCTGGGCGAGGGAGGGCCTGGGCTCGGACTTGATGACGCCCACGGCGATGACGAGGGGGATGAAGCCGTAGTGCGCCGCCACCTTCGCCGCCTTCATCGCCCACGTGGTCCACATGCCCCACTCCCTCGCCGAGCGCCTCGCCGCCGCCGCCGCCTCCGCGCGCGAGGGGCCTGCCGCCGGTGGAGCGGCGCCCCCCTTCTTCCCCAGGCCCCTCCACTTGGGCTTCGGCTTCGGGGACGAGTGGTTCGGCGGCGCCATGGCTGGTGCTTCGCTGGCCTGGTGTCAGTGGGCTCGCCGCCGCTGCTCTTCGCCGTGCAGAGGTGCAGTGTAAAACCCTACCGGAGCTCACGCGTCTCGGCGGAGGGTGGGGGGTTGGGGTTTTGTTGATCGGTGATGCGGCTGCGTTGATGGGCTGGGCTGTGAAGCGGAATGGGCTATTGGGTACCGCCGGGCACCTTCTCGGGGCTGTGTACGTTTTGGACTAAAGCTAGGCTTACTAACATTTGGGCTGGGGCCTTTGGAACAAAAGTGGTGCCAGCTGCCCGCTAACTTTTCCCAACTCTATAGGCTGCCCTTCTCTAGACTCGTGACTAGGGAGCCAACTGCTTTGCCCCCACCCTATGCCTCTGAGGCCCCATGTCCCTCCTATCTTTTCCGGCCGCCATTTCGGCGACGGGAGAGAGTGGGGACCTCGGTGCTTTGACTTTGGCGAGCAAGTAGAGAGGCAAGGACGGCATTATGTCGGAATAATGTGTTCCCGCTTCTCCCCTATATCGACGGTGCTTTATTTAGTGGTCTTGTGGAGTAGATGACTTGGTATTCTCTACATTCTAAAGATTTGGCGAGATTAGTTTCTCGGTATGTCGCTGGCGTTTGTTGTTTTTCGTGACGGTGCTCTAGAGCAAGGATGTTGGTCCTAAGGTGGTTGACAGGCCGGTCCTGGAGGGGGGCTTGAGGGGCAGCCGTCCCGGGTCCAAGAATTTTGGGGCCCTCCAAATATATGGCAAACGACTAAGAAAAAGGAAACTTCCATTTCGCATAGCTGCTATACACTATATGGCATATAGAAAAAGTAATATATAAATAGCGTAGTAATGGGCCGACTGGGCCTTTTGTCTCCGCTCTGCTCGCTTCGTTAGTCGGTTGAACAAGCCAGTTAATTAGTGATCGAGACATCGAGTCGTCGATTGAACGTCTAGTAAAGGATACGGATCGCTCGATTAGATTTAATAACTGTTCACCAGACACTCGTCCGATCAAAACGAAAACCAGGAGATCTCTGTCACCGTGCTCGACTCTCGTACTCATTCGATCAAACGAAAACCAGGAAGATCTCCATCGCCGTGCTCGACTCTCGTCTCTCTCTCTCATATCGCCCGCCGCATGTCCGCGCCCACGTATTAGCGCATCTCAATTGACGATTGGTTCCCGTATTTCCAATTGCAAACGCCGCGCCGTCGTACCAAGTAGATTGATCGATGGATCTTCTCTAATTTTTTAGTATATATGGTTTATATTATGCTCTAATTTTAATTACCAATTCTTTTTATCTGCAGCGTTATTATGAAGCCTTTATCCCGCGCTACAAAAAGGAAAAGGACAAAATATGAACAAAAATTGATTGATTTATAGAGAGGATCTATTCACAAACTTTTGAAGAGTAATACAAGCACTTGAAAACTAGTTTATGTGGGGGAACAAAGCAAAGTTAATCTAGAAAATGAGATCAATACAGAAGACAACGTCAACATGAACGCGCATGATAACAATGTGAGTGATCATGAGCACGTATTTAACAACGTCTCTCGCTTCTCTCGTTTGATTTCTATTTCGATAACACATATATGCTTACTCATTTGTACTAAGGGGCCGAAAATTTTAGTTTTGTCCTGGATCCTTGAAATCTCAGGACCGGCCCTGGTGGTTGATCTGTTGTTCTTCCCCGACTTCGTTGATGACATGTGGTATGTTTGCCTCCAAGGTAGCACGAACATTCCGCTGTCGACGTGCCACATCGATGACGTGTCTCGCTAATTGTAACATGCATGTTCATCGACTCACAAAAGACTCATTACTCGTATCTGACGATGGTGGAGGCTCGATGACTCTTCCGGTGCTGCCTCATCAGCGCTAGAATTTGGGGGCGGCCGCTGGCCTCAGTGTGTGTAAGAAAATCTCATGGACCGTTTTGTGTTTCGCTATCCTTTAGGGTTTTATCCGCAGAGCTTTCTGGATATATGTGTTTTTTCTACAAATCAAATTAAACAAAAAGAGTAAAATTGTCTTTGCCCTCAAGGCTAAATCTAAATTACAGCACGCAGACGATGTGTCCAGAAGACAAGTGTACCACACGGGTCTACCTGAACGTGATACATGATCGTACCACCTCCGGTTCTGGATGAGTAAAGTCTGAAACAAACCTTGAAGTCGTACTCATGTCTGGATCGAATCCTGGACTCTCAAACCCGGAAATCAGCACCCCAAACTCTCTGTTCCCGGTTTGTGGCGTAAATTCGGTCTCTAACAAACGCTGGGATTGCTGACGTGGAAAAGTCGCTACCGAAGAGCATGCATTTCGAGTGGGCTTTGACCCATTTCATCAGAGGCTTGTTTGTTCGGCCCAATTAGCAGAGCCCTATACCAAGTTCGAGGCAGAGGACAGCCTGTTTCGTCTCTGCTCCACTTCGACGGCTCCACAGCTCCCGCGACCGCTCCAGTTCCTCCCCTTCCGCGGCGACGGCCATGGCGAAGAACGGGTGATTGCTTCTGGCGGCAACAATCGCGGCGGAAGACAGAGAGCAGGTAATCCCTCCACCGAAACCCCATGGCATTGTTCTAAAGTTGTGGATTTGGGGGTTCATATCTAGGGTTTTCTGCTGGAAAGTTGTGGTTTTGGGCGTTTAATCCGAAGGGAAAATTAGTACTATTTACGAGTTTATTTGGCCACATAATTTTCGAGAGGATGATAATGACATGAGCAGTTGAATCGCTATGTATTGTAGGGATTTAGGGTTTGAACATGGATCCAGCAAAAATTCTGACCGTGCGGTGGCATCTTGGCGGGGAGTTCATCCGCCTGGGGAAAACCATGGATTATGTTGGGGGCGATGAGGCCATTTCTGAGATAGAACGACATATGTTGTCACTGCAGGAGGTTAAGGGATTTCTGAAAGATCACATGCCTGTGAAGGAGGCGATGAAGTTCTACTTTTTGATGTCTGGAAGGGAGCTTTTCGATGGCTTGCTTTTTCTGGGTGAAGATGCAGCTTGTGTCAAGATGGCTGAGCATATACCAGCTGGAGGTATTGCTGAAATATATGTGGAGTACAATGGTGAGCAGGATGATGATGGTGAATCAAGTGGCAGTGATTTTGCAGATGAGCTCATAAATTTGGTTTATAGCGAGGAAGAACATGCTCCAGAGGCTGTTATAACTGCAGAGCTTGATGAAACAGTGAAAATTGCAGCCAGCCAGGTTGAGAATGTGCTTGTGACAGATGACAGTGGAGTGATCACCCAAGTGTTCTGCAGCCCTGTGAAGAAAGTGAGGAAACAGAAGTTCCTCACTTCAGTTTGGCAATGGTTTTTAGGAGCAAGAACCAGTTGTGCAAGGCAATTCGAAGGTATGGACTTGTAACCAAAAGGAGCATCAGTTTCTTGAAGTCAGAGGGGGACAGAGTGAGGGTGAAGTGTGACTGGCCTGGTTGTCCTTAGTCACTATATGTGGCAAACACTTGTAGATGTTCAAGAATTCAGATTATTACCTTTAACGATGAACATCGTTGTGCACAGAATAGAGACAATCATCTAGTGACTGCAAAGGTAATAGCAAATAGATATGAGCATTTCATTCTTGCGAACCCAACATGGAAAATAGAGAGCATGAAATCCACTGTACTGAAAGATTTCTTTGCTGATGTCTCAACTTCTAAGTGCAAGGCAGCAAAGAAAATAGTGATGGACAAGTTGTTGTGTGGTATGAAAGGGGAGTACACCAAAATATTTGATTATCAGCTTGAACTTCTAAGAAGCAATCCGGGAACAACAGTGGCCATTTGCCTTGATCCAACTATCATGGAGCAAAACATATTTCAGAAAATGTATGCCTGTTTCAATGCACTGAAGATGGGTTTTAAAGCTGGCTGCAGAAAAGTTATTGGACTTGATGGCTGCTTCTTCAAAGGAGCTTGTTAGGGTGAGTTGCTTTATGCGATTGCTAGGGATGCAAATAACCAAATGTACCCTATTTGTTGGGCAGTAGTTGAGCAAGAAACTAAAGAGAGTTAGTCATGGTTCATTTGACTGTTAATAAAAGACATGGACATAAATGACAATGGAGCTGGATGGGTTTTTATTTCCGACAAACAGAAGGTACTTTTCACTTCATGTCGTTTTGTCAATTATTAATTACTTGCCACTATCCTTCTTGTGAATTATTAATTACTTTCCACTTTCCTTTGTAGGGTTTACTGATTGCCATGCAAGATTACTTACCTAGAGCTGAACATAGGATGTGTGCGAGACACATCTATGCAAATTGGAGGAAAACAAATAGGCACCATGAATGGCAGAAGATGTTCCAGGCAATTGCTAAGTCATGCAACAGAGAAGACTTCATGTATCACAAGGCAAAGCTTGCACAAAAAACTCCAGAAGGTGTAAAAGATATCATGAAGACAGATCCTAAGCATTGGGCCAGATCCTTCTTTGCACTGGGTGTGATGTGTGAATCAGTCGATAACAACCTATGCGAGTCATTCAACCATGCCATCATTGATGCTAGGTTCTACCCAATTATTTCCATGCTTGAGAGGATCAGGGGTAAAATGGTTGTAAGAATTCAATAACAGAGGGAGAAGGGTGAAAATTTCATGGCACTATTTGCCCTGCCATCTTCAAAAAGTTGAAAGTAGCTATCAAAATGACTCAGTTCTTAAAAGTAATGTGGAATGGGAAAGAAGGATTCAAAGTTAGACATGTGAAGGGCAGACAGAGAAGGTACACAGTAAACCTGGAACAGAGAACCTGCTCATGTGGATATTTTCAACTCGTAGGGCTACCATGCATGCATGCAGTTAGTGCCATCTACAAATGTGGTAGAACAGTAGATGAATTCATTGATAAATGCTATTCCATTGAAGTTTTCATGAAAATATATGAGCACTGCCTAGAACCTGTTGAAGGAGAAGAAAAGTGGCCAGTGTCACCAAAACCTAGACCACAAGCACCTGGATATGTTAGGATGCTTGGCAGGCTGAAGAAAAATGATAGAAGAAGAGAAGACACTAGTAGGAAAAGGCTCATTGCTGGTGAACCAATTTCGGCTACCACTGGCGAACTCGTGGTTCGCCAGTGGTACTATCGCCAGTGGTAACAGCTTACCGCTGGCGAACATGATACCACTGGCGAACAAGACATTTGTTCGCCAGCGGTAGCCCACGTACCACTGGCGAACATCTTCTTTGTTCGCCAGCGGTGTATATTTTGAATTTCTCTATATTTCCTTTCCTTCTGTATATTCATATTACAACAGTATATATAGAGCTACAACAGCAGTATAGCAGAAATATTTGAAAAAACCAGTACAAATACAGAATTTCCAAAACAGTTTAAGTAGACAAAGTTGATCACAATCATAGTTCATCATATTATTACAATCTGAAATTGCAACAAGTGTCCAAATATTAGAATTCGAAATAATGAGACTGTCGTTATCTCTTCAACCATCAAACACAATGATGCCGTCATCATCTCTCGGGTCTTGACCGTCGTCTTGAGAGAACTCAGAGTCACTGTCAGTGGTCCTGTAAAATACGATAACGTCAGTATCGCCGTGGTCAAGATAGAATAAGCACCTCCTACCGGCCTCCATCCCATAAGCCCGTACAAGGTCTCTCCAACGAGGGCAACCGAAATAGGTTCGGCCTGCCTCGTTGGTGACACGAACTATGAAGTCTTTGGCCTTGGTCATCTGGATGAGAGTGACCTCAAATGTCCCTTCCTGACGAATGTCTTTCCTGACATGCTTCATGAAGTCCCTCCTTGCACTGCATGGGATGGTCTGGCCAAAAGATAAAAAAACAAATCATGAAGCATGTGTACATTATTTAACTCAACGAGATAATCATGTAGTGAGAGTACTTAGCAGTTAGTAACAAAGATTAAGTAGTCCCATATAGTAACAAGCGCACAATTGAAATTCAAATAATATACCGTCAAAGCTTCAAAGTCCGCTGGGAGCACTATAACAAACTTCTTGTTTTGCATCTAGCATAGCCACAACTAGCACACGGGGGTATTCATTTCCTGCAAATATCGATCGTCACATAAACAATTCATAACACATTATAAACTATTTGTGACATGAAGAGGTCAACTATAGGCGATACTATAAGTAATTAACTTAACTGTACGTCCACAATAATCATCGGCATTCTCGGGAAAGACTAAAGCAAACAGAAATAATTTGGATGTGTGCCTCATACTTAGATTGAACACACAAAAGTTCCAGGGATGGTGCGAGTGAACCAAGTAGGATGCACAATGTGTATTCGTGCATATCACAAGGCTCACTAGCACCATCCCCGGGATCACATGGTGTCACTTCATTTTAATCATCGGCATTCGAAGAAAAAGACTAAAGCAAACAGAAATGATTTGGATGTGTGCCTCATAGTTAGGTCGGACACATATTCCCGTGATGGTGCTAGTGAGCCAAGTAGGATGCACAAAATGTGTATTCATACATATCACAAGGCTCACTAGCTCCACCACGGATCACGCGGTGTCACTTCATTTTAATCATCGACATTCGAAGAAAAAGACATGGATTTGTGCCTCATATTAATCATCGGAATTCTAAAAATGAACATCAATACTAGTGCCGCAATAATTAAAAGCAACGTAATAAAGTATTATTTACACGACGCCAGTTGCCTGACGCCGCCATCTCCATGAGACCATGATGACCTAATAACTGCTCCCCCGTACCCCGTTGATTCCCCTCGCATTTTTATCTAGAAGAACAAACCAGTGGTCTAGTGAATGAACATTGATGATCCGACATTCATAAGTGACAAGCACACAGCACAAGTAATTTTTTTGAATCAAAATTCGTAGGTGGGGTGGAGGGGAACGGAACGAACCGCTGAATCGACGCCGGCGACTGGAGCCCGCGGACCGGCCGGCCACGGAACCCCCGAATGCAGGATGGGGAGAGGAGGACGGCGACGGGGAGAGGAGGACGGCGGCGGCGGCGACGGGGAGAGGAGGATGGCGGCGGCGGCGGCGGTGACGAGGAGAGGAGGGTGGCGACGGGGAGAGGAGGACGGCGACGAGGAGAGGAGGACGGCGGCAGCGGCGACGGGGAGAGGGGGATGATGACGGGATTGATGAGAGTGTTCTTCTCCCTCAACAACGCCAACAAGTACTCTTGATACCCTGAAAGGAAAATAATATATTAGGGATAGGTTGAGCCTCCAAGTGCAGAGTATGTAGAAGTGGTAGTTTTTCCCCAAGAAGGTGACTCGAGGGTTTAATATCGAACTCTCCGGGAATCAGTAGTGTGGGTCTTATCTTCTTGTCCTTCGCTAGATTTCCTGCAAACAAGTAAATTGCTTTGTGCCCTCAACCTCACCAAGTGGTTGTCAAGCACAAGGTGTGAGAATGATATTAAGATAATAATGAATGCAAAACAGCAAGTAAAAATGCTATGGTGGTAAATAAATATGCAAGAATGATAACAATGATGATGGAGGGTATTTTTGGGGTTTTTATATGTGAATGCAAGAAGTAAAGTGTTTTTGTATTTTCTGATTTAAAAATGGCCGAATGTAAAAGATGCTTAAAAGTGGTTGGAAAGGTGTTTCTTATGATTAAAAATGGACCGGGGTTCATGGTTTCACACATGCACTCTCTCTTTAATATAGTGTGGCAAATGAGTAGACATAGATTTAACATATGAGATTGCAAACAAGGTTAATGACATGTTACTAATTATATGGGCATCACGTCCTAACATAGAGACCTTTTGATTATTAGTCTCACTTATACTCCACCAAGATGTGAACTAAATCATGCACCTTAGTAATTAAGATAACATCAGAGTATAGCTTTAAGATCAATGACATGAAGTGAAAATAAACACATGATGGATCTAGTCTTAGGTAGAGGCATGTCACTCCTCCTACCCTTCAACATGGTATTTTGGTTTATCCCTAGTGAGGCAACAAAGTAAGGTAAACACCCAATGGATCATGATATTCAAGTTGTCAACTTATCACTTCACCACCCCCGTTACTCCAACTAATGCACACGTTCCCCCACACACGCTCTCATAAACATGCTTGATCATAACAAGGATACAAGAACGGGGCACATAATATGCATCTACTTTCATAACTGAAATATAACATTGCAATCTCAACATATATTAACTCATAGAAAGATCCACCACAATGGTAATACAACGGTGACCATAATCATGTTCAGCAGCTCATACGGTGCTAATTAGTGAAGCTCAAGAGAGAGAGAGATACATATGCTACTGCCACAAACCCATAGTTCAGAGGTGGACTACTCCCTCTTCATCATGGAGATGGTGGAGATGTCGATGGAGAAGGTGGAGGCCTCTCCGGCAGGGCTCCGCCGGAGTTTCCCCCCTCCGATCTTCAGCATCCTGATCTATGTTTGTTGTTTCCCTCGTGTGGCGGCTCTCCTCTGGGAAAACATCGGGGGACCTCTTATATAGGCGTTTTTAGGTCACGAGGAAGCTTCAGGGCGAAGGATCGATGCAAACGGGGCCACGAGGGCCGAATGGGATGGGCCCACGTGGCCTAGTACTGTAGCCGCGTGGGACCCCCCCCCCCCCATTTTGGTCTCCCGGCCTCCGTTCGTTGACTTCTTTCGCTCCTAAATCTTCTCCTTCCAAAATATTGACCCCCGTAAATTTATAGCTCATTATGACGGCGTTAAGGTCCTGAAACAAATAAGGAAAGAAATAGGGGTTTTCTGCCTGCGCAGGATTAATTCCATAAAAAGGGGATATCATCATAAATTACCAAAAATCATTAAATAACAGTAATATACCCCTTATATGATGCAAATATGATTGGAATATAACTATTATAGTGCAAAGTTCATGTATGCATTTTAGATGCATCAGAGGACGGCGACGGGGAGAGGAGGACGGCGGCGGCGACGACGACGGGGAGAGGAGGACGGCGACGACGCGCGGGCGCGTGAGAGGAAAATTAGGGTGGCCATGGGGAGCTCGACCGGTCTGTGCGCGCTATGTACTGCTACTACCTACCGCTGGCGAACAGGGTCGACGGTTCGCCAGCGGCACTTAACTTACCGCTGGCGAACCACTCAAACCATTCGCCAGTGGTAGGTGGCCCCGTTAGGGTTGCCCGAACCCGCGCTTACCACTGGCGCATTTAGAGGTATAGATAACACATATAACATGATAAACATACTTGGAATATCATAAAGCTAATAGGTAGATATGGTGGACTCACTGGAAAAACTTGGGTTGAAGGTGTTGGAAACAAGTTTTTACTTGTTGAAATTTTTGGGCTAGCAAAGGGAGAAAAATGACCATCTAGATGCATGCATGAGTATCCATAGAACTAACTAATTCATGTCAAACAAAGTGAAATTACATACAGCATCAAAACATGAATAAAAGATAGCTCACGATAAAGCATTTGTAAATTATTACTCATAACGAGGCTCATGAATCATGCAACTATATGTGTCATTAAAAATCAACTTAGATATCCCTTTTCCCAATACAATAAAAGCATGCAAGATATTTCAACCCAAATTTTGCAGTAGCATTCTCATATATAAAAGATAGTGTGGTGGTCTCACAAAATAAAGATCAAAGCAAAAACAAACAAAAAGACGCTCCAAGTTTATGCGATAAAGTGCAATGATAGAAAAACAGAAGTTAGACGTGTGCAAACCGAGAGTGTTTTGGTTCAGTGGGGATGTTCACATCCCCAAGCTTATGGTTTTCACCATCCTTGGATAACTCATGGTGCATCTCCTCCAATCCCTGTGAAAAAACTTCAAAACACAATTTCTCCCATCTGTTTTCTGTGGGGTGATATTAGTAGAGATAAATAAACAAGTTTCTTTGCTGCATATAATCCATGGATTAAAATTTATATGAATGACCAGAGAATGTATAATGTTGTATGCCTACTCATAAACTCAATTGGATCAACTCAATAGTTCAAACTATGCATAAAACAATATGGGACATAATCTGTCCAGAAAAACAGCAGCAGAAAAACGTATTTTTCTGTCCTACTTAAACTTGTCGAAAAAATCTGAAAAACTTCATACATATAGAGGATGAAAAGTTGCAGTTACAGTAAAAATCTCAGATCATTCGGAGTTACATAATAGGAATTAAAAATCAAACCGTGCACAGACTCTGTGCAGGAATAAAATCTCCGACATAGAAATAGCAACTTTTTCAAACCAAAATGGGTAAACTTGGCACTTTCTTAAAAATTACATAAACTAAACTAAGAAAACAATCTCTTGTTACAGCAAGAGTACTCAGAGAAAATCCAAATAAAAACAACCGGGTTGCCTCCCGTAAAGCGCTTTCTTTATAGCCATATAGCTAGGCTTACTTACTTGTTGTTTTACCGAAGATGAAGCTCACGAGGGAGCTTAAAAGTTGTGCCCTTCATCCTTGGGAAGTGTTCCATGCATTTCTTGTGTGGAAACTGAAACTTCACATTCCCTTCCTTTGAATCAATGATAGCCCCTGTGGTACGAAGAAAAGGTCTTCCCAAAATAATATAACTAGAGGTTTTATTCTCCATATCCATGATTAGAAAATCCACAGGTACAAAAGTCATATGTAACTCTACCAAAACATCACTTACTTTACCTAGAGCATGTTTAATGGTATTATCAGCAAGTGCAAGTCCAATAGAGCATTTTTCAAGATTCTTTAATTCAAGTGATTCATATAGTTCTTTAGATAAAACTGAGACACTAGATCCTAGATCAAGTATGGCATGGTGTGTCTCTTTTCCAATAGTTACTAGCACCTTGGGGATCCACACATCCCCAAGCTTAGGTGGTATCATAGCTTCTTGATTGTATCTAGCAATTTTTTCTTTCAAGACATGATTAGCAATATAGGAACCAAAACCAGATTTGTTAACATCAATAGAAGGATCACTTGCAAATTTTTGTAAGGTAGATATTAATTCATGCAAGCTACTATTCTCCAAATCAAGCAGAGGATCATTAACTTCACTAAGCATCTTAACTTCTTCAACTTTTACTCTCCTATCATAAAGATCAAATATTTCATAACGGTCATCAAAAACTTCTTCAGGTACTTGAGCTTTATCTAAACTTTCTTTAATTTTTGCTTCCAAAAGCAAGCCATCAAGTAGATAATAAGTATTAGAAGCAGACATATTCATGAAAGAACCTTCACATTCCTTATCCAAAAAGACTCTAGAGGTTTCAGATAATCCTATATAAAAGATATGCATGAGCATCTAATCAATAAGACCATGAGCCATTCCAAAACCTATGCTTCTAAATCTTTCCCATGTTTTCACGAAAGGTTCATCTTCCTCTTGTTTAAACTTGATAACCATTTGTTTAATATTGCAAATCATTTCAATGGGACAAAATCTTTCAATAAAAGCAGCTTTCAAATTAAACCAGATGCTAAAGTTACCAGGTGGCCATCTCAATATCAAATCTAATGCTTTCCCCCCTAAAGAGTAAGGAAAAAGCTTAAGTCTAACATTAGGATGGTTCAGTTTTAGCATGTTGCATCTTTCATCAAATTTCTTGAGGCGAGCTAAAGGATCTTCCTTAGGTTTTCCATAGAAACGGTTCATAGATTGATTTCATTATCTTAGGATCTACCTCAGTTTCTTCAATAGGGACATTCATATCTTGAGGAAAATTCTTAACACTAAAAGGCCAAAAGGTTCTCTTTTCCATTATACAAATTTTTATGTGTTTTTGATTTTTTTAATGAAAACTGAAAATAAAATAACACTAAAACAATGCAAACCGAATTAACTAATGCAAAACTGAAATAAAATATGCAAACCGAAATCTAAATATGATATGCAAGACAAAAACAAAACAAAATAAAATGCTTGAAGGTAAAGATGGACAAGATGATGCTCACGTAGGTGCAACCTCCCCAAGGTTAGGTGTTAGCACAAGTTGGTGATGAAGTTGACTTTGTTGTGATATCCTTGGACAAACCCTTCCAGCTATGATTCCCCGGCAACGGCGCCAGAAAAACCTCTTGATGACGGGATTGATGAGAGTGTTCTTCTCCCTCAACAACGCCAACAAGTACTCTTGATACCCTGAAAGGAAAATAATATATTAGGGATAGGTTGAGCCTCCAAGTGCAGAGTATGTAGAAGTGGTAGTTTTTCCCTAAGAAGGTGACTCGACGGTTTAATATCGAACTCTCGGGGAATCAGTAGTGTGGGTCTTATCTTCTTGTCCTTCTCTAGATTTCCTGCAAACAAATAAATTGCTTTGTGCCCTCAACCTCACCAAGTGGTTGTCAAGCACAAGGTGTGAGAATGATATTAAGATAATAATGAATGCAAAACAGCAAGTAAAAATGCTATGGTGGTAAATAAATATGCAAGGATGATAACAATGATGATGGATGGTATTTTTGGGGTTTTTATATGTGAATGCAAGAAGTAAAAGTGTTTTTGTATTTTCTGATTTAAAAATGGCTGAATGTAAAAGATGCTTAAAAGTGGTTGGAAAGGTGTTTCTTATGATTAAAAATAGACCGGGGTTCATGGTTTCACACATGCACTCTCTCTTTAATATAGTGTGGCAAATGAGTAGACATAGATTTAACATATGAGATTGCAAACAAGGTTAATGACATGTTACTAATCATATGGGCATCACGTCCTAACATAGAGACCTTTTGATTATTAGTCTCACTTATACTCCACCAAGATGTGAACTAAATCATGCACCTTAGTAATTAAGATAACATCAGAGTATAGCTTTAAAATCAATGACATGAAGTGAAAATAAACACATGATGGATCTAGTCTTAGGTAGAGGCATGTCACACCTCCTACCCTTCAACATGGTATTTTGGTTTATCCCTAGTGAGGCAACAAAGTAAGGTAAACACCCAATGGATCATGATATTCAAGTTGTCAGCTTATCACTTCATCACCCCTGTTACTCCAACTAATGCACATGTTCCCCCACACACGCTCTCATAAACATGCTTGATCATAACAAGGATACAAGAACGGGGTACATAATATGCATCTACTTTCATAACTGAAATATAACATTGCAATCTCAACATATATTAACTCATAGAAAGATCCACCACAATGGTAATACAACGGTGACCGTAATCATGTTCAGCAGCTCATACGGTGCTAATTAGTGAAGCTCAAGAGAGAGAGAGATACATATGCTACTGCCACAAACCCATAGTCCAGAGGTGGACTACTCCCTCTTCATCATGGAGACAGTGGAGATGTCGATGGAGAAGGTGGAGGCCTCTCCGGCAGGGCTCCGCCGGAGTTTTCCCCCTCCGATCTTCAGCCTCCTGATCTCTGTTTCTTGTTTCTCTCGTGTGGCGGCTCTCCTCTGGGAAAACGTCGGGGGACCTCTTATATAGGCGTTTTTAGGTCACGAGGAAGCTTCAGGGCGAAGGATCGATGCAAACGGGGCCACGAGGGCCGAATGGGATGAGCCCATGCGGCCTAGTACTGTAGCCGCGTGGGACCCCCTCCCCCCCCCCCCCCCCCCATTTTGGTCTCCCGGCCTCCGTTCATTGACTTCTTTCGCTCCTAAATCTTCTCCTTCCAAAATATTGACCCCCGTAAATTTATAGCTCATTATGACGTCGTTAAGGTCCTGAAACAAATAAGGAAAGAAATAGGGGTTTTCTGACTGCGCAGGATTAATTCCATAAAAAGGGGATATCATCATAAATTACCAAAAAATCATTAAATAACAGTAATATACCCCTTATATTATGCAAATATGATTGGAATATAACTATTATAGTGCAAAGTTCATGTATGCATTTTAGATGCATCAGAGGACGGCGACGGGGAGAGGAGGACGGCGGCGGCGGCGACGACGGGGAGAGGAGGACGGCGACGGCGCGCGGGCGCGTGAGAGGAAAATTAGGGTGGGGATGGGGAGCTCGACCGGTCTGCACGCGCGCTATGTACTGCTACTACCTACCGCTGGCGAACAGGGTCGACGGTTCGCCAGCGGTACTTAACTTACCGCTGGCGAACCACTCAAACCATTCGCCAGTGGTAGGTGGCCCCGTTAGGGTTGCCCGAACCCGCGCTTACCACTGGCGCATTGGGAGCTTTGTTCGCCAGTGGTACCCGTCTTACCACTGGCGAACTGGAATACATGTTCGTCAGTGCTATTTACCGCTGGCGAACTTTGTTCTCTGGTTCGCCAGTGAGGCCCCGGCGGCTATAGCCATTTTCCTACTAGTGAGAAGGTGAAGCTCCAAAAGGGAAGAAAATGTCCAGGGTTGGTCTACTTATGAAATGTGGAATTTGTGGTTCTGCTGGGCACAACAGATCTGGGTGTAACAAAAATCCCGAGAAGGGAAAGAAGAAAAATGCACATTTGGTTAAGTCCGGCAGGAAAATGAAGCAAGGAGAGGTAATAAAATGTTTTTCCCCTGCATTAACTGAATAGTTGTCAGCATGACTAACTTGGTTTTCATTTTGCAGCAAGCACAAACCGACGGATCAAAAACTGCAGCTTCTAGCTCAACTTCAGCAGTTGCACCAGCAAGCACAACCCCAAGGCAAAGCAGTTCAACCCTCAAGGACAGCATCTGCAGCTCCTACCAGAACAAGCCCGAGAAGAGCTCCACATGTTGCTCCTACGACAACAAGTAGTAGAAGAGCTCCACCTGCTACTCCTACAAGAACAAGTCCTAGAAGAGCTCCACCTGCAACACCTACCACAAGCAATCAAGCTGCTACTGCCCCTAAACAAGGAAAGAAGAGAAAGCTAGATGGAAAATGGAAGGGATACCTGACTGCTTCTGGGAACTACAAAATATTTGTATCCATCTGTTGTTAAGGTTATGTACAAACCTGGCATTTTGTTAGCTTCAGGAAACTAAAACCTGTGATGGCCATGTAATGTTTCAGGAAACTAAACCTGTGATATTTTGTTAGCTGCAATCTTATGGGCAGTGGTACTAGTATTATTTGAGATAAACCTGGTACTTTCAACTCATTACAATGCAGGGTAGTGCTGCCAAAGCTGTGTTTATTTCATTTAACAAATATGCATACATAATCTGGTATTACATTGCACACATGTTCTAGCAGTTTCCAAGCTAAAGTAACTTAACTAACATCACTCCAGCAACTAAACCTACAAGAAATATGGCAATCCTATACACCAGATTGTTATACTTTGAAATGAACTCTCTTCTTTTAAATGCAGCCCCGTCTGCAACCATTTGGGCATTCTTCTGATCAAGCTCCTCTCTAAGTGCAACAAAACTGGTTAGCATCTGCTCTAATTGCAGCAACACTGGAAGCATTTGGTCTGATTTCAATTGTCAACTTCACCTTGCAGCCTCCACACTACAACCTGTACATCTCCAAGCAGATCAACGTTTCCACATCCTCCTCCTGTTTGTCAAATTGACGCACATAAATAACAAGACAAAGGAGCAAACAAAAGAAAGAGTTGGGTGAAGGCAGAGGAGAAGAACTAGCTCACCATTGCATCGGCAGTAGTAATTCCCGCATGGCACAGGGGACCGCAGCCCGCGCCCACCACCGCGCGACGACGATGCACCGGATGAGGTCGACATCCTCGCTGCTGCCGCCGAGCGCCGCCGCCAAGTCAAACGTCGGCGCCGCCGCGGCCAAACGCGCCGCCGCCGCCGTCCTCACTTCCGCTGGCTAAATATCCTCTCACACTCAGTCTACAGCCACGGACCCTAATTTCGTTCCCCTCCGATTCAATTAGAAAACGACGACCAAGCCTACGTGGACACAACCTATTTAGCTACTCTATCCGTATTAAAATATAAGATGTTTTAGCATTTGGCTTTCCATCCGTATCTAAACACTAAAACATGTCTAGATACGGATGAAAAACCAAATGCTAAAACATGTTATATTTTGATACGGAGGTAACAGTAAACAATCCCACCATTGACCCCTGCCACATCAGCGCATTTGTGTTGCAAACGACCATCGTGCGTTAACAAACCGGGAACAGAGAATTCGGGGTGCTGATTTCCGGGTTCGAGAGTCTAGGGTTCGATCCAGACTTCAAGGTCTGTTTCAGACTTTACTCGTTCCGGATCGCACGCACGCAGCAGACGTGACCACTGCAGCTAGGAAAACACGCACGTGAAACGTGCAGGTGCATGCACCGGCCGCTTCATTCGGCTGGCAGCAGGAGCCGTCGGGCCGGGCCCAATCTCGCGCGCCCACCCACCCACGATGGAGAAGAGATTCTGTCGGTGCATCGCGGGCATGACATGACATCCATGCGCCGCCGACGCCCCAATTGCCAAAGCGGGGTTGCCATCCGTCGTCGTCCTATACACCGCGGCGCCCGCGATCCCTGGTTCCCGTTCACACCGAGCGTACGTGCACGTGCGTGGACGACCGACGGCGACGGGGTACAGCCGGGAGCTAGCTTAATTAATTTGACCACCGCCGGCCGGCCGCTAGCTTCATCGCGGCATGCATGCCAGATCGATGGAACTAGCTAGCTAGCTAGACACGATCGATCGAGCACGTACGGCGCCTACCTCGTTGCACATGGCACGATCGATCGAGGACGGTTAGACTGTATGTTATACATAGTCTTTTGTACAACGTAATATCTTGTATTGTACATCTGTACACATATATATATGAGAGCCAACCACACGTTACGGGTGTTCAGCAGTTTCCCACATACGCATTGCATTACATGGTATCAGTTTAGCTTAGGGTTACGATTTCTTCCGCTGCACCTTCGTCGGCCGCCGCCGCCTCGGCCACCTCCATGGCGCCGGCCGTAGCTGCTCTTCCTCCTACCATGCTTCACCTCCTTAATGGTGGCATCGCGAACCTCGGCCTCGTCTCCACGTTGAGCGCCGACGCGATGTTCTCGAGGCAGATCGCGCCGCCGCCGGGCTTCCTACCGCCGCCTCAGTCCTCGGCTGTGGCGTCCCCGTCGGCTGCCTCCCCGTCCCCGGTGATGATGTCTGCCGCTGCCACGCTCGCGGCGTCCGCGTCCGTCGCCGTCCCATCTGCTGCGCCGTCCATGGATGCACCATACTGGCACGGGTCTACACCACCACACCCGTGCCCCATCAGGCGTTTCCTGCACCGGCCCAGCCTCCACCCGCGCCCTCGTACCAGATGCTTATGGGCGCGCGGTAACCCATGGCGCCGCCCTCCTACGCGCCGACGCCGTCGTTCGCGCTGGCGCCGTACCAGGCGCCCCCGGCTGCCCCCTATCCGGGGCTCTACGGTGTGCCGACCCCGGCGCCCGCGCCCTATGTCGCGCCCGTGCCGCCTCCACCGGCCCACGTCGAGACTGCCCCGGCTGCTCCTTCTCCGGGTGGTGCGCCGCCGACGTTCTACTTCGCCCACCTCATCCCGGTGAAGTTGACGACGGATAACTATCTGTCGTGGCGAGCTCAAGTGATGCCTCTTCTTCGTAGCCGCTACCTCGATGGCTTCGTCGACGGCACACTCCCGTGTCCTCCGCCCTCTCATCCGGCTTATCATGCCTGGGTGGCGCAGGACCAGGCCATCCTCTCGGCCATACAGTCGTCTCTTACCGAGGGCGTCGCCTCGCTTGTGATCTTCGCCGTCACCTCCCGTGACGCCTGGGCTGCTCTTGAGACCAGTTTCTCCTCCCAGTCTACGGCACGGGCACATGCTATACGCACTCAGCTCGGCGAGGAAAAACTCCTTGATCTTACCAAAACCGAGTACTTCAACAAGATCACCGGCCTGGCGGACACACTCGCCTCTATCGGTCAGCCTCTTCGCCCCGAGGAGTTCACCTCGTACATCGTCAACGGCCTCGACGGCGAGTATGACTCTCTCGTGGAGAACATCAACGGCCGTGACACTCCGATTCCGCCGTGCGAGCTCTATGCTCGTCTCCTCGCGTCGGAACAACGCTACAAGGCGCGTCGCTCGAGCCCCAGCTTCTCCTCCGCCAACGCGGCGTTCCATGGGGGTGGCAAGTCCCCCAAGCCAGCCGCTGGTGCCGCCGGTGCTGGCAAGCCGGCGCCTGCTGGCTCCTCCTCTCCGCGCCCCAACATCATCACCACGGGTGGACGACCCCGGGCCTGCTGTGGTGGCTGCGGTTTACAGCAGCCCTGCCAGCTGTGTGGTATTGATGGCCACATAGCCTCCCACTGTCACCGTCGCTTCAAGCAAGACTTCATGGGCATCGGCAACAATGGCAAGGGCAATGAGAAGCAGGCTGCTATTGCGACTCAGGAGTCCTACATGGGCTACACGCCGTCCTACTCCATCGATTCCGCATGGACCATGGACACTGGAGCTACCACTCACCTCACCAATGAGATGGGCAAGCTCTCGTCTCAGGAGCCTTACCGCGGGCATGACCAAGTCCATGCCGCCAATGGAGCAGGTATGCACATCTCACATATTGGTCAGGCATCTCTTCTTACTCACACCTCTCAAAAATTGCATCTTCTTAATGTCCTTCGTGTTCCCTCCATTGCACGTAATCTGTTGTTCGTTCCATAGCTTACTCATGACAACAATGTCTTTGCTGAATTTCACCGCTTCCATTTTTTTATTAAGGACCGGGACACTCAGGACGTTCTGCTTAGAGGTCACCTTCGCCATGGTCTTTATGTGCTTGATGTGCCGCCGCCAGTCTCTCAAGTTTTCAGCGTCGTTCGTGTTTCACCATCTCATTGGCACTCGCGTCTTGGTCATCCAGCAACTCCTATAGTTCGCCATGTGCTACATCGTCATGAGCTTCCAGTTATTTCTAATAAGCAAGTTGATACAGTCTGTGATGCCTGTCAGCAAGACAAGAGTCATCAGCTTCCATTTTCAGAGTCGAGTCGTGTAGTTAAAACTCCACTTGAGCTTGTGTTTTCAGATGTTTGGGGACCTTCCCAAACATCTGTTAGTGGTCACAATTATTATGTTAGTTTTATTGATGCTTACAGTCGTTTTACGTAGCTTTATCTTCTTAAGCGCAAATCTGATGTGTTCGATGTATTCTTGCAATTTCAAGCGCATGTCGAGCGTCTCCTTAAGCATAAGATCATTCATGTTCAGTCGGACTGGGGGGGGGGGGGGGTGAGTATCACAACCTCAACGCTTTCTTTAATAAGCTTCAGATCTCGCACCGTGTATCTTGTCCTCATATACACCAACAGAACGGCGCAGCCGAATGTAAGCATCGCCACCTTGTAGAAACTGGCCTGACTCTATTAGCTCATGCCTCCGTCCCTTTTCGGTTTTAGAGTGATGCTTTTTCTACCGTCTGTTACCTCATTAATAGGCTCCCTACACGACTTCTTCACATGAAAACCCCGCTTGAGTTATTGCTTAATGAAATCCCAGACTACACATTTCTTAAGGTGTTTGGATGTGCATGTTGGCCTCACCTCCGACCATACAACAGTCGTAAACTTGAGTTCCGGTCTAAAAAGTGCGTTTTTCTTGGGTATAGTTCTCTTCATATTCCGTCTAACCGCGTCTACATTTCTCGTGATGTCGTGTTTGATGAGAGTATTTTTCCTTTTTCTGCACTTTCGGCTCCTGTTCACACCCCGTCACCGCATGTGCATTCCTCTCCACCATTGCCTGATCAATTTGTAGATGCTGCACATTCTCCTGTTTTGCTCCCTAATCATGGTGCAGGTACTGGTCGTGGAGCTCGCCTGGAGCTTCTGGATGCCACCGACCTGTCCCCCGAGTCGGACGTCGATCGCACGTCGCCAGAGCCGGACGTGGATTGCGTGCATGATCCATGCACGGTCGCACGCACCCCAGGCACCGATCCGGTTCTGGCCTCCCCCGCTTCGGACCCGGATGGGCCACTATCGCCCGCCTCGTCTGGTGGGCCGGCCTCACCTGCGGCCGCCTCGCCCCGTGCGGCACCTTCTGCCGCGTCGCCCACTGCCGCCTCGCGTCGCAGTGGGCCTTCCTCGCCCACTGCCGCGTCGCCTTGCGGTGGGCCGCCTTCGACTGCCTTCCTCGGCCCACGTGACGAAGACCGCTCGGTTGCTGCGTCGTCTCCTACTCCGTCGCTCCTGGTGACTGCTACGGAACAGCCTACCCCTGTTGTACATGCGGCACAGCATGCGCGCACCCGCAGTCAAAATGGCATCTTCCAACCGCGACGACGCACCGATGGCACGGTCGCGTGGATTGCGGCCTGTATGGCACATTCTCAGGAGGATCCCACTGCTGAACCCCGACACTATCAAGCTTATGGGTGCGCGGTGATGGTGGATATTGATAAGTTGGGTGGTGCCCCAAGCGAAGGCGGAATTGTAGCTAGTAGCAGTTTTCCCTCGTTTAACGAACCGAGGTTTATCGAACCAGTAGGACTTTGAAATCAATAACGAGGTGAATGTTGAAGATCTCTGGTGCTTAACCTTCAACAGACGTGGACCTGCACACACTCAACCAAAATATTTTGCCCCCAACGGCGGAAAGGTTGTCAATCTTTCCGGTCTCGCAGAAAACAAAGCGGTTGATTATATGATAAAATAGATAAAATATGAAAAGTGACCAGAGGAATAATGATAAATAAAAGCAAGTAAATGAGGTTGTAAACAATGTAAAAAGTTGGATCGGGGGCCATGGGTTTACTAGTGGAGTCTCTCGAGTAAATAAAATATGCATGTGATGGGTGAACGAATTACAGCTTGGCAATTGGCAAGATCATGACACAAACCCAATTTAGCTATGACAAAAAGGACATGATAATATTTATGGAGGCATCACGACAAGGAACAAAGACCGTTGAGTCCAACTGCGTCTTTGTCTAAAAAGTCCACCGTGGGATCATGTCACCCAACGGTATTAAGTTGTAAGCAACAGACAATTGCATTAAGTAAAGTGTATGAAGTAAGCAATACTAATATCAAAAGAGACATTAACACCGCTGTTTTACCCTTAGTATCAACAGCACACCCTCGCCCTTAGACGTTTCTGTCAGTCGTGCCTAGGAATAAAAGGGGGCATGAACCCACTATCTAGCATAAATACCCTCTCTTGGAGATACACACAATCACTTGGCCAAAGTAACTATGCACATCGGGGAGCATGCAAGAACATAAATTACTCATATAAGAATCATGCACAATCTGAACATAACTTCATAATCCATCGGATCCCAGCAAACACATCACATAGCATTACAATAATCGATCTTGATCATGTTAGGCAGCTCACAAGATCATAAGACATGAAGCACAAGAGGGAGAGACCACCAACTAGCTACTGCCATGGACCCGTAGTCCAAGGTGAGACTACTCACAAATCATCCCGGAGGAAGGCATCGCGATGAAGAGCCCTCCGAGATCGATCTCCCCTCCGGCAGAATGCCGGGATCAGCTTCAGATTGGACCCCGAACTAGGGTTTTCGGTGACGGCGTGTCGGGGTCGAGTTTCGGGAAAATAATGGCCGCCCTCTCGGTTTTAGGTCTCAAAAGGGATTTTATAGGCGTCGGAGGGGGCCGAGACGATGCCCAGAGGGCAGGGGCGTGCCCCACCCGCGGGTCAAAGGGGGGGGCCGCGGCTGCTACCCGCCCCTGGCCCCTGGGTGGCCCCCCAGGTCGCCCTTTGGTACACGTGTGTATTCCGTCGCATAAAAAATCTCTGTAAATTTTGAGGGCAATCCGGCGATATTTCCTGTTGTGACTTTTCTGAAATACAAAAACAGCAAAAACAGGAAACTGACACTTGGCATCTTGTCAATAGGTTAGTCCTACAAAATGCATAAAAATGATATAAATGATAATAAAAACATGTGACAATATCACAAAACTAGCATGGATCACTCAAAAATTATAGATACGTTTGAGACGTATCACGCGGTCACCCATGGCGCCGCCCTCCTACGCGCCGACGCCGTCGTTCGCGCTGGCGCCGTACCAGGCGCCACCGACTGCCCCCTATCCGAGGCTCTACGGTGTGCCGACCCCGGCGCCCGCGCCCTATGTCGCGCCCGTGCCGCCTACCGGCCCACGTCGAGACTGCCCCGGCTGCTCCTTCTCCGGGTGGTGCGCCGCCGACGTTCTACTTCGCCCACCTCATCCCGGTGAAGTTGACGACGAATAACTATCTGTCTTGGCGAGCTCAAGTGATGCCTCTTCTTCGTAGTCGCTATCTCGATGGCTTCGTCGATGGCACACTCCCGTGTCCTCCGCCCTCTCATCCGGCTTATCATGCCTGGGTGGCGCAGGACCAGGCCATCCTCTCGGCCATACATTCGTCTCTTACCGAGGGCGTCGCCTCGCTTGTGATCTTCGCCGTCACCTCCCGTGACGCCTGGGCTGCTCTTGAGACCAGTTTCTCCTCCCAGTCTACGGCACGGGCACATGCTATACGCACTCAGCTCGGCGAGGAAAAACTCCTTGATCTTACCATCACCGAGTACTTCAACAAGATCACCGGCCTGGCGGACACACTCGCCTCTATCGGTCAGCCTCTTCGCCCCGAGGAGTTCACCTCGTACATCGTCAACGTCCTCGACGGCGAGTATGACTCTCTCGTGGAGAACATCAACGGCTGTGACACTACGATTCTGCCGTGCGAGCTCTATGCTCGTCTCCTCGCGTCGGAACAACGCTACAAGGCGCGTCGCTCGAACCCCAGCTTCTCCTCCGCCAACGCGGCATTCCATGGGGGTGGCAAGTCCCCCAAGCCAGCCGCTGGTGCCGCCGGTGCCGGCTGGCTCCTCCTCTCCGCGCCCCAACATCATCACCATGGGTGGACGACCCCGGGCCTGCTGTGGTGGCTGCGGTTTACAACAGCCCTGCCAGCTGTGTGGTATTGATGGCCACATAGCCTCCCGCTGTCGCTTCAAGGAAGACTTCATGGGCATCGGCAACAATGGCAAGGGCAATGAGAAGCAGGCTGCTATTGCGACTCAGGAGTCCTACATGGGCTACACGCCGTCCTACTCCATCGATTCCGCATGGACCATGGACACTGGAGCTACCACTCACCTCACCAATGAGATGGGCAAGCTCTCGTCTCAGGAGCCTTACCGCGGGCATGACCAAGTCCATGCCGCCAATGGAGCAGGTATGCACATCTCACATATTGGTCAGGCATCTCTTCTTACTCACACCTCTCAAAAATTGCATCTTCTTAATGTCCTTCGTGTTCCCTCCGTTGCACGTAATCTGTTGTCCGTTCCACAGCTTACTCGTGACAATAATGTCTTTGCTGAATTTCACCGCTTCCATTTTTTTATTAAGGATCGGGACACTCGGGACGTTCTGCTTAGAGGTCGCCTTCGCCATGGTCTTTATGTGCTTGATGTGCCGCCGCCAGTCTCTCAAGTTTTCAGCGGCGTTCGTGTTTCACCATCTCCTATAGTTCGCCATGTGCTACATCGTCATGAGCTTCCAGTTATTTCTAATAAGCAAGTTGATACAGTCTGTGATGCCTGTCAGCAAGGCAAGAGTCATCAGCTTCCGTTTTCAGAGTCGAGTCGTGTAGTTAAAACTCCACTTGAGCTTGTGTTTTCAGATGTTTGGGGACCTTCCCAAACCTCTGTTAGTGGTCACAATTATTATGTTAGTTTTATTGGTGCTTATAGTCGTTTTACGTGGCTTTATCTTCTTAAGCGCAAATCTGATGTGTTCGATGTATTCTTGCAATTTCAAGCGCATGTCGAGCGTCTCCTTAAGCATAAGATCATTCTTGTTCAGTCGGACTGGGGGGAGGGGGGTGAGTATCACAACCTCAACGCTTTCTTTAATAAGCTTCGGATCTCGCATCGTGTGTCTTGTCCTCATACACACCAACAGAACGGCGCAGCCGAACGTAAGCATCGCCACCTTTTAGAAACTGGCCTGACTCTATTAGCTCATGCCTCCGTTCCTTTTCGGTTTTGGAGTGATGCTTTTTCTACCGCCTGTTACCTCATTAATAGGCTCCCTACACGACTTCTTCACATGAAAACCCCGCTTGAGTTATTGCTTAATGAAATCCCAGACTACACATTTCTTAAGGTGTTTGGATGTGCATGTTGGCCTCACCTCCGGCCATACAACAGTCGTAAACTTGAGTTCCGGTCTAAAAAGTGTGTTTTTCTTGGGTATAGTTCTCTCCACAAAGGGTACAAATGCCTTCATATTCCGTCTAACCGCGTCTACATTTCTCGTGATGTCGTGTTTGATGAGAGTATTTTTCCTTTTTCTGCACTTTCGGCTCCTGTTCACACCCCGTCACCGCATGTGCATTCCTCTCCACCATTGCCTGATCGATTTGTAGATGCTGCACATTCTCCTGTTTTGCTCCCTAATCATGGTGCAGGTACTGGTCGTGGAGCTCGCCTGGAGCTTCTGGATGCCACCGACCTGTCCCCCGAGTCGGACGTCGATCGCGCGTCGCCAGAGCCGGACGTGGATTGCGTGCATGATCCATGCACAGTCGCACGCCCTCCAGGCACCGATCCGGTTCAGGCCTCCCCCGCTTCGGACCCGGATGGGCCACTATCGCCCGCCTCGTCTGGTGGGCCGGCCTCACCTGCGGCCGCCTCGCCCCGTGCGGCACCTTCTGCCGCGTCGCCCACTGCCGCCTCGCCTCGCGGTGGGCCTTCCTCGCCCACTGCCGCGTCGCCTTGCGGTGGGCCGCCTTCGACTGCCTTCCTCGGCCCACGTGACGAAGACCGCTCGGTTGCTGCGTCGTCTCCTACTCCGTCGCTCCTGGTGACTGCTACGGAACAGCCTACCCCTGTTGTACATGCGGCACAGCATGCGCGCACCCGCAGTCAAAATGTCATCTTCCAACTGTGACGACGCACCGATGGCACGGTCGCGTGGATTGCGGCCTGTATGGCACATTCTCAGGAGGATCCCACTGCTGAACCCCGACACTATCAAGCTGCTTTGGGGATTCCCCACTGGCGCAATGCAATGGAGCAGGAGTTTCAGGCGCTCCTTAAAAATGATACTTGGCGGCTCGTTCCTCCACACTCTGGTGTTAATATTATTGACTCCAAGTGGGTGTTCAAGGTCAAGAAACATGCTGATGGCTCTATTGAACGGTACAAGGCACGGTTGGTGGCCAAAGGATTCAAACAGCGGTATGGTCTTGACTATGAGGACACCTTCAGTCCTGTTGTCAAACCTACTACTATCCGTCTCCTGCTCTCGTTGGCTGTTACACGAGGATGGTCCCTGCGCCAACTGGATGTCCAGAATGCTTTTCTCCACGGTGTCTTGGAGGAAGAGGTTTATATGCGTCAGCCCCCGGGTTTTGTTGATCCTGAACATCCTCATCATCTGTGTCGCCTGGTGAAGTCTCTTTATGGGCTTAAGCAGGCTCCTCGTGCTTAGCATGCTCGTCTTGGTTCAGCTCTTCGTGCTCATGGTTTTGTGCCTTCTACTGCTGACACATCACTGTTCCTGCTTCAGAGGCCTGAGGTAACTATGTACCTGCTGGTGTACGTTGATGATATCATTCTTGTCAGTTCCTCAGTCACTGCTGCTGATCGCCTGATATCTGCCATGAGTGTTGATTTTGCTGTCAAGGATCTGGGCAACTTGCATTATTTCCTTGGTTTGGAAGTCACTTCGTCTGCTGATGGTTTGACTCTTACTCAGCAGAAGTACTCTCAGGACTTGTTACGTCGCACTGGCATGTTGCAATGCAAGCTGCTACCACTCCTATGTCAGCCACTGATCGGTTATCAACCCTTGATGGTTCTCCTCTTTCAGCTGATGATGCTACTGAGTACCACAGTATTGTTGGTGATCTTCAGTACCTGACTATCACACGGCCTGATATATCCTATGCAGTTAACCGTGTGTGCCAGTTTCTCCATGCTCCCCGGGACACTCATTGGATAGCTGTGAAGCGTGTTCTTCGGTACGTGCGCTCCACAGCCTCGTATGGTTCGCATCTTCGGTCGGCACCCTCCTGTGTGCTTTCAGCTTTTTCTGATGCCAACTGGGCTGGTAATCCTGATGACAGGCGTTTCACGGGGGATATGCGGTCTTGTTTGGTCCAAATTTGATCGCCTGGAGTGCTCACAAGCAAGCTACAGTGTCTCGCAGTAGTACTGAAGCTGAATATAAAGCAGTTGCCAATGCCACGGCTGAACTCATATGGGTACAGTCTCCGTTGAGAGAGTTGGTGATCTCTCAGGACCAGCCCCCAGTTCTTTGGTGTGACAATATTGGAGCCACATACCTCTCATCTAATCCGGTATTTCATGGCCGAACGAAACATATCGAAGTTCACTATCATTTTATGAGGTAACGCGTTGCACAGAAGCTACTTCAAATCAAGTTTGTCTCGTCTAAGGACCAACTTGCTGACATCTTCATTAAGCCACTGTCTCAGCCTCAGTTTGAGAATTGTAGGCGCAATCTTAACTTGCTTTGTATTTTGGGCATAGTTAAGATTAAGTGAGGGTGTTAGACTATATGTTATACATAGCCTTTTGTACGACGTACTGTATCTTGTATTGTACATCTGTACATATATATATATATATATAGGGCAGGACTAAACAGGAACCTACCCCTAAGAGTTCCTATTTAGCTTAAACAGGAACCATTCCTAGTTTGGAAAACTAGACCCGTCACTCCTTCCGCCTCCCTCCTCCTCACTCAATCCGCGCGGCCGCTGCTCCCGTCACTTCCGCCGCGCGCCGCCTCCCGCCTCACCACCGGCCCCCGCCGCGCCTACCGCCTCCGCGTGGCCGCGCCCACGTCCGTCCCAGGCGAGGCGGAGCCGAGCACGTCGGCGCCGGATTCGGCAGACAAGTTCGTGTGGCGGGACCACTGGTACCCGGTGTCCCTGGTGGAGGACCTGGACACGCGCGTGCCCACCGCGTTCCAGCTCCTCAACCGCGACCTCGTCATCTGGAAGGACCCCAACTCCGGCGAGTGGTCCGTGCTCGACGACCGCTGCCCGCACCGCCTCGCCCCGCTCTCCGTAACCACCCGCTCTCCCTCTCCTCCCCCCACCTGCTCTCCGCCCCGGCAGACGCCCACCCACATCTCGCCGCCGCCTTCTATCTCTCGTCGCACGCCGCCGACGAGGTCTCCATTGACCCCGGCCTCCTTCGCGGGAGGACACGGCCCCCTGGTCCAGCCCGCGTGCCGGCCGCGCCCGCCTCTCCTCCAGCGCACGCGGGAGCTCGAGTGTCACCGCGGTTCCCCTGCACCTCACCTGCATCCGCGCGGGTCCGGCGACCGGCGCCCTCCGCCCCTCACCTGCGTCCCGCGAGTCCGGCGCCCCCGACCCTCACCTGCCTCCCGCGGGAGCAGCGGCTCAAGCTCTGCACAAACGAGCCCCTCCATCGAGTAACTGCCCCTGCGGCAGACCAGAGGGAGGCTGCTCCGCCCTCCCCTGCTCGGATCTGGCACGGGGCACTACGGCCGCCGGGCCGCACCTTGCCGGCAGCTCCTCCCTCGGGCTCGAGCTTCCCGGCGCCGCCCCTTCTCCCCGTTCCCGACGACGGCGGTCACACAATCCCAGCGGGCGCACCCTGCTTCTCCAACGACGCGCTGTACATTATCAATTATGTGCTGTTTGAACTACTCTGCTCTCTGTACAAAAAATTGCTGCAAGTTTCATAAAAACCTAAAAAAGAAGGTTCATAAAGTACGAAAATGAAGGTTCATAAAGATTACAACGAAGGTTCACTTCCACTGCTAATTTTGCAGTTCACTTCATGCACTGATAATCACCGATTTGAACTGTTTTTTCTTTTATTTTTCTTACTTCGGATCTGAGCTGGTATGTGAACTGTTTTTTTTTTAGTAAGAGGTTCATAAAGTTTAAATAACGGTTCACTTTATGAATTTTTAAAGTTCAGAAAAAAAGTTCAGGAAAAAAAGTTCACTTCGTATTCCGACTGAAGGTTCACATGTCATGCGCGAGAAGATTCACTTGGCACAGAAAAAAAGTTCATTTGCAATTGCGAAAAAAGTTCACCTAAAAAAAAGTTCACTTCATGTTCCGTCTGAAGGTTCACATGTCATGCGCGAGAAGGTTCACGTATCATTGCCGAGACAGTTCAGAAAGCCCCATTCCTAAAAAAAAAGTTTAGAAAAAAATTCACTCTGTTAAAAAAAAGTTCACTTCATTCATACAAAAGGTTCACTTGGTACAGAAAAAAATTCATGTGCAATTGCAAAAAAAAAGTTCACCTCAAAAAAAGTTCACTTCATGTTCCGTCTGAAGGTTCACATGTCATGCGCGAGAAGGTTCACTTGGCAGAAAAAAAGTTCATGTGCAATTGCGAAAAAATATACACTGCGGTTGAAAGTTCACTACATATAAAAAAAAAGTTCACGGCCATATTCAAAAACAGTTCACTCCTCTGTTTTTACCGGGGCGGAAATTTTACACATAAAAATCATCCCTACAAGTTTTATTTTTCTAAATCAACCACCTCCGCATGCAATTAGCAACTAGGTGAGTCTAATTTGGCCCTAGTTGCCACCACCCTCTACTCGAACCTCAAAACGATGTCAATTTCAAAATCTTTCCCGTGATAAGATGTTTTGATGTTTTTGGTAAATTAAAAATTAGTCTCATATCGTATGGAATTTGGAAAAATGATTGAAACAAAAAAGTTGCGGCTTTTCAATACCTTTCCAACGGCATATCATTTGTTAAATTCTGATAAGCGGTTTGAAACTAATTGCCAAATTACTGTCCGCCCAAAATTAAAGTTCAGAAAACCATATCTTGTATTTTCAAATCTGCTCTTAATCCGCGATGAATATCGAAAAATGTCTAGAAATAGAAAAGTTGCGCATTTTCCGTAGCTTTCCAACGGTGTATCGTATGCATCAATCCGATGAATGGTTTGAAAATGACGACCGAAATACGGTGCAAAAACGGAAAAGTTCAGGAAAACTACGTTTCGTATATTTAAAATTGTTTTAAAACCGTAACGAATTTGGAAAACCTGTAATGACGAAAAAGTTGCGCAATTTCAGTACCTATCCAACGGTATATTCCATGCGTCATTCCGATAAGGGGTTCAAAATTCACGTTAAAAACTTCCTCCGCGAAAGCAGGGGAACCGTTTGTTCCGCGTGAAAGTTCACATCTCTATGCTGAGAAGGTTCACTTAGCACTCACGAGAAAGTTCAGAAAGTTCCTGTTTAGCTTAAACAGGAATAGGTTCTTTTTTAGCTGAGTTATATATATATATAACCCTATATATATATATATATATATATATATATATATATATATATATATATATATATATATGAGAGCCAACCCTACTTTACGGGTGTTGAGCAGTTTCCCACATACGCATTGCTTTACAAGGACATGGCTCGCTAGCTACATAGATTGCAGTTCCGTCCCCTTGGTACGGCCTCCGGTACTAAAATGATCAAAAACTCAGCTCAGCATTAAGAAACTTGCAGGATCGATGGATCCAGCGACTTCGGCAGGATTTATTATACGAAATTAAATAAAAATATTCGTGGTACCAACCACACAGTCCACGTGTAAGTGTAAGCCAATGATCGATGAGGTGTACCACCCAAAATAATTAAGCATTCATTCACACTATTTGACGTACGTGACCAAAATATTGCTCTAGCTATTTCATGGAGACGTGCGTTACACGTATGTATGTGCGTACGCGGTGCATGCACATAAAACATGTACCTAAAATGTCTAGAGGATTTTTTTATTTCCGAGAAAATATCCATGTCTCCAGGATTTCTGACTACGCGTGGAGCTCGATTTTGGGCAGTTCCGCTCTTATAGCTCCGCGGAGTTGGTGCGTTCGGCGCCGCTCCATCCGCTCCCGGAACTCAGTTCAGGAGCGGAGAGACTGAACACATCCTAATACTTTTTTTTTTGTAAAACACAGTACAACACATGTGTTCATATACACGTGCAGCCGCGGTCACTCACTTCTATGAAAGCACGTACGCACACCCTACTCCTATGAGCATTAGAACATCGCCTATACTAAAGAATATTCCGTCTATAATGAGAAGCGTCCGTGTCAAAACTGAGATTTAAACTCTGGTGGGATAGGAATACAACCACCTTTCTAACCATCCAACCAAGGGTTTGGTTCTCAGCACACACTAAGACTCTGAGTTAAGTAAACAACCTCATCATCCTCTCAAAAAAAATGTAAACAACCTCAGCAGTTTTGGGTAGCACGTAGTATACGAGTTTAATACCACTACGCACGTACGTACCTACGCACGCGCGCACACAGGTTTCCCTTTCTTCTATCTCGCACCTCCCCCGATTCGGGGCAAAGACTTCTACACCTCAGTTCAACGCCTCTCCGGCCCATTCCACGCTCCGTCCATCTCTCTCCCATCCCATCTCGATCACACACTCGCGCGCATGCACTCCATGTCCGGAGCAGCAGCAGGAGGAGGAGATCACGGCGGCGGTGGCCAGCTCTACGGGGACCACCAACCTGCCGCCGCCGACGACGTCGGCAGCATGTTCTTCAGCAGTTCGGCCTGCGGCACCGGCGCCGTCGACGCTGGTGGGCTCACGCCGTCCTACTCCAGCATCACGGACTACCTGCAGGGCTTCCTGGACCCCGCGGGGCTCGCGAGGCAGCTGGAAATCCCGGCTGGCGAGGCCGTGAATCGAGGAGGGTCGGCGGCGGGAGATCACGTGCTCGTCAGGGGTGCGGGGGCGGCGGCCGCGGTCACGCCGAACTCGTCGACGTCCAGCGAGGCCCGCCTGGCCAAGAATGGTAGGCCGGTGCCGGTGGAGGAGGAAGACGAGGAGGGGTCGGCCGATCATCAGGACTGCAGGTTAGCGCTCCTCTAATTAACCAGGATTCAGTCTGGGTGCAAGTTGCAAGCATGTGCTAAATCCATCCTCTTCTGAGCATCTCGTGGCGCGAAAGATTCAGTTATTGTCCTTTTGTTCTGCAAACTAATTAATTTGATTGCTGGATCTCTCGATTGTTCGATCCATCGGCACATGTTCTTGCTCTCCATCGCTTTCTCGGTCTGAATGCGAAGATCCTCCGCATACCGCGTGAAGTGTGAACATTAGGATTTATTAGGGTTGAACCGCCGTCCACTTCCCCACCTACCATTCCAAACAATCGAAATCTTATTGTGAAATCAATCTAGCTATATATCGGCGGTGACGTCCAGCAAACGGCGCTGGACGTTGAGGGATTTCAGAGTATGTCATGCATGATCTCCTCCTCATTGCGCTCGTTGATTCATGCAGGAGCGGTACGAAGAAGAAGAAGGAGAAGAAGGCGCGTGGGTCTCGCGTGGCGTTCGCGACCAAGAGCGAGGTGGACCACCTCGACGACGGCTACCGCTGGCGCAAGTACGGCCAGAAGGCGGTCAAGAACAGCTCCTTTCCAAGGTACACACATCTACGTTACGCCACTTGTATTTCTCGCACACATTTCTCGTTTGGCAAATATTACAGTAGTGATTTGTCGAAATTAAATAATCTTTCTATGAGTAGTTTTTATTATGAGAAATTATATATTCTAGAGAAAATTATTGTTCAGCGCACCAGAACAACATGTTCAACATCTTTGATAAGAAATCGTGCCACGCAATTCTAGCTTGATACGCATGCCATGACTAACTGAATGACGGTAGCAATGCAACATACTGAACTGAGTCTCTGAAACGCGTGGGTGCAGGAGCTACTACCGGTGCACGACGGCGCGGTGCGGGGTGAAGAAGCAGGTGGAGCGGTCGCAGCAGGACCCCTCCACGGTGGTCACCACCTACGAGGGCCACCACGCTCACCCGAGCCCCGCCGCCCACCGCGGCGGCATGGCCAACGGCCTCTACTCCCTCGCCGCGCTACAGCAGCAACGGCACGGCTTTTGCCCGTCATCACCCGACGACCTCATCATCCCCACGGCCACCAACGCCATGCAGGCGACACCTGATGCCGCTGCCTCGCCGGTGGCTTTGCTATCTCATCAGAGCGAGCGCCGCTACATGGACTATTACGGTGTGCAGCAGCTGCAGAACGTTCTTCTTGATCCTCTAGCTGGCAATCAACATGGGCATCGTTAAGCTAATTCAGTTATGGTGTATGTAGATATCAGTTTGGTCTGAACAAGCGTGGTGTTTTCAGCTCATATATCAGTTTGGCAATCAGCATGGTCCATTTTTTAGCTGATCGGTGCAAAGGTTTTGTTGTCCCTGGCTCCTTACTTTGGTCTATATAGTGAAACCAAATCTCTCTTTGCTACTTCGTGTTACACTTTCAGTTGGCAAGCACATGTCAAGGACCGAGATTCTCGTGGCGCTCCTGGAGATGGCCCGGTAGAAACCGTTTTCTTTCCCTTGCTTGTATTCTATGGTGTAATTAAATTTCAGCAACTTGAGCATTATAACTTGTGTTGAATTCCTTCAAGCAAACGTTATCTAGATAAATAATTTAGACTTATTTGATCAGTGTTGATGACAGTACATCCGCCCAACATGTAATGCCTCCATTTTCTTACTGACTCTAGAATAACGGTTCTTTCATTTTCATATATAAATTGTGCTTCTGCTGAAAAACCTAATGCCTTGCTAAAATAAGCAATGAGTCCGACTTGTTGCATTAGAATTGCTCGTAGTCTCTATTAACTGATTCACTCGATATGACCTCAAATTTGGGCAGTATAACGAGTTTTCGAAACCCTAAATCGTTCTACCAGGCTGCCGAGGAACAATTCATGCATATATATATATCTATCCCATATGCTGGTTTGTACTATATATGTCAGTTTTGAACTTCAGATCTGATTATTTTACAGCGTACTTGTTTATCAGTTATGGGCGTAGGGACCAGACCTTCACAGCGGAGCCCGTGTTGACCCTCATGTCTTCACAAAGTAGACCTTAAGAATCTCACATATATGGACTAAAATTATTTACTTATTTATTACCTATTCTGTCAACATATATTTTAATTGGTGTAATGTTTTTGTTACGCAAAATAAAACATAACACATAACATTACATCTAAATATTAATACACAATGGTATTTATTATATATTTTTATTTATGTCATCGCAAATAGACTTATATAAATTTAATAGTATTTTGAAACAAGTTAGATGACTTGTTGCCTTTCGTACATTTTCTAATAACATTTCGATAAAACTCAACTCTTAGAAAAAAGTTGCATGCCTCCACAAATTAGTTTTTGACAGTCAGATTAAGAGATGGTGTATATGTATGAGTTCTAATCCGTATTACTAAATATCTTCGAAAAGAGATCTAAATTAGATGGCTAGCAAAATATCTAAATATAGGTTTATGAGGTGAAAGGTTGTCCAATGAAGGGAAAATTGTGATGTACTTGATTGTCTACCTTTGATGTCAGTGAATCAGATATTATAGAGCACACTAATCTATGCAAAGAGATACTATCAAAATAATTAGCAGCTTGATATCATTCACGTTGCATTTGTGGTTGCCCCGCTAGTGTTTGTTTTGGAGGTGAAACAGTGGTGTTTTTGGTAGATTTTGCAACTTGTTAGTGTTATGTGTGATGCTCTGCACCAATACATTCCACTGGGATCAAAACCTGGATCATTACGTAATTTCGATGATTAGTGGTGGTGTAACAGTGTATATTGGTATTTATGTGGATTCAAGATTTTCTCATGCGTGCATGCCTTACATGTGAAAGGTGGTCCTTCTGCCGCCCTCGTGAGATGCTATTGTGGAGATACACCATAAATATGTATGTGTATCCTTTCTTTGAGCAAGTTATAAGTACGTTGATATTATGGGCTAGATGGATGTCGGTTAGTGATAGAGTAGAATTGGAAATCTACGATAAAATCTCGTGTTTTCATCAACATTTTCCAAGTTTATTCATGCCTTTGGTCAGCAATTAATTGACTCTCGGCAGAAATTTTGTTGTTCAATAATTGGAGAGTTTTAGTTAGGTCGTGAGCATACATACCACACATTGTTCATCCAAATTGTTATCTGTATACCCTGAGCTTGTTGTTAATTGTTCTTATGTGATATTTATTACTGCCGTCCCTCTCTTGTTATTCCTACTATTGCTGCTGGTATTTATGCAATGTCGTTACACTAGGAATTAATAATTTTTGGTATATCATATCTGTATTTTGCATCTTGTGTAATATGTGAAGTGTGGATGTATGAGGTGCCCCCATTACTATGTGTGATATATGTCATATTTGCCACTTTGTGAGACGTTGTTGATCTTAAGCAGAAATAGAACCATCTATAGGAATTGGGAAGTGGCCGCCATTTACACGCGTACCGAGCTCGTGCACGACGCCATTAAAGCCTAGGGAAGAAACTGTCGCACAGTATCTATGACACGGGGCCCTCCCATGGGAGGCCTTAACCGGACGTTGTCCGACGCCCCCAAACAGACCCCCAATTTTAGTGGGTGGCTAAAACTGGTCCGCTCCGAACCGTTGACGGTGCCGTTGGAGGCGTTTTGGAGGTTCTTTTGGTCGAGGGCGGTGTAGATGCTCTTACCAGTGCCATCCAATGTGCTCCAACTTGAAACCATACATGCATGTACGACACCTTGGGTATCTCATCTTCAATTTGCGGTCATGCTAATAGTAAGCCGATCATGTTTTCCTACATGTTCCATGGACTAACGCGGTTTTCCCACCTACCCTCACGCGTTTCGGTCTTATCCTGGCCGTCGAATCCTGTTGGAATCCGTTCCGGTGTCGAATCCTGGCCGTCGAATCCGTTCCGGTGCTTTGTTGCAATTATACATATCCTGGCGGTCGAATCCTGGCCGTCTAAAACCCACGATGGTCGGCCAGGATAAGACCGGAACGCGTGAGGGTAGGCGGGATGACATTTATCCCGGGATCATGTTTTCCTACATGTTCCAAGGGCTATGCCAAATTGTATGGAATATGTTGCATAAAAAACTAACCTGCAGTCCAGCTGATTAAGCTAACATAGTTGGGTCAATGATTAGGATCACTTGTGCTAACTGTACTGGTATCATAACTCAGCAAGCTTCTGCATCTCTCTACTGCCGATGGAGATGATTCATGGTAACCCCACAGCCAAAATGGCCAGTTTTGGGGAAAACATTTCAACATTTTAAACTCCAGTAGCGAGTAGTGAGTAGCTTACAACAGGACTCGGATTGTTTCGTCAGAACCCGACACGCCCAAACTCCGTTTCTTTGATTATGTTTTTTATCTGATTCCTCTATAAAAAAAATCATCAGATACTGAATTCGGGATAACAATCCACGAAATCCATTACTGAGTTCCGGAGAACAAATGGTTTTATTGCACCGCTTCGGCACGGCATGAGATCAGCTTGGTCAGCCTGCATCAGTTCGCCGCCGCGTCGATCCGGGCGCCGGCGGGCATCAGGCCGCGCGACCTCACGCCGCTGCCGCGGCCGAAGATCCCGGTCTGCGTCACCCACCCCTCGATCATCTCCTGCGCGGCGCGCCCGTTGTCCGCTGGCACGAGGTGTCCGGCGCCGTACACCACGGCGTGCGTCAGCGCCCCCGACCGCTGCACGTACCCGGCGAGCTCCCGCTGCTCCTCGCCTGAGCCCGTCCGCCACACGGCGCGGTCGGCGTCCTGGAACGCGGTCAGGCCGCCCCACCGCAGCTCCTTCATCCACGCCTCCTGCGACACCACGCCGTCCCGGAGGTCCCGGATGCCCTGGTACAGCAGCACCCGCGTCTGCCGGAGCAGCGCCTCCACCTCCGGCTTCACGCTCTTCATCACGTCCTCGTGCATCGCCGCCCCCACCGCGTCGCTGCACTCCTCCCACACCACGTCCGCCCTCGCGCCCAGCGCCGCCTTGACCTCCGCCCTGTTGACGAACCTCGCCACGGCGTCCGTCGCGTAGGGCCGCTGCTTGGCGTAGTCGTAGAGCGTGGCGAGCCCCGTGGCGTTCTGCAGCCACGAGAGCACCTTCCCCCGCGCGTCCGCCGCCTCCCGCCACCGCGCCGCCTCCGTGAGCGCCACAGCCTCCGCCTGCAGCGCCTCCAGCTCCCGTTTCTGCCTGGCGTTGATGAGGCCCGTGAAGTAGGCCGAGTCGGCGTGCGTGGCCACCTGCGCCACCGGGTGCGTGAGCCCGTTCCCGATTGCCGCGCCGCGGAGGTTGATCCTCCGCCCCGCCGGCAGCGTCGGGTTCACTGATAAGATACGAGCCGCGGCGGCGGGCACGTACTTGCCCGCGTAGCTCTCGCCGGAGAGGAAGAACGGGCGGGCGCGGAAGGACGGGCTGGCGTCGAGGAAGGACTGGAGCGCGGCGATGATGTGAGCGGCGACGACGGACTGGTTGCGCGGGATGTCGGAGACGGAGGGCGCGGCGCTGAAGCCGGTGCCGAGCGGGCTGTCGAGGAAGAGGAGGCCGAAGCGGCGGTTCCAGGCGAAGGCGTTGCGGGCGAGGCCGCCGATGGAGGCGTTGTTGACGAGGTAGGGGCCGAGTTCGAAGAGGTTCCCCACGAGGCCGGAGCAGCCCGGGCCGCCCTGCAGCCAGAGGAGGAGCGGCGTGGCGGGCGGTGGCGTGACGGGGTCGGTGGCCTCGTAGAAGGCGTAGTAGAGGGAGGCGTTGGTGACCGGGTCGACGGGGAGGTAGCCGGAGCTCGTCGGCAGCGCGTCCTTCGGGAACACAACCGCCGCGGAGGCTGAGTTGGTCGTGGCGAGGAGGAGGACGACGATTGCGAGGCGAAGAAGCGGCGGAGCCATCGGTCGGATAGGATGCTGTGCGTGGGGGTCAGTGTTGTGGCTGACTGCCGACGAATGGAAACGGTAGGTGAAGTGTTCGTGTCGAAGGTGGGTCCCAAGTCCCAACACTGAGCTGAGTGGGACGGTCGATGAGACAAAGGCCGCCATGAATGCAGTGAGACAAAATGACGCAAGCACGCACGCCGGTCGGACTAGTTTAATTAAGGCGGATCGAGAGATGAGATTTTTTTTTCGCATACCTTACTTTTACTTTACTAGCAAGCATGTCCGTGGGTTGCAACGGAAAGAGAAAAAAATTATACATCCCTAATAAACCACAAACCAAATAAAGTGAAACATCTGATTAGTTCTCTAGACATGAAGGATGTGAATAAAGAAAAAGAAGAACAATAATCCGTTTCTTTACCACAACTGCTGTAGTTACCCTTTTCTAAAAAAGAACTGAATAACTAAATTTTAATAAAGCAATAAAAACCGTATGCATCAATCGATGAAGAGGCTGGATACCCTTTTCTAAAAAAAACTGCTATAGTTACATAAATTCAGTCTTCTAAATATGTTTGTGCTTTGCAATGGACAGAGAAGTATCCCACACCTGAAAAGCATCCCACACAATATGTTGTTGTTTGTATCAGTTTATAGGTTTGAAACGCGTACTAAGACATGTTTCAACGACCCCGGAGCCATCTCTTATATACTGTGTATGTAGTATACGTAGCTACATTTACCTAGTGTAGAAGAAATATATACATGGTGAGGTTTGGAAAAAATAATGGGATCTGAATTTCTAATCATCCAACAGCTTACGTAACCAAATGCATACATCCAGCAGTTAGTTAGCTCCAATTAACGAACTAACTATTCCGCAAGTCGTCGTGGAGCAGCAGAAGCAGACCAGTGGCCGTATAGTACCGGACCGACCACGGAGGCGGAGCTGGCAACGGCCGCCGGGAGGGCTCGCTGGTAGCCGCGTCATGGTAGACGCAGCAGGGCATCGACGCCCGCGATCACCAATGCGTAGCCACCATCAAGCCGTGGCCGCGGCTAAAACCGCTGCCGTCATTTCCCCGTGGTGAGCCGCCGTCGCCCAGATGCATGCACGTATATACGTACTCGATCGACTGTAGGGCCGGTGCAGTGCGGTAGCGGTGTTACTGACATCGTACCTGGGAATCACCCAAGTCTACCGTCAGTGCTCAGCAGAGCTGAGCCCAGCTAGTTCTTGTGCTTACTCGATGCCGCTGCCGGCGTCGATGTTGAACCGCTCGAAACTCGTCGTCGTCCTCCTTGCCGGTCGAGGGTCTTGTGTCCTTGTTATTGCGGCTTTCTGAACGAACAAAGAGTCCATGTCGGCCACCCATGGGCGCGTGCTCTGAGAGGAATCCGTGTAGAATCAGAGTTTGTGTTGGATAACTCACGCAAGTACGCAATGTACGAAACGAACCCAGCTATCCATCGAGCGAAGGCGACCTGAGGCGACACGTATGAACCGAACCAAACGTTTTTTCACTTGCCGATGGCAACGGTGTGTAATTTCCATCAACTTTAGGGGTGATTTCAATGTTGGACGAAAATTTTGGGAGAAGCAACTCTTCCTTTATTATTAGGTAAAGATATACTTCCTCTATTCTAAAATATATGACGTTTTAACAAGCTGTTTTAGCTTGCTAAAACTATATTGTGAAATGGAGGGAGTAGAAGGCAGAGTATAGTTGTCCTGGATGTAAACACAGCCAGGAAACAACACATCCAGACGAGAAAAGAAACTTAGACCTATCCCTCTAAATCTAGGTCACCAGCACCAACTTCGGCATTGTTCCTCATCTTCATGTCCGCCATGACTTTGGCCGCCAGGATATCCTCGGATATCCTCATTTCAGTGTTGATCTAGGTCGCCGAAGACTCGTGCGTTGCTTCCATAGAGGATCGAGAGATGAGATATGAGTAACTAGAGAAAATTACAAAAAAATCATTACAATGGGAAAGGATCATGACAGACTGCACTGATTCTTAAGATTAGTCACTCTAACAGTCTTTCTGACAGGTATGGCCCACTACTAGGTGTGACGTGGCACCAACTCTTAACACCATTTAACTGAGCCGTTAAAATAAACGCGGGTCCACAAGTGGACGTGTGACCCACACGTCAGCTTTATCCTCTTTCTCCTAATCCCCTCCTCAGCTCCTGGCAAGGTGATCCCGCACTGACCTCCTTCCCATGGCCACGACCATGGAGGATGCTCCTGTTGTCGCCCGCGTCCCGCACACGCCGCTCACATCCGACCAGGTCAACGTTGAAACGTGCGAGGGCAGTAGGCGATGAGATCTAGTGGTTGCGATGGCAGCGCTAGTGCGAGTGCAATAGAGGGCATGGAAGCACAAGGGGATAGCCTAGAAGAAGGAGAAGCTCTCCCTACCATCGGATTGGAACTCGACATTCACAGGGAATGGCGGGGATGACAGTGGCATCTGGCCGGACATGAGGAAATGGCGACCTGTGCCATCCCCTCATAGCACCCCGGTACAATTCTTTGCAGTGTAGAGGAGTATGGACACCGGGCAGCAGCCCAAGCCATGCAGGACGCGTCCGTCCCCCTTGGTTGGTTGTGGCTTGCGGACTGCACAGCTCGATCGTCGTGACCGCCGTCCCTAGTCTAATCTCCTTTTCTAGTTCTAACTGCTCACTAATAAGTCACTTACTAGTGGGCCATATTGTTTATTAATTCCATAAAATATTTTCAAAAAACGGATAACAGAAGCTTAAGGAAGAAGGAGAAAAGAGGGGGAAAGGAGACTGACATGTGGGACCCACATCTATTTTAACGGCACGTCAAATGGCCAAGACCCCACTGGTGTTAACTCTCGCCACGTCATGCCTGGAAGTGGGCCCTATGTGTCAGAAAGACGGTTAAAATTGTTAATCTGAATAATCATTGATTTCTGTCACGTTTCGTTCGTAGAATGGTGGTTTTTTTGCGGAAAAAATGAAAGTTGATTGTTTTTTGCGAAAATGCTACTAATTGTGGTGTTTTTTTTGTAATTTTCTCAAGTATTTAAGAGAGAAATTAGCACAATACTACCAGTTTGACAGCAAAATTTACGAAATGATACAACTTTGTGTTTCAATCGCATTTACATACAAGATTTTGCTCGAGTTTTCTCATAAAACCCAAAACGCTCTGTGACGCTATTTAGACAGCGAATCTGACATGCCGGGCCCACATGTAAGATGACGTGGCAAGTTTGGTGACGGACAGAGAAAACGGCCGTTAGCCAGCCGTCGGGGCCCACCTGTCAGGACGCTGTCTTAACGTGGCTAGGGTTAGGTTTTCGGACAGCTCCAAATCGCACGCGTCGTTCCCCCCACTCACTCTCCTCTGTCTCTTCCCCGGCATGGCGGCGGCGACTCCCGGCGGCGGCGAATGCGGCGGCGACGAGAGAGGAGCGGAGTGCGCTACGGGTAGCGGCGGTGATTCGTCCGCGGTCCGCGGTGGCTGGACGAGCGGGAGCTCTGTCGAGAAGTTAATTAGGTATTGGTAGTGCAATGCATTTATGCTATGTAGCTAGTTACTTGTGCTCTGTAGTTGATTTATTTAGTTGCTTTCTAGTTCATTTATTTAGTTACGTGTGCTTGTTTTATTTAGGTGTAGGTAGTTGTTCCAGCCGAATTGAACAAGCAGTAATAAATAAATAACATAACCAACTAAATATTACTAGCTTTCTTATGTTTTGTAGCTATTTTTTCTGAATATTGTACCCTTTGTTTCCTTTGTAGCCTTGATGATGAAATGTGGGAGATTAGATTTAATTTCCCTGGTGAAGACAACTTGGAAAGAACTCTTTCAAAGAGTGACATCACAGTTTTAAATCTGCTATATCTGATAGAAGGGCATGGGTATGGTATTAGAGATGGCATGTTCTATGTTAAGGAACATGGCAGAGGGGAGCAAGGCATGGAAGTGATTGACAGTATGGGAAAGATAGTGATTGACAGTATGGGAAAGATAGAGGAGATGCTAGTTCTGAATGAAGCTGAGAAGATTCTGAATATAACTGTTCTTAAAAAGGATGCAACCTGGCCAGAAGGATTTAACATGCCAGAATATTTGCCTGTACAAATATCTCAGCCAGTAGTTATTGCAGTTGACACTGATGGTTTGACATACATATCAGAAGATGAGGAAGTTTTGTTCCCAGTGGCTATGGATTGCTCTGATTGCATCTATGTTGGTACTCAACAGAGTACCAATATTCAGAAAGGAAAAGAAGTACTTCCACTAGATGTTGAAGTTATATCTGATGATGATCACACAATATTAGCAGAGGAAGTGCAACAAGTTGAGAAGCTGAGGAAGTAGAAGAGAGAAAGAGAACTAGATTCTGAAACTGAAGAGATAATGGAGCAGTTTCATAAGGAGAAAAAACAGAGGAAGGATGTTTTTCTACGTTATGAGGGGGATACTGATGTGGAAGAGATTTTCCAAGAGGAAACTGACTCTGAATCTGATATGGAAATTGGTGAAGAAGAATATTTTGATGACAAGAAAAAAAACAGAGCACCCAAATCTCACTACCTGTTAGATGAGGAAGATTTCATTGATTTTGTACCATCTTGTGATAAGGAGATGAGCCCTTCTGATGTGGCATCAAGTGATGATGATGGTGTGGTGAAGAATTTTCAAAGCATATGTGGAAAGAAGAACAAGCTCAAGAAGTTGAAGAAAAGGGTATGGTATGATGCCAACAGGGCTAACCCACATGAACAATTTTGCAAGAAATTGTGCTTTACAGATGTGGTGCAGTTCAGACTAGCTCTCAGGAGTTTCCACATTGCTCAGCTTAGAAATTTTAAGTACCAGAGAAATGATTCAGGCAGGATAATTGTGAACTGCAGAGATATAGGAAAGAAGGGAGGGTGCACATTCCACCTGACAGCAAGTACAGTTGCACATGAGAAGACCTTTGTCATCAGGAAATTCAGACCCAAGCACACTTGTGCACATGTTGGAGGGAAGACCAAAGTAACCATTGACTAGCTAGCTGACAAATCAGTTGAGGCAATTAGAACAGATCACAGAACTACTGTTGATACTATGATTGAGAATACCAAGATGAATTTCGGAGTGGAGGTGCCAAGAAGCAAGGCCTACAGGGCTAGGAGTAAATCATTCACTGTTGTCATTGGTGATCAGGTGGCACAGTGCAAATTCCACCTGGCTAGTGCAAAATGGATTTGATGTTGCAATGGAGGCTTTGAAAGCAGATTGTGAGGAAGAATACAACTGGCTAGTGCAAATTCCACCTGAAACCTGGGCTAGATATCTGTTTGACACCAACTGCAAGACAGATCTGGTTGTGAACAACATCAGTGAAGTATTCAACATAATGATCTTGGATGTGAGGTGCAAACCAATCTGGACCATGTTAGGAGGGATTAGAAACAAGCTGATGGTGAAGTACAGTGGTACAAGGGCAAAGCTAGAAACAGCAAGGTGGGAGATTACACCTTTCTACACTGAGAAACTAGAAGAGGCAAAGAAATGGTCCAGAGAGTGCAATGCTAAACTCTCAGAGGTAGACCTTTGGCAAGTTACCAGTAGAAGTGGCAGAATTGTTGCTGTTGACCTAAAGAACAAGACCTGTGGGTGTAGGAGGTGGGATGTGACTGGCATTCCATGCAACCATGCAGTGGCTGCAATCATGAAGGTGAACCAGCATCCAGAGGACTTTGTCCATGATTTTTTCAAGAAAACCATGTACAAGGAAGCATTCAACTTCACAGTGTACCCTGTTCCTGGACCTTCTGACTGGAGGAGGACAGATACACCTGACATTGATGCTCCTGCATTTGCTATTGCACCTGGGAGAAAGCAGACCAAGAGAAGAAAGGGTCAGTTTGAAGTACCAACACCAAAAGACAATTCTAGGATGGGAACTATTACCTGCAGGAACTGTAAGCTGGTGGGCCATAGGTACACCTCTTGCAAAGTCAGGTTGACTCCACAGCTTCAATCCAGAAAAGAATGTCATCGGGTACTTTATTTAAATTGGAATTGCTCTATATTTGCTTGAATTGCACTGTTTGTAATCATGCCACTTGTGTGCAGGCTAACAGAGCAGACTATGGACATCAGTCCTCTGCTTCTGGTACTACTAGTGGAGCACCAGCTGCATCAAGAGCCACTTCTGCTGCACCAAGGGCACCACCAGCACCACAAGCACCAAGAGCCACTTCTGCTACACCAAGGGCACCACCAGCACCAAGAGCAAGTTCTGCTACACCCAGAGCAAGACCTGCTGCAGCTACTCCATCCCCTGCACCTACAGCAAGCACTACTACTACTGCACCTACAGCAAGAACTCCAGGTCCAAGGCCATTCTCTGCACCAAGGGGTTCTGGAGCTCCAGAATGGGGTGCAAGAGCACCAGGTAAAAGGTAGCCCAAGTTCACCTCCGGGATCAAAGGTTATCTGAATGCTGGGAACCATAATGCCTACAAGAAATGAGATGTGATGTGCTCAAAAGACAAAGTCAATTTGTGTTTGAGACAATGTCAAATTGTGAACTATGCTTATGAATCTGTTTGAGACTATGTTAGTATGTATGTGTCGTGGGGCTACCTTTCGGGTCACCCACGGTGATAGTACTTGGGTCACGCCAAGGAAGGCCCAGCGAAGCCCAAGAGGGATTCCGTATGCAACAAGTAGTCGACATTAGGTCGGTGAGGAGGTTTCCATATCTTGTACGTGCAATCGCACCGTCCACCCGAGACCCGGCCTGTAGTATAAAGGCCGGGAGGGTGCGCCGTCTAGGGCATCGAATCATTGAGCATCGCATTGTAGCCACCAATCCATAATTCCAGACAAGCAGGAGTAGGTCTTTACCTCAACTCGAGGGGCCGAACCTGGGTAAATCTCCCCCTGTTAGCCGTCGTGTTCACCAGCCTGATCTCTCTCTCTTTCTCCCTCAATCAACCCGGGGTACTCGACCCAGGGATTTGCCGAGCCACAAGCTCGTCAATTGGCGCCGTCTGTGGGAAAGAACAGATCGCTGGAGTCGTGATCATGCCGGCCTCATCCGCAACCAACAACGTCATCAGCGCGAGGGAGTCGATCTACACCGGCTTCCTCGAGTACGTCGAGCACTCGCCGGCGGATCTTTCGGCTTACGCCGGATTCCAACAGAGCACGTGGATTACCTTTGGTAGTCTGCGTTATCTGGTGGACAGTCGCGGAACCCTCCGCCCTACGCAGGCTGCCCTGCGCTCAATGGAGGCGCCTGCATCCATGGCGGCTGCACGGACCGCAGCCTCACCCGCCGTGAAGATTACGGAGATCGCATCTACATCGACATCTGCGTCTACATCAACTGCGCCGACCATGGCTTCACCCGTCGCGAAGATCGCATCTGCCGCGGTCAAGGCGACTACATCAACTTCGACTACATCAACTTCGACTGCGGCGATCGCATCCGCGGTTGCCAAGAAAAACGCATCTGCTGCGGCCACGGGGCGAGTCAAGTCTACTTCGACCTACCTGTTCGGGCGCCAGCCAAGATCCACACCAGCTTCGACTGCGCCGATCGCATCTACGCGTCGCGCAGCCGCCAGTAGCAGCGATCGTGGTACCCACCACGTTGCTGTGATCTTCGACAACGAGTACAGCTCAGATGAAGGAAGCACGACAGGGAGCATCAGCCCCACTCGACGGGTCTACCCCGAGCAAGTCTACATGATCGGTCCATCAGCACCCGTGTACCCCATAGAAGTCACCCTGCAAGACAAGGTGACGAAACTTACCATCACCCGGGAGCTGGCGATTAGGGCACAGAAGCACGTGGACGATGGCACGTTCCCTGCCCCGGAAGATCCACAGGAAGATCGACAGGCGGTCCAGTACTTGCTCTGGAAGGAAGCCGAACGAATCAAACAGGATAGAGCCGAGTTGGCCCGGCGCAAGGAGCTAGCCGACGAGTCGAGTGCCAGGAGGGCAGCGCTCTCGTTCAGGTCTGGATCAGAAGAAGTCAATCAAGAGGGAAGGCACAGAACTCGCATGCCGCGGGTGCACGAGGAAGATCGCATCCACCTCACCCGCAACTTGGAGTCATCTTTCTTGGAAGACGAGGACGGAATACCCATCCCCAGAACACCCGCCTCTGCGCTTATGGGAGTCGAGACCTACTTGCGGGTCATGCAGCCGCCGGAAGGAAGCGCCAACGCCCGCGTACACAGGCAGCAGATCCAAGCCTTGAGGCAAGTCGAGGAAGTCTTGGCAAGAGGAGAACCAGTCGAAGGGATGTACGAGGAACGAGGACGTCGTGATCGTGGAGTCGCACCAGCGGCAGATCGGGAACCGATTCGACTGCGACAACTGCAGCCCGGCGAGGATAGCCGCAACGTCGTCACACAGAGAAGGATAGACCGTGCCCGTCGACTGCGAGACGCAGGACTACTCGACGATGATGAAGACCACGAGCCGCGTGGAGCCCCGTGTTTCAGTATAAATATTCGCAACACGAAGATGCCCAAAGGCTTCAAGCTGACGGCGGAGACACAAAAGTACGACGGAAAGCAGCACCCGCAGGATTGGCTGGACGACTACCTCATCGCATGCAGCTGCCAAGGTGGTAATTCGACTACCGCCATGCAGTACATCCAGCTGATGCTCACGGGGTCTGCCCGCGGATGGCTCAACACGCAGCCGAAGGACGCCTTCAGGACTTGGGAGGAATTCAGGACTGCATTCATAAAAGGTTTCCTGGGAACTTACGCAAGGCCAACCACCCTCATCGAGCTCCAAGCTTGCAAACAGGGCCATGAAGAGCGACTCCGCTCGTACATCCAACGGTGGACCTTGCTCCGCAACACCATGGATGGAGCCACCTCAGAGGACAGAGTCATGGATGCATTCATCTACGGCCTCACCCGCCGCGACCTTCGCGAAGAACTTGGTAGGCTCAGGCCGAAGAATATGATAGACCTTATGCAGATCGCCAACCAATGGGCAGATGGAGAAGACTCCGTCCGCGACTCAATGCCAGATCCCCAACCCAGCAGCTGGCGAGAGGGTCGACTGAAAAAGAAACCACGCTTTATCGGCCATGACTCAATAGAGTTAGTAGCGGCGGGATTCGAAACCCCCCGTGAGAATGATAGAGGATATAGCCAAGGCGGTGGCAGTGATAGAGGATATAGCCAAGGCGGTGGCAGTGATAGAGGATATAGCCAAGGCGGTGGCAACGATAGAGGGTACAGCCAAGGTGGTGGCAGCGGCTACCGCGGAGATGGAAGTCGCAAGCGCGAGTGGCGCAGACGCATACTCACGGACGAGGAAGAGCTACAGCAACCCTGCAGGCACCATATGTTCAAGGACCCGGAAACAGGCAAGTGGGGATCCCGACACCTGTTGAAGGACTGCAAGAAGGCGCAACGGTTGGCCAGGGCCTTCACGCGCGTACTTGCTACGGACGGGCAGCAGGTTCATCAGGCACCACCCGCGGGACAACCAGTCGCGGGACAGCTGGCAATCAACGCACCACCAGCTCCTCCACTCGCCAACCCAGCGCAAGCGGCACTGGCTTACTACCCGCAGCAACAACCGCAGCAGCCGCAACAGCAGCAGCAGCAACCGCAGCAACAAGACCCTGCCAACGTGTTCCCAGCACCACGCGGGCAGGTGAACATGATACAGAAGGGGCGTCCTTCCAACAGGACCCAGAAGCTCATTACTCGCCAAGTCTTTCAGGCAATCACCAATCCACCCGCAGTACCCGAGTACCTGAGAGGATCAGAGATAGACATCACCTTCTCCAGGGCTGATCACCCGCCGGCAATACCACGGCCCGGGCACGCCGCTCTGGTAGTCGAAGCTCAGATCGGGGAGTACACCTTGAAAAAGGTGTTCATGGATGGAGGCAGCGGAATCAACATTCTTTTCGCTGACACCCTCAGGCGCATGAACAGGTCAATTTCCAACCTGACGCCGTCATCTAATACCTTTCACGGTATAGTACCAGGGCAAGCAGTTACGCCCATGGGAGTAATCACACTCGACGTGATCTTCGGCACACCCGACAACTTCCGGAGGGAGGCAATCGACTTCGAGGTGGTCGACTGGAAATCACAGTACCACGCCATCCTCGGGCGTCCAACTTTTGCAAGGTTCATGGCGATACCCCACTACGCCTACCTTCTGCTCAAGATGCCTGGACCCAAGGGTGTCATCACGGTGAGGGGCGACTTCGACCGGTCCGACAGCTGTGACCGCGAGTTCAGCAGGATCTCTGAGTTCTTTGGGATGGAAGATCACCTCGAGATGCTGGCAGTCGACAACGACAAGACCCTCTTCCCCCCAAAGAAGAAATCATCCAAGGACTCGGCGTTCAACACCAGCGACGATACCAGGGCCCACCAGGTACACCCAACAGATGCTGACAAGGTGGTTCGGGTGTCATCAAGCTTGACCAGCGCATAGGAAAGCGCGCTCGTCGAGTTCCTGCGCGAAAACTGGAAGATATTCGCCTGGCAACCTTCTGATATGCCAGGCATACCAAGAGAACTCGCCGAGCACCGATTACACGTTCGCAAGGACGCCAGACCCGTCAAGCAAACCATGAGGCGCTTTTCGGGTCCAAAGAGAGACGCGATCAGCTTGGAGATCGACCGACTGCTCCATGCCGGTTTTATTAAAGAAATCAAGAAGTCAGAGTGGGTAGCAAACCCAGTACTGGTGGAAAAGAAGAAGACGAAGAAACTCCGCATGTGCGTCGACTTCACCGCCATCAACAAATGCTGCCCCAAGGATCACTTTCCGCTCCCGCGGATTGATCAGATCGTCGACTCGACTGCGGGCTGCGCACGTCTGTCCTTCCTGGATGCCTACTCAGGCTACCAGCAGATCAAGATGGCAGTCGAAGACCAAGAGAAGACGGCGTTCATCACACCACACGGTGTGTTCTGCTACACCATGATGCCCTTCGGGTTGAAAAACGCTGGGGCCACGTACCAGCGTACAATGCAAGCCTGCCTGAAGGAGCTTATCGGGAAGGTAGTCCAAGTCTACGTCGACGATATCGTCATCACCACCCGCAAAGAGGACACCCTCATCGACGACCTCCGCAAGGTCTTCAAGGCACTCGACAAGTACCAGATCAAGCTGAACCCAGACAAGTGCGTTTTCGGCGTCCCAGCCGGAGAGCTACTGGGGTACCTTGTTTCTGCGAGAGGAATCGAAGCAAATCCAGAAAAGGTGCAAAATATACTCGACATGCCTGCACCAACAAAACTCCATGATGTGCAAAGTCTAGCCGGCAGAGTCGCAGCACTCAGTCGATTCATAAGTAAGCTGGGAGAAAAGGCTCTGCCCTTCTACCAGCTGATGAAAAAGGCCGACAAATTCGAGTGGACGGAGGAAGCACAGGATGCCTTCGACAGGCTGAAGAAGACCCTGACAACCCCTCCAGTACTGGTAGCACCCCAGGAGAATGAACCACTATACCTTTACGTGGCGGCCACGAACAGAGTGGTCAGTACCGTTCTCGTAGTCGAACGGGAGGAAGAAGGAAGGGCTCATCCCGTCCAACGGCCCGTGTATTACCTCAGCGAGGTATTAACAGAGTCAAAGCAGAGGTACCCGCACTATCAGAAGTTGGCATACGCCGTCTTCATGACGTCAAGGAAGGTGGTACACTACTTCTCCGAGCACCCGATAACGGTGGTAAGCTCCTCCGCCCTATCAGACATCCTCACTAATCCATCCGCGACAGGGCGAGTCGCCAAGTGGGTTGTCGAATTAGGGCCATGGGGGCTGAAGTACGTGCACCCGAAGGCAATCAAGGCTCAGGTCCTACCAGAGTTCACCACAGAGTGGATAGAAGCGCAGCTACCAGACGAGCCTGATTTATCGACTGCATGGACCATGTACTTTGATGGATCCAAGAAATTCAACTCAGCCGGAGCGGGAGTCGTGCTCATATCACCCAAAGGCGATAAGCTTAAGTACGTGCTGCAGATGAAATTTCCAACACCCTCCAACAACGAGGCGGAGTACGAGGCACTGATCCACGGCATGCGGATGGCCAAGAACTGCGGCGCCACTCGCCTTATGATCTATGGCGACTCCTACCTGGTGGTACAGCAAACAATGAAGCAATGCGACGCCATCGCTGACAACATGATAGCATACAGGGAGCTGTACAACCAGCTGGAAGGCCAATTCGACGGCTGCGAGTTGCGACACATTGGCCGCGAAAGCAATGAAGAAGCCGACATCCTCGCCAACCTCGGCTCAGATCGAGCTCCGGTTCCACCCGGAGTCTTCCTCGAGTGCATCACGCAGCGCTCTATCAGGGTCCGGCCTCCGCCAGAACCCCCTGCATCGACAACAACGACCGCCAACCCGCAAAGCACGGAGAAGGAGCCCATGGAGATCATGCTGGTCGAACCCACATGGACAAGCCCGTATCTGGCCTACATGCTGCATCAGCGGCTGCCAGAGGACCCAGTCGAAGCAAAGCGCATTGTCCGCCGCTCGAAGGGCTTCACCATCATCAAGGGCGAGCTTTACAAGCGAAGCATCTCAGGCGTGCTCCAAAGGTGCATTGATCCATCTGACGGCCAGGCTATTCTACTCGACATCCACGCTGGAATCTGCGGGCATCATGCAAGCAGTCGAGCACTGGTTGCCAAGGCCTTGCGAGCAGGATTCTACTGGCCCACTGCAATGCAAGACGCAGTCGAGCTCGTAAGAAGGTGCGTCGGCTGCCAAGAATTCGCCAACAAACCTCATGCACCTGCATCAGCATTGAAAACCATCCCGCTCGCATGGCCGTTCGCGCAATGGGGACTCGACATGGTAGGTCCCTTCAGGAAATCCTCCCAGGGTGGGCACACGCACCTCCTGGTGGCAGTCGATAAATTCACGAAGTGGATCGAGGCGGTGCCAATCACAAGTTCAACCGCAACTTCAGCAGTCAACTTCATCAGGTCCATCATCTTCAGATTTGGCGTGCCCCACGGTATCATCACCGACAACGGCACGAACTTTACAGCCGAGGAGTTCAGAGATTTCTGCGAGGAACAAGGGATCAAGCTCAGCTACGCATCCGTCTCACACCCGCAGTCTAACGGACAAGTCGAAAGGGCCAACGGCCTAGTCAGCAAAGGGATAAAGAAGCGTCTGCGAGTGCCGTTGAAGCGAGCTGCAGGAGCCTGGGTAGAGGAACTTCCAAGCGTGCTATGGAGCCTACGCACCACGCCGAACAGATCCACCCAATACACACCGTTCTTTATGGTGTATGGCGCAGAAGCAGTCTTACCCTGTGACATTAAGTTTGACGCTCCACGGGTTGTGGCCTACGACGAGTCCGACGCAGAAGAGGCACTAGAAGATGACATGGACACTCTAGATGAAGCACGTGACATCGCCCTCAGCCGCACAGCAGTGTACCAGCAGGACCTGCGCAACTACCACGGGCGACGACTGCGACCGAGATCTTTCGTCCCAGGCGACCTAGTCCTTCGACTCAAGCAGAAGAAAGTGCACAAGCTCGCCTCCCCATGGGAAGGCCCGTACATTGTGACAGAAGCAATCGGCAATGGAGCATACCGCCTGAAGGACCAAGCCACAGGAACAGTTTGCAGTAACCCGTGGAACGTGGCACAGCTACGCCGCTTCTACGCCTGATGTACCCTACACTGTAAACTCAAAGTAGCAGCAGGTTTCTTACGCACTCTTTCCCTCGCCAGGGTACCTAAGGGGACTGGAAGGGTTTTAATGAGGCGGCCTGTTTGCGAGAATAAATAAAGATGATTAAAGAAATTTTGTGTCACCCTCTCCTTTGCAACCTAGGCCGCCACTCGAACCACTCGGGGGCTGCGCCGCACAGGTCCAACCCGAAAATCCTCGGCCGCCACCCGACGCACTCGGGGGCTCGCGCTGTACAGGTCTAAAGTTAGCCTAGGCCGCCACTCGAACCACTCGGGGGCTGCGCCATACAGGCATCACCCGAAAATCCTCGGCCGCCACCCGACGCACTCGGGGGCTCGCGCTGTACAGGTCTAAAGTTAGCCTAGGCCGCCACTCGAACCACTCGGGGGCTGCGCCATACAGGCATTACCCGAAAATCCTCGGCCGCCACCCGACGCACTCGGGGGCTCGCGCTGTACAGGTCTAAAGTTAGCCTAGGCCGCCACTCGAACCACTCGGGGGCTGCGCCATACAGGCATCACCCGAAAATCCTCGGCCGCCACCCGACGCACTCGGGGGCTCGCGCTGTACAGGTCTAAAGTTAGCCTAGGCCGCCACTCGAACCACTCGGGGGCTGCGCCATACAGGCATCACCCGAAAATCCTCGGCCGCCACCCGACGCACTCGGGGGCTCGCGCTGTACAGGTCTAAAGTTAGCCTAGGCCGCCACTCGAACCACTCGGGGGCTGCGCCATACAGGCATCACCCGAAAATCCTCGGCCGCCACCCGACGCACTCGGGGGCTCGCGCTGTACAGGTCTAAAGTTAGCCTAGGCCGCCACTCGAACCACTCGGGGGCTGCGCCGTACAGGCATCACCCGTAAATCCTCGGCCGCCACTCGACGCACTCGGGGGCTTGCGCTGTACAGGTCTCAGTCGGCCTAGGGCGCCACCCGAATCACTCGGGGGCTGCGCCTAACAGGCATCACCCAAAAATCTTCGGCCGCCACCCAACGCACTCGGGGGCTCGCGCCGTACAAGTCCTACTCGAAAGCCTAGGCCATCACCCGATGCACTCGGAGGCTGCGCTGTCAAAGCCTAAGATATAACGTTCAGTTCGCACTCTTGCTCACCAAGTACGCCACCCGACACACTCGGGGGCTGCTCCACACGGGTTATGAGTTCACGACACAACGTTTTCATATATTTAGGGATTAACCCCGTATCAGCATATTTACATGCATTCATATATTCATGTTACAAGTTAACATTATACAACAAGCTGTTTTTCTCAGTCGACAGGCTCTTCCTTTGGCGCATCCAGTGGCCCTACACGTTGCTCGGTAATATTCATGACCTGTCGCATCACCCGACGTGCGGGTTCAAGGGATTCGGCATAATCAACATCCCTAGGCAAGCCATCGAGTATCCTATCCAAGGGAACATGAGGTCGATGCAGTCGAACATAGGCAAACGCCGTGTTGGCCCCGGCAACAAGCTGATTGAAGACGACCACCTTCAACGCCCTGCTACTGCGGAACCTCTCCAACAGCGCGGGCAACCCTTCCGGCTGCTCATCAAGGGGGAAGAACACCTTGTTGATCTGCCAGAGTGCTTTCCTGCAACCTTCAAGAACAAATGCAGCTCGCCAGGTGCGATCCAGCATCCGCGCGAGTATGCGGCTCTCTCCCTTGTGTACCCAGAATTGGCGAGCTTCGACCGAGTTACCGGTGGCCTCGCTATCCACGCGCTCATCCACTCGAGCGTTCTCGGCTTGCCAGTCGGGATTAACAACTGCAAATTAACGGGTCAAGGTGCAGAACAACATAAGCATGAAGAAATCAAAGAGAAGCAGCTAGAGCCCAAACCTTGCAGCTGTCGACATATCAGATCAATCCAACCAAGAAGGAACCGTTCGCGCTCACTGAACGGCCCAGCGGAACGCGCCCTGAGGCGGTCAAGCTCAACTTGAGTTCTCCGCACCTTCGACTCAAGTTCAGTGATTTTGTTCCTCATATAATTAAACACTCGCTGATCGTTTCTGCTCCGCGAAGGAGCTGGAGGAGTCGGACAACGCGAAGACGCAGGTGCAGCCGAAGAGGTACCCTCATCCCAGCACGCACGGATGTCTTCCGCGACTTCAGGAGGAGCACTTCCGTCAGGCTGTCAATTTAACGAACATCAGAGAGCACTATTTTCAACAAGACTAGACAAAAACACAGTCGCATGACAGAATCAGCATATCCATTGATTTCACCAAGTTTCATTACAAAAGACAAAAGAAGACCCCTACTACAATACTACATAGCAGAACCCGACGGTGCCCGGCTCTTTTTGGCGGCTGACTCTGCAAGCTTCCTCTCAAAGGTGTCAATCAGCTTTTTAGCTAACTTAGTCGCCTTGTCCTTGACGCTGGTCAGGGACTTGGACTTTCCATCGGGCCTTCGAGGGAAGTCGCTCGCAGCCGCCTCAAAGTCACCCGAGATCCCATGACCGAGTAACAGACGGAAGGTGAGCTCGGAGCCGCGTACCGTCTGGGTGCGGGTGTAGTTCGCCATCACATTCGCCTCAGCAAATGGAGCCGCCAGCTTGTCAGCCTCCTTAGGCGCGGCCTGACCAGGGAAAACACCTTCATAGATGTTGGCCAGGGCGCCCGAGGACTTCTTCACAGCGTCCGCGGCGCACGCGCAAACCCGGTTGCAGAGGTCGACTGCCGCCGACAAGGTGGTATTCGCGCTGGACGTCCCTTCAGGGGGAGCACCGCCGCTAACACCTGCACTCGAAAGAGCAAAGTCAGTAGGGTAACCTGCAGATAACTAAGGCAAAAAGTAGGCTTTTCCAGCCGAGAAAGTAGGCTTTTCAGCCGAGAACTTACCACCTACAGCCGAGGCAAGGCTAATCAGGCGTTCAACCTGAACCTTTTCTGCCTCAGCCTGGGTCTCAAGCGACTTCTCCAATTGCTGGACCCGCTTCGCCAAGCCTTCGTTGTCTTCTGCAGAACACCCGAGCAAAAGTTCAGAATTGCAGACATTCGAAGAAAGTTCAAACGACTCGACAAGGGATACTTACTCCTAGACTGCTCAAGCGCAGCACGAAGTTGACTAGCCTCCTGCTCCAGACGAATGAAGCGGGTGGCCGTTTCCATCTGCTGACGATAGACGGGCTGCGGAAAAAGAAGTATAAATCTGTACCCGACTATTCTAGTCACGCACATCTTCGGGGGCTACTCCCATCGGGAGCGCTGTTCGCGCACCCGATACAAGAATTCGCAAGACAAGAAAGAAGATACTTACATGCTGGATCAGATCAGCATCCACGGCAGTCGCAGCAGCGGCATCATCCGGCCGGGTGGCCGTCGAAGGGTCTAGCACCGGAGGATTGTTCGCCTGTGGCGCCTCTTCAGTTGTACCAGTCGCATGCTCCGGGGCAGCAGACTGGTGTTCCTCCTCACGAGGCGAATCATGGACATTACCACCTTGGTGGCTGCTTACAGAAGATTCAGAAAACACCCAAGGAACAGAAAGAAGAAGCGAATCAGAAAGGTTCAGTCGCATGAAGCTTACCTGTCAGCATATTCACCATCGCTGCTCATGGAAGGAGTCGGCATCCTCCCAAACCCCGCGGGAGGCGCGGAGTCCAGCGGAGTCACAATCAGGGAATCCACAAGCTTGTTCGCCTCTGAAGACGACGAGCTGGAGTCCTCCTTTTCTGCCTCCTTCAAGGGTGATGTCGCGGCGGCGGAGCCGACATGCTTTCGCTTGCGCCGTTTGAGCGGCGCCTCCTCCTCCTCCTCTTCCTCCTCTGCTTCTTCGCTAGGCGAGGAAGCGGGGGGAAGACTCTCTTCATCGCCGTCCTGCTCGGCAACGAAGGCGGCCTCATCGTGAGCGCCATTCTCCATCAACGGAGGAAGGCTCACGTAATTTTTCCGATCCTGAAGATCAGCAAGCAACAGTCGAAAGTTCAGAAAAAAGACAGTCAACTCCAAGTAACGAAGAAAACAAATTCGAGTACCTACCTCTGGGATCGGGTTCGTCGAGCTGAAGGGCTCGACTGAGCAAGTCACGTTGCACGCGTCAGCAACCCGAAGGCTGGTGATGGCCCTCACCTTGGTTGCGACTTGTGCATCGTCCATTGCCGGGTTGACTGCCATTTCCCACATTGGGAGAGGGCGCTGTTGCATAGGCTGCACCCTCAACCTGTGGAACATGGCGATCAGCTGGATTCCGCCGGCTTCGCGTCCCATCGTCTTGATCAACCCGCGAAGAAGCGCCTGCAGCGGCTTGATCGACTCCCTCTCCTCAGTCGACAGGGGGTGCGACCAGGCGTTGGTCTTCTTCAGAGGCCGCTCAGCGGCGAAGTCGAGGATCCCGGCCTGGTTCCACGTGATGTAGAACCACTTCTTCCTCCAGCCCTGCACGGAGTCGGACTTCTTCATGTGGAAGAAGTTCGTGTCGCCGCGCAGCTGGATTCCGAAGCCACCGACCGGGAAGGTCTCCTTCGACTTACCCGCCATCCGGCGCACCATGAAAATAGACTTCCACAGTGCCCAGTGGGGTGCGATCCCCAGAAAACACTCGCAGAGCACGATAAAGCTCGTGATGCTCAAGACGCTGTTGGGAGTCAGATCATGGATCTGAATCCCATAGGCGTACAAGAGCCCACGGACAAAATCGTGCAAGGGGAACCCGAATCCCCGCGGAAGGAACTCCACGAAGCAGACGCGTTCCCCACTGCGGGGAGCAGGGACGGAATCCTTACCGGGCGCCCGCGTCGTCGCCACGGCCTCCGGTGGCAGCAGCCCCTGCTGGCGGAGGCTGTCGAGTTCCGCCGCTTTGACGGAGGACTTGCTCCAGTCGCCCTCCACCTTCTTCATCCCGGCGTCGTCGCCGGCGGCGGCGGAGGAGCTCTCAGTACCCTTGCTCCTCTTGTGGCCCATGTCGCCGGAGGAAAGGGGAGAACTTTGTTGGAAGCTTTTTGCGAGGAACAAGGGAGGCAAGAACTGGCGGCGAGATGGAGGAGAATGAGGATGCGTGAACTGCCTCTGCACCGCGGTGAAAAACATATACCGCGGGGCAGTTCATCACGGCCGTCCATCATGCAACTGCGTCGCGCCGCAAGAATCCAGCCGCCCACGTGTCGCGCGACGGACACCCCGGTCGTGCTCCACTACGCACGAGAACCGAGGCGTCATCATCACGCCGCGGGGTTTTCGCGCCCAACGGTCCATATTCAGCGGTCGTCGCTGTGGCAGCGGGCCCACCATCGTCACGTCCCGTCGGGCGCAGAGCCTGTCGAGTCATGTCATCAAAAGCGTCATCCCTGACGTCATCATGGAAGTGTGTCAAGTAAGCCAAGCAATTGGCTGAGCATTCGATAGCCGTTCGACTGAACCAAGTACGTTCGAACCAAACGTTCGAGTGGAGTAAGACGAAGTAAGCTTTTTTAAAGCTGATTTTATGACAAGTTAGTAGGCCGTCAAGGCTGAGCGAAAGAGTAAGTCGAGCCTGGACAGTTTCGACTTGGACAAGTTCGAGTCATCTGTTTACTCCCATCGGGAGCGGGCTTTTCGACTGAGGAAAAATTGAGTTTAACCTCAATTGCAAGCAATTCAGCTTAATCTCGGGGGCTACTCCCATCGGGAGCGCTGTTCGCGCACCCGATGATTATGAAGAAATGCAGTCGAAATGCTGCGACTCCGAAAAATCAAGACGGCGCACCCGAAGAATCAAGACAAGCTCACTCGAAGCAATCTTCATCAACGATTCCAGGTGGCGTGCCCTGAAGGGGGGAGTCCTCCACCCGACTCTGCGATTCGACTGAGCACTCGGGGGCTACTGTCGTGGGGCTACCTTTCGGGTCACCCACGGTGATAGTACTTGGGTCACGCCAAGGAAGGCCCAGCGAAGCCCAAGAGGGATTCCGTATGCAACAAGTAGTCGACATTAGGTCGGTGAGGAGGTTTCCATATCTTGTACGTGCAATCGCACCGTCCACCCGAGACCCGGCCTGTAGTATAAAGGCCGGGAGGGTGCGCCGTCTAGGGCATCGAATCATTGAGCATCGCATTGTAGCCACCAATCCATAATTCCAGACAAGCAGGAGTAGGTCTTTACCTCAACTCGAGGGGCCGAACCTGGGTAAATCTCCCCCTGTTAGCCGTCGTGTTCACCAGCCTGATCTCTCTCTTTCTCCCTCAATCAACCCGGGGTACTCGACCCAGGGATTTGCCGAGCCCCAAACTCGTCAGTATGTGTGTTTTAGACTATGTCATTCTGAAGATTGAGTTGGAGACTATGTCAGTATCTATGTGTGTTGAGACAACCCTTTTTCACCCTTTTTTCACTCTCAAATAGGGTCATCGAGACCCGTCGACGGGTCTCGACAACCCTTCTTCCCCCTAATATGACTCTCAAATTGGGTCGTCGAGACCCGTCGACGGGTCTCGACAACCCCTTTTTCACCCTTTTATGACTCTCAAATTGGGTCGTCGAGACCCGTCGACGGGTCTCGACAACCCTTTTTCACCCATTTTTCACTCTCAAATTAGGTCGTCGAGACCCGTCGACGGGTCTCGAAAACCCTTTTTCACCCATTTTTCACTCTCAAATTGGGTCGTCGAGACCCATCGACGGGTCTCGACAACCCTTTTTCACCCATTTTTCACTCTCAAATTGGGTCGTCGAGACCCGTCGACGGGTCTCGACAACCCTTTTTCACCCTTTTATGACTCTCAAACTGGGTCGTCGAGACCCGTCGACGGGTCTCGACAACCCTTTTTCACCCATTTTCACTCTCAAATTGTGTCGTCGAGACCCGTCGACGGGTCTCGAAAACCCTTTTTCACCCATTTTTCACTCTCAAATTGGGTCGTCGAGACCCGTCGACGGGTCTCGACAACCCTTTTTCACCCATTTTCACTCTCAAATTGTGTCGTCGAGACCCGTCGACGTGTCTCGACAACCCTTTTTCACCCTTTTTCACCCATTTTCACTCTCAAATTAGGTTGTTGAGACCCGTCGACGGGTCTCGAAAACCCTTTTTCACCCATTTTTCACTCTCAAATTGGGTCGCGGGTCTCGACAACCCTTTTTCACCCTTTTATGACTCTCAAATTGGGTCGTCGAGACCCGTCGACGGGTCTCGACAACCCAATGGGTGAAAAAGGGTTGTCGAGACCCGGGTCGTCGAGACCCGTCGACGGGTCTCGACGACCTCCTTTTTCACCAATTTTTCACTCTCAAATTGGGTCGTCGAGACCCGTCGACGGGTCTTGACAACCCTTTTTCACCCTTTTATGACTCTTAAATTGGGTCATCGAGACCCGTCGACGGGTCTCGACAACCCTTTTTCACCCTTTTATGACTCTCAAATTGGGTCGTCGAGACCCGTCGAGGGGTACCAAAAATAAAATGGTACACACAGAACACAAATGATTAACAAGGTTCTCAATATTACATAGCCATCACAAATAGTACCAAACAGGATACAAGCAAGGAGCACAAATAGTTAAAAGTCACTAATACATGGTACCAAGCTAGATTAACAAGGTTCACTGATAACATCACTAAATGCCAACAATACAGTTTTCACCACATCACTGATCACCTACTGGCTCATCACATATTGCCTTGATCCTCTTCAACTTATCCTTGTTAGCATCACTGAGCTTCAGCAGATCAAACAACATGTACTCAAGATTCTTCTTCTCCTCCTTAAGCACATCTTTTTCTTCATCCCACTTCTTCTGCTTTGCTTTCATAACAGCAGCTTGGCTTCTATGCACCTCCTGCAGCTCAGCAAGCTTACTCTGCAGAAGTTCAATTGATATCTGATTCTGACGCATCAGATCACTATCTTTACCCTCCTTCTGAATCCTGTCATAGTTGGCCTGCATGGTAGACTTGCTAGTCTCCTTGATGAATCTGTTCACATCATCTACCATATCACTGTACTTCTTCTCTATCTTGTTCTTCTCATCATACAACTCCTTCATCAGCCTTGCATGCTCAACCTTCTCATCAATCCTTGCACTGCTGCAAACTTGATGCATTCTCCAAAGTCTTCCTATTGCATTCTGGGCAGTCTCTGGCCATTCACCATCAACCCATGCCACGAAACCACAGTTCTCTACTTCCTGAAATAGCAATTCAATTCATCATCTACAATTCTAGAAATTTAAACTCCAGTTCTACATTTACAATTAAATTCATCATGTACATACATCTTTGTCTTTACTATATCTACAATTTCATGTACATACATCATAACCCACAGGTCTACATTTCCCAAACTCTACAATTCTATCTCAAATCATAACCCACAGGTCTACATTTCCTAAACAGAAAAGAGCTAACTATAGGAGAAACAATAAAACAGAAAACAACTAACTATAACTTACATTCTCAATAGAACACAGATGGAAACGCCGGCCGGTGCTGGTGCCTTCGAATGCAACACACTTGCGAGGAGGGCGATTGTGGATGCGGCAGAAGATTGGAGCATCCGGCGCAATACCGAAGAACGTTGGGTCGTCACAGGTATCAGGGGCATATTCACGGTCCGAGAACAACTAATCGGCAAAAGAATTCAAGATTCGAAGAAGAAATCGACGAAATATATTCAAATCCAAACCCTAGATCTAAATCGAGCAACAGATTTGCATACCGGGAGAGACTCGCCCTCGCTGGAAGAGCCGTCGTGCCAGCTGGGCATGATGGAGGCGGCGGCGGCCACGCTGCCGCCGGCGAGTGGTGCGTCGTCCAGCTCCGTTGATGGCGGCGGCGGGGAAGAGTCGAGTGAGAAGAGGGGAACTGAGAGAGGTCAACGGCGCGGGCGACCCACGTTAAGACAGCGTCCTGACAGGTGGGCCCCGACGGCACGTCATCAAACTTGCCACGTCATCTTACATGTGGGCCCGGCATGTCAGATTCGCTGTCTAAATAGCGTCACAGAGCGTTTTGGGTTTTATGAGAAAACTCGAGCAAAATCTTGTATGTAAATGCGATTGAAACACAAAGTTGTATCATTTCGTAAATTTTGCTGTCAAACTGGTAGTATTGTGCTAATTTCTCTATTTAAGAACATGCTTCGTGCTACAGTAAAGCGTGGAGGTGGCCATCCTCGTCTTCTCCTCCGCATGCTGTATTGCCCACCCATCCGTCGGGGACATCAGGGGCGGACCTAGAACCAAAATCAACCGGTGTCATTCAATATATCATGCATAATTTTCATTTAATTTGGGGGTGTCACTCTCTACAAATACATGTATTGTATTAAAGAAAATAAGCTTGTACCCGGTGTCCTGTGACCCCTGTAAGCTGAACCTAGGTACGCCCCTGGGGGACATCCTCAGACGCTTCGCTAAAAGGAGTAGATCGACCCATAAATATGAATATATAATTTAAACGATTTTATCCTTTTGGTTTATTATCCCAAACATGAATTCATCGACCCACAAATTGAGAACACACTAAAAAGGTTGTAGACAGATAGAACATAGATATATTTGACTACGAACTTGACTCCAAATCAATGTTGTTTTCTCATAGGAGATGAAACAGTTGATGGATTAGGAGAACCCAATAGCAGCGAGTATACCACGTAAAAGCTTTTTTTTTGTGAATTTTCCACTTTATATTAGCATGTGACGCCGTCGATTCGGAAATTTCCAACGTTGAAGTAGGTCTGTTCTCTTCAAACTCACAGCACAGTCCGCGATGAGCCTGACATAGTGCATCACCCCGGTGTGTTCTCCATAGGGATCTATGATCTCTAGCGAACTCAGGTTGCTGTGCTCGAACTTAGGTATTTCACTTGTCGTGCAGGGCTTGTAAAGATCTCCATTTGGAACCCACCATGGAGATAGCTACAGAGAACAATAAATAGGTACGATTATTTTATGTATAAATACCTGATATGGAAAAATAAAAACATAGAAAAGACGTATACTCCCTCCGTCCGGAATTATCTTATGTTCTGGATTTAATCAAAGCAAACTTCACAAATTTTAACTAAACATAGAGGAACATCTATTCCTATATGTTTAGTCAAAATTTACAAAGTTTGACTTTGTCTAGACCCAAAATGCGGATAATTCTACTAGTATGTGGGCCAGAAAACAAAAATTGTGATAAAATATATGTGAATATAAAATTTATAGAATTTATGTCTAGTGCATAACATATTAATGTAAGACTTTACGGGCTAACATTAATGTCGTGTAGCTGTGTGTGCAGACATTTTTAGGAGTTTAATAAACCGAGAATATCTAAAAAGGAATTTCACCCTCCATCCAAGAACAAGTGTACTTCTAGCTTTTAGCCTAAGTCAATTTTTTCAAGAAAATTGACCAACTTTATACAAAAGAGTAGCAACCTATATGACATCAAATCGTTATATTTTGAAACTTTATTTCAAGACGAATTTAGTGGTACTAATTCAGTGTCATAAATGCTGGTCAAATGTTAATAAATTTGACTAAAGATAAAAGTTAGAAGTGCAATTATTTGTGGACGGAGAGCTAGTCACGCATTCCAGGGTAGAAAAACTCTGTAGCTAGGATCATTTACGTGTAAGGCAAAATTGTTGGTCATTCTTTTTTATTTCTAAATAAACGAGAAGGTGCAGGGCAAAAGTTAACGATGTAGAGTTCAGATACCTCGATAGAAAGGTTGTTGAGCAACGGTGCAGCATGTAGGAGGAAGAGCATCCAGTGCATGTCCTGTACTCTAATTGTGCAGAGACGAACATCTCTGAGAGTACTAAAGGTGGGAGAGAGCAGTGCTGGATTCTCAATGTAGGGACGCAGATGCATCGCTGAGAGATTTATGGCACGGAGGCGAGGAACGGAGCCAAACCGTATGCTCGTGACCGAGCAAACGTCGCACACAAGGCGCTCCAGTTTGGGGACCCTGGTCAGCTCCACCCTGTCGATGGAGCAACCACGCAGTTCCAGTGCCAGGAGCTCGGACCTCGGAGCGTCGATCTCGACGGCGTAGGCTGTGCAGTAGCTCAGGGCGAGGAGCTCGAGCCGGCGGCAGGCGTCGAGGAGCCCCGCCATGTTGATCGGGGCGGAGGAGAAGGCCATGCGGTGCAGGGTGAGGCTGGTGAGCCGGGCGAAGGCGGCGGGGCACGCGGCCACGAACGATCTCAGGCGCTGAGCTACGAGTCGCTTGGGGAGATCCAGATCCGCGCTTGGCATCTGCATGTCGAGGTGGAGGCTGTCGGCGGTGGTCGCGGCGATGGCATCGCCGATGGAGCGCAGGCACCGGTCGTCGTCTGCCAGGTAGAAGGAGAGGCGCAGGCTTCGGTAGTGGTGCTGCTGCTGCGGGTGGAGGAACCACGCGGCGACGTCCGCGTATGCGGGCATGACGTAGCCCACAGAGAATTTGCTGCGGTGGTGCGGAATCAGAGTGCCCACGTCGAGGTCTAGGACCGAGAGCAGGCGCGGGAGGCGCCTCCATCGCCTCGCGGCGGCGCCGGCCCTCACGGCGGTGTGCAGGTCGACGCGTTGGAGTATGAGGACGAGGACGTCGTCGCCGAGCGCGCTGATCCGGTCGGCGTCGTCCTCGTCCGGGCGCCTGATCCGTTTCTCAATAGTGTTCTTGTTCATGTGGCGGTCCGCCTCAGTCTCCATGGATGCCCGCCGTCGTCGTCGTCTTGCTCGTTTGCCATTGTGGTTGTTGTTGGCGTGCTCTGGCTCCATGTGCACACCGGCCGGATCACGATCGAGATTGCAAGGCGTTCGTGTCCGGCGGCGGCATATATATGGTCTTTTTAGGAAACGATACGGACCAAACGCCTTACATGATAATTCCTAAAGCCCAAATAGTAGTCACCCAAGGCCCATACATGCGAGCCACCCAAGGCCCTGTGTAGGAGCGGCTCATAGATACTCCCGTGATTTTTTCTCTCTCATGAGTACATACTTTTCAAGGAGGGAACAGGGAAGGAAAAGTAAGTTCATCCCAACGTGAGTACACACTTTTCGAAATACATGGTGATTGATCGTTGACGAAAAAACAAATATAAATTATGATGATTGATCATTGATGCAAAAAGAAATTTAATTATGGTGATTGATCATTGGGGACAAAGGAATGTAAATTTTGTGGGAAAACCGGTGAAGAGATTTGAGTAGGGAGTAGGGACAGAGGGTGAAGCGAACCACATCCTGAAAGGACATGAAGCACTTCGCCATTTTTATATAGTAGTAAAACCATGTCTGTAACCATATTTTTATCGGATTCGGAGTTGAAGCGGATAGTGTGAGGATACGAATACAAATCGAAACATGCCGGTTATGAATACGGATCAAATACGGAACGAATATTGTTCGGTGGTGGATAAACATTTTGTGGGATGTCACTTCGACAAAAGGACCGACATATAGAACATAGTATGAATCAACTTATTTGAAATTAACTTTATGTGTTGTGATATTCTAAGATAGAGAATATTTAAATAAGTCATACACTTCCATCTCAATTACTTAACATTACAGACACTAAGCCTAACATTGTGCCGTTTCATTTATGCACCTTTGGTGGAACATTCTTACAATTCTCTGTTTGTAGATTATGTATGGAGTTACTTGAAAACGAGAACTCAGTCTAAGAAATATGTCTAGGATTTATTTGCAATTCCGAAGAACTCAAGTACAAAGAATTAAATCTAGAAACTCAGGTTAATTAGCACAACTATATCCCCATCATCGCATCACGACAATGAAAATTGCTCAAGGACATATCCGCCGAAAATTGCCGCTATGTGCGGCGTACTGCGCGGAGAAGCACCGTCCCGGCCGGCCAGCGACGGACGGCGCGCCGGCGAGCTGCGGTGACAAACATTCGACCGAGCATGTCTTGCTAACCGATGCCCGGACAAACCGGACGCGGGCACCAGGATCTATCTTGGTCCCAACTGCTATAAATACACGCGCCGATCGAATCCCCGATCCCTTTCGTTTTCACCTTCCGCCTCCTCCGCCGCCGCCGCCGTTCCTTGTTCCTCGCGATCCAGACCAGGTACGTACGTATGTAGGTCCGGCCGATCTTTATGTCTATGATTCGCGGTCTCTTCACAGCTGAGAAATTTTCTAGAGATCTTGTTTTCTTAGGATGCACGCAGCGTGTTCGTATTCATATTACGATAGAAAGATACCGTCAGACGGCCATCGTTGATTCGAAAGGGAATGATTTGCCCAACTGATTTGTCCTTTTCTTCTTCAAAAAATGCAGTAGTTTGTTCTTATACCGTCAGATCGTTATTACTACTATGGAATGGCATAAAACACGCATTATATTTACGGTTTTGCTAATTCTCAGTCAGCTGAGAATTAACTTAGTTCTCAGTCAACTAATTAATCGTCGGATGGAACGTCAAGATTCGCACTATTTTTCCTTTTTGTCCTTTTGCCGTTTTGTTGTTTTGTCCGGCTCGTACGGTGATGCATGCCTCGGCAGCCAGGGCATTTACGCATTTTTTTTCTTCTTCAAGTGTGCCCATCTAGGTCCTTAGCATATGCCTGTGTTTTTTTTTTTGGTACAGTGCGGATCACTTTTGTTTTGTGTAGTTCTTGTATTTGCATTTTTTGTGCCTAATATTTTTAATTCATTTTGTAGTTTGCACATTCATCGCAACTAATGTAACAGGGATTTTTCAGTTGCAGTTGGGGTTGCAACTGGTTTTTTTTAGTTTGTGTACGGGGTTTAACTGAGATTTTTTCAGTTGTAAGTTGAGTTGCAACTGTGATTTTTCTTTGCAACTGAGATTTTTCTAGTTACAAGTCGGGTTGCAACTGAGATTATTCAGTTATAAATAAGGTTGTAAACTGAGTTTACTCCGGTGGTAACTCGGGTTGCAATATAAATTAGCTTGCAACTGAGTTTTCTTTCAGTTGCAAGTCGGATTGTAACTCAAAAAAATTCAGTTGTAAATAGGTTGGAACTAAGCTTTTTTAGTTTTAAGTCGGGATGCAACTGAGATTTGGTTGCAGCTGAGATTTTTCCATTTGCAAGTGCAGTTGCAACTGACATTTTATTTTTACCAATTGCACGTGGAGTTGCAACTGAGTATTTTTTCTGTTAGAAGTGTGGTTGCAATTGTGATTTTTTCAGTTGCAAGTGCGGTTGCAACTGACATTTTATTTTCACCAGTTGCATGTGGAGTTGCAACTGAGTTTTTTTTCAGTTGCAAGTGTGGTTGCAACTGAGATTTTTTCCAGTTGCAAGTGCGGTTGCAACTGACATTTTATTTTCACCAGTTGCAACTGAGTTTTTTTCAATTGGAAGTGTGGTTGTAATTGTGGTTTTTTTTTCAGTTGAAGTGTGGTTGCAACTGATATTTTTCCAGTTGCAACTGTGGTTGCAACTGACATTTTATTTTCACCAGTTGCATGTGGAGTTGCAACTGAGTTTTTTTTCAGTTGCAAGTGTGGTTGCAACTGAGATTTTTTTGCATGTGGAGTTGCAACTGAGTTTTTTTCAGTTGGAAGTGTGGTTGCAATTGTGATTTTTTTCAGTTGAAGTGTGGTTGCAACTGAGATTTTTCCAGTTGCAAGTGTGGTTGCAACTGACATTTTATTTTCACCAGTTGCATGTGGAGTTGCAACTGAGTTTTTTTTCGGTTGGAAGTGTGGTTGCAATTGTGATTTTTTTCAGTTGCAAGTGCGGTTGCAACTGACATTTTATTTTCACCAGTTGCATGTGGAGTTGCAACTGAGTTTTTTTTTCAGTTGCAAGTGTGGTTGCAACTGAGATTTTTTCTAGATGCAAGTGTGGTTGCAACTGACATTTTATTTTCACCAGTTGCATGTGGAGTTGCAACTGAGTTTTTTTCAGTTGGACTTGTGGTTGCAATTATGATTTTTTCAGTTGAATTGTGGTTGCAACTGAGATTTTTCTAGTTGCAACTGTGGTTGCAACTGACATTTTATTTTCACCTGTTGCATGTGGAGTTTTCAACTGAGTTTTTTTTCCAGTTGGAAGTGTGGTTGCAATTGTGATTTTTTTTCAGTTGCAAGTGCAGTTGCAACTGACATTTTATTTTCACCAGTTGCATGTACAGTTGCAACTGAGTTTTTTTTTCAGTTACAAGTGTGGTTGCAACTGAGATTTTTCCAGTTTTAAGTGCAGTTGCAACTGATATTTTATTTTCACCAGTTACATGTGGAGTTGCAACTAAGATTTTCTTTTCAGTTACAAGTGTGGTCAGTTGTAATTATGGTTGCAGTTGAGATTTTTAAAGAGTGGCAACTAAGTTTTTTTCGGTTTCAAGTGGTATTGTAACTGATATTATTTTTTAGCTACAAGTGATGTTCTAAGTGATATTTTTCTTATTCACTGGGTTTTACTAAGGGATTCGTATAAACAACAGCAAGCAAAAGGATTAAACACTAGAACATACTACACGCAGCCACACGCTGACACACTTCGATGGTAGCATATAGGCCGGCCGGGCTATTGCATGTGCATGTGTACAGACTGGGAAATAGACTAGTTAATACCCTACATTGATCGAAGAATCAGGAGCGGTCGCGCGAGGTCGCGGGTATGGCGCTAATAACTATCACGCATGCGCCGGATGATGTCAGCTGACTGAGAATTAGCTTAATTCTCAGTCAGCTGAGCATTAGACATACCCATTTACGGTTGCTTAGACGTGTTTAATCAGTTAGCGAAATGACTTGTATGCAATAATTAGGATTGATGATCCATTGTTCTTAACATCGGTTATAATGTATCAACGGTACGTAAGGCCCTTTCAAATATGGAGCCTCACATAAATATGAGTTATATGGCACAAACGTTGTATCACAAAAAAATTCTATCGAATTCAAATCCACCTGTATGATTATTTTTTGGTCTCGTATAACTTATATTTAATCAGTTAAAATTGAAGCCAACGTTTGGCTCTAAATTCAGCCAAACGGAGGAAATCAAACGATTCGATGATGTGGCTGAATTATGTCACGTAGTCATTGCTACAGTAGTGTAACAATATTTTCTGTAAACATTGCTCTCAAGAAGAGAGTTAATTAGCTATAAGTCGTGCCTTGTTTACAGCACAGCTCAGGTACTGTTATCTGTGAAGTGTAAGAGCCACAAGGTGCTCGCCACGCGCTCCAGGACCGGCGGGAGAGACAACGCGCTACCACGAGGCCACCGTCTCTCCCCGGACGACGAACGGGGTGAGATCTTGACTCTGGTTTGATTAGGGCCGCTGCACGGGAAGGACGGGACGCCGGCAGTGCGGTTCATGGTGGAGCTGCTGGGCACCCAGCTCGCCAGGGATTTCAGCGGCCGCCCTGTCATCGAGCTCAACACCTGCTACCTTGAGCTGCCGACACACGTCCTTTGTTACTTGGGGGCACAGTTGAGAAAAACCCGACCCCCAGAGCTAAAATTCCGTCGGCGCCACTCCATCCGTCTCAAAAAACGCATGTTGTGGACCCAACGGGCGGAGATGTTGTAAGGTGCGCTCCAGCTAGGGGATGGCTGCCACGATGACAATGATGAGTAGGGTTTCTTGGACGGCAGTAAGGCCATCTCAAACGCGCCGACCCAAACGGATCTGTTTTTGTTCCGTTTTTGCTCTGTTTGGGTCGCGAAACGGACAGGAAATCTCCGGCCGCGTCCGGGCCAAGGGTAGTGCACCCAACGCGCCGACCCATTTTTTTTTCATTAGCAGGCCTGGAAATGGCCGTTTTCGATTAATAGATAGGGGGTGGGCCACAAACGGCCTGTTTACACATAATTATACAAAAAAAAACCACACTAGCTACTGCCCTAGCTACTTCCCTGGCTACCGGCGGCCTACTCCTCATCGTTGTCCTCGTTGGAGAGGTCAATGAACGGCGGCGGGGCCCAAAGATGGGCCGGTGGAACTCTCGCCGGGGGAGTAGGTGGCTGGTCTTGCGGCTGCTCCGGCGGCGGCTGCTCCGGCGGCGGCGGAAGCAGCTGGGGCTGCGGGGTAGTCCATACCCAGCGCTGCCCGATGAGCCCCTCGCGGAGAGGCAGAACCGGCGGCAGATCGAGGTCCAAGGTCTCGAACCACTGCGGCGGCGGAGGAGGATTGCGGGCCTCCTCGGTAGACAGGAGCAGCACGTCGTGCAGGCCTGGACACCGTCGGCCCTCCTCCTCGGCGTGAGTGCGCAGCGAGTCCTCCATCACCTTTTTGAGGATCTCCTCCTCCTCCTCGGTGGGCTCGCCGCGCTGCTCCTCCTCCTCCACTTCCTCCTTCACCCACATTGGTCGGGGAGGCGATGGTGGAGCATAGCCGCGTGGTGGCGGCGGCGGCCGCACGGACAGGAAAGCCGTCCTGCGCCGCACGTCGTGCTCGTCCTTGAACCAAGTGTCCCAGAAGGGACTGTTCGCCGAGAACGCCGGGTCGGCGCGGAGGTTCGGCGGGAGCTGGGCCCGGCGACGCTGGATCTCCTCCGCCCTCGCTCGGCCGCTCGTCGGGACGGGCGGCACCGGAATCCTTTTCGGATTCAGATGCCATCCGTCGGCGAGATGGATGTCTGGCCAGGGTAGAGGGACGGCGTTGTCCCAGTACCACTGGAAGGTGGTGCCGTTGAGGTACGGCTGGTCCCTCACGCGGCGCCGGTTCGCCACCGCCGACGGTGCAAGCTGGAACGGAGCGGCGGGGGGAGCCGGCGTCAAGCGTGTCGGGGCCGCGCGGTGGAGGGAGGACCCAGCCTCGGCGTCGTTCTTCGTCTTGCGGCCGAAGAAGCCCATTATGGCTGTAACTGGCTAGGGTTTGTGCCGGCGGCGAGGGAGCAGATGGGGACGGAAGTGGAAATGGGAGTGGGGTTCCAGCCGGGGACCGCACGGGTGGATAAAAAAGAAGGACTGGGGGCGGTTCCTGTCACTGCGAAGGGGGGCCGAGCCCAGGTGTGGACGGATGCGAACGGACGCCGCGTCACTCGGTTTCCTGTCCGCGCCGACGCAAACCCGGCTCAAATTTGGGCCGGATTTGGGTCGAAATGGACGAAAAAATGGACGTCGGTCCGCTTGCGTCGGCGCGTTGGGCTCTGGTTTCGACCCATCCGGAGCGAAACGGACCGTTTCGGACGAAATGGATCGGCGCGTTGGAGATGGCCTAAGGATGCAGGCGGGCAGTCCAACGAGACAGGGCGGGCAGTCCACCAGATCAGTTCATGTCAAATTAAAAAACGAATTAGTCAACAACTAGCTTTGTCTAGGGGACGCGCTAGGCGTAGGTCGGCCTAAAAAAATCTCTCTGTAGGTCCCCTCCCGAACCGTCCGTTAAAGATCATCGAACGGTCAGGTGGGTTTTCGTTCGGGAGGAGGGTTGCATGCTAGGAGGGACCCACCTTATGTTGTTGCTATGACTTTTCCGCCTTCGGTTCGCATGCAGCATGTGAATCCTAGCGTGGTAGAGCGAGTATGTATGCATTGGACTAGTGCTAGATGCTGCTCTAGTACGTGGGTGTCCGGTCGCTTTCAAGTCACGCTATAGCTACAACATGATATTCAAGCTCTACGCTTCTTGACACGAGAGAAAATATTTGGTTATTGTTACATGTGAGTGGAACCCAAACTATTGAAGTTGTAACAAATATCAGTCGCAACAAAACCTCTGGTCATATGTATAAAAATATATACTATTTCAACAATATATGCAATATTTGGAAAAAAATAGCACTACAAAAAAGTGGTTAACACAACAATTTTTTGCTACAGATTGATTTGCAACAAAAATCACCAACTATTTAAAAAAAAATCAGAAATAATTACAACAAAAAATCATAGAAATAAAAAATGGGTTAAACCAACAATTTCAGTTGCAGATAGATTTGCAACAAAAATCACCAACTATTTCAACAAAAATCAGAAACAATTACAACAAAAAAATCATAGAAATAAAAAATGGGTTAAAACAACAATTTCAGTTGCAGATTGATTTTCAACAAAAATCACGAACTACTTAAACAAAAATCAGAAACAACTACAACAAAAAATTCATAGAAATAAAAAAGTGGTTAACATAACAATGTTTGCCGCAGATTGATTTGCAACAAAAATCACCAACTATTTTAACAAAAATCAGAAACAATTACAACAAAAAACTATGTTTTCCAATATATAAAGAGGTACTTAAACAACTTTTTTTGTTGCAGATTCATTTACAATAAAAATCACCCACTATTTCAACAACAATCACAAATAATTACAACAAATAAGAATTTGTTTACAACATTTTTAAAGTGGGTAAAGAAACACTGTTTTCTATACAGGCTCCTTTGCAACAAAAATCACCAACTATTTCAACAAATATCATAAACTTAGAGCAAAACACGCAAAATTCTTTGCAAGAAATCGTGTGAGTTTGATATAAAATTTAAATACAAAATTTAAAGACGTATATATGCAACATTGAAAAATCACCAAAAAAAAGAAGTTAGTAGTTAGCCGTGGTAGTATTGTGTGGCCCTATGGATGCATTGTATACTGGTACACATAGTACAACTTGTAAAAAAAAGTTAGCTATAATTGGAGAGCATCCACGTGAGAATAAACTCAGAAGCATGGACCAAGGAGAGAGAGCAAAGGATAAGTTCACATCGATGGGTCTCGCGAGGAGAAAAGCTACGGCGCTGCGAGCAAACGTATGGATCTGCTGCACACGGTGGGTCCAGCGCGGCGAGCGGAGGGAATCTACTGCGCTGTTGATGCACGTCGCCCGAGCGACCTACAGGATGTCCGCGATAGGTCGGCCTATAGAAAGCATTTTCCTTTGTCTAGTCTATCTAGCTTCTAATTTGAAGGATAGCGGACAGACCGGTGTCTCGCGTCTGCCTGCATCTCCAGACGGCAGACGGTTTTCTGAATTTTGATTCTTCACGGATCTCCAGGCCTTGCGAGGCCCGGCGCACCCCAGGAAAAAAGGCCACAACGGACCGACGCGTGAAACTTTGCCGTACGTGCGTGATCCAGCCTTTCTCCACGATGGGCCCAGTAAAACCTTTGATCCATGATATATATATATACACCCGGCCGGCCGGCTGTGTACTCCGTTTCACCTTCCTCTGCCTCCGCCGCGCAGCCTTCTTATTCTTCTTCTTCGCCATCGATCGATCGTGACCAGGTATGTACGAATAAGCGCCCCATCAATCTTCGCTCCTTTCCAAAGGGTCAAATAATCTTTTCCCAAATTATGTCGCCATGCACGTTCTGTTCTAGTAGTCGGGAATTTGATAGAGATTTCTCGAGCGAGACGGTGTATATCTGATGAATGTTACAGTAGTGATCATGGCGAGTTCTGCTCTAATTTATCTTCCTGGAGGAAAAAGAAGAAGCGATCCCTATTTTTCTTAATCCTCAAGTCCATGCCCTAAATCATGTCCGTGCTTTACTTGGTAGTTATTCGATCGCGGTTATCGTTCTGGTAATTTATAATGGAAAGTTGAAAAATCACCTATGATTTAATCCGCACCGATTGAACGACAGATTAAACAGTAGCGACTGATATTTACTTTGTTGACAGTGAATTGCCGAGCTAGTATGTCTCCGATCCTGCCGGATCATTATTAATTGTGCAATGTCGTTTTGTGCGTATTATATCAGGAAAGAGTGTGTGACCGATTCACAATGGCGGAGCCGGTTTCCAAGATATCAAAAAAGATGTCCAAGCTGTCCATATCATCGAAACCAAAGAAGAAGGTGCATATACATTGTCCTTGTTTTGATCTGCAATTTCCATGATATTTAGACGTGCTAATTAATTCATTCTCTAGCACATAGTAATAATATATATACTTGGTATATATGCTCATGCGCCCTATATTCCTCCCTCGATATATATATATAGGTTCAGCGTCGCGCGAAGCAAACAACGGCCTTATTTGCTCCTGAGTTCAAGTACTACGGGTGTTCGTGGCCGGAGGTCGTTGGGCTCAAGGCAGACGAGGCGGAGAAGATCATCAAAAGGGGCAAGCCAGGTCTCTTTGTCCGTGTGGTTCAAGAGAATGAGCTGATGACCATGGCTTACATCTCTGGGCGAGTCAGGGTCATAGTGGACAGATACAACCGCGTCGTCGAAACTCCCGTCGTCGGCTAATCAACTCGATCGTCTTCGCGTTCCTTAGCTGATAAGACACAACACGATGGAGTGTGAGTGTGAGGTGGTTAATTAATTAGGAAAATGATTTCTTTACCTTGGCAATTCAGACTAGAAATTAAGCCTGAAGATCCATGACGATTAACGTCTGCTGATCTAATATACTAATAGTAGTAGTATATTAAAGACCTAATGGTTTGTTTATTTGATGATGTGGCTGGATTACCTCTCCTAATAGCCGCGTGCAAGCACTTTTTTTTTTTTGCCTTGATGATGCTCTAGAGACCCATTGGGCTTGGGGGCATATTTTAGAGCATCACCTGAGAGATGACCCAATTAGAGCATCTCCAACCAGATGAGGATAATTTGACATCCTCGTGGATGTATTCATGGACAGGGGCCAGACATCTCCTATATATTGACCTTCCAATCACAACCCCTGTTTTGAATGATTAAACCATGCAATACATGCATATTAGTTTTGTGCATACATATCTAGCATACAACAATTTATCTAGTGCATCTTGATAATCAATACATGACGATTGTAACCGCGACTAAGAAAACTATTGCTCTCAATGTAAAGTGGAATACGTGTCTTGTTTCGATTGCATATCTCTTAATCTTTTTCTTCAACTATGTTCTTTTATTTTGTATCCTATTCTTTTATTCTTCATAGCATGTTGTTGGCTGTTCCCCCACGGACGCCGTAAATCAGCCCCCCCCCCCCTCCCACTATGATGGATTGATAAATAAATAGTTATTTCTCGTCCCACTATTCATAGTCGTAGGGTATTTTATCATCACCTTTCTACTTGTAAAAATCCTGAAGTTTAATCGGATGATTCTCATGTTGACATAGAAATAGTTATTTTCCAGACGTCTAGGAATAGAAAGACCAATAATATAACTCTTAGTTCTTAGAAAAGATTTATTTAAATCATTCCCAAAGTACTACAACAAGCTCTTCTACAATAAGATTTACCCGGCTTCGGTGAGGGAGGGGTGAGGACGGCGGCGCGCCTTCGGCTCACTCTAGTTTGTAGTCGTCATTAGGTCGTTTGTAATTTTTATTAGTTTTAGGTTTCTTTGTACTCTTGTTGATGATTAATAGATCGGTTGACCTTTACGCAAAAAAGGCTTTCCTCTAAATGACCACAACAGGCATTTTGTTATCAATAGGATGGACAAAAAGGTACTTAGCAGGAGAGTTTAACCTTATTCATGCCAGCCACCGGGGTATGGAAGTGTTGATCATCCCAATTATGTGTGCAGGTTGCCCCATATGGCCTCAAACAGACGCGAGAGCTTGAAACTCAACACTCAGCAGGGAACTTCTTTCACTAGGCTACAATGTGTCGTCCAAATGAAATTCATCATCGTACATCTTTCATCGTGCCTTGCAATCAATTTACATGTTAGTATGTGTGGATGATATAATTATTGCGAAGCTCCAATGTCAAGCGTCTGATGAATTACTCAATCAGCAGACTACTGAATTTTCCGTTAAAGATCTTCGTCCAGTTCATTACTTTTTGGGAGTAGAAGCTTCGCAAGTAGAGATGAAGTACTACTAACTCAAGAGAAGTATATACAAGACCTGATGTAGCGTACTAGGATGAAGCTAAGCAAGCCTAGTGGCACACCCACGTCAAATTCAGAGAAGCTTTCAAAGGAATATGGCAAAGCTCTTGGTGAACATGAGAGATTCATGTATCGGAGTACAGTGGGAGCACTGCAATATTTGACCCACACACACCTACACATTTCATTCTCTATGACTAGGCAAGGTGTCCGTATAATAGACATTCTACAGGAGAATTTGCAATATTCTGTGGTCCGAATTTGGTCTCATGCAGCACCAGAAAACAACCACCAGTTTCCGTTTCAAGTATCGAAGCAGAGTATAAGGTAGTGGCAAATGCAGCAGCTGAGATTATTTGGATAGAAGCACTAATGAGTGAACTAAAAGTTCCTATACAACAACCACCACCAAAATTACGGTGTGATGACATAGGCCTCACATATCTTACTGCCAATCCAGTTTTTCATGCTCTCGCGAAACACATCGAAATAGATTTTCATTTTGTGCGAGAAAGAATTTCCAAGAAACAATTGCAAGTTCAGTTTATCTCCTCGGCAGATCAGGTAGCACATATTTTTACTAAAGCATTACCTCACCACCTCTTTCAGAGATTCTAGAAAGATCTAAACCTTACTGACTAGTTTGGATCGAAAGGGACGGTTAAGTTACAGAGGATCAAGCGATCCGAACTCTGAAACCGTAGCTGGCATGGTATGATTTGCTACAGTAACCGAATTCAGTATTATTGAAGTGTTACACAAGCTGCTGGTCCATTTCAGGTTGCTGGACCATTTTCCTTTGTCATGACAGCTGGAAAACAAGTAGGCAGCATCCAGTACTCACCATGTCTAATTGTTTGGAAATATGAACTAAAAACAAATCCACCGATGATTAATTTCCACACAGTCTACAGGCGCAGACAAGTAAAGCTAACTTGATCGATGGGGCGTATTAAGCTAACTCGGTCGACCAAGTTTGGTCCGGCCAGATACAGGGTACTACTGAGGTATACTGTAGTTCGGAGTTAAAAAGATTAGTAAATCTGTGGAAGGAGAACCAGAGCAAATAATCAAAGGCCAAGTAAAATGTGGCAAATTATAAAGGTTCAAAGTAAAACGTGGCAAATTATAAAATCTCCCTCTAGTGCTATTGCAAAGTGCAACCACACAGATAATGCAATTATGTTATTTTTTTATCCCTGTGAGTATATGGGTAAGCCAGTGGGAACCAAACCCTAGCCCCCCATCGTCCCGCGCGGGCGACACGGGTGGCGGCGCCACCGCCCCACTCTCTGCAGACCTCCACCACGTCTCTCCCCCGCCGTCGCGGGCCGGAACCGCCAGGGCGAAGCCCCTCGCGGTGGTCAGTGGCGGCGGGCTCTCGCGTCGATGGATCGGCACCGACGGTGTTTCTCGGTGGTTCGTTGCGGCACTAGCGGCGTGTATCGGAGGAGAAGGATCTGTGCAGCACCGACGGAGCGGATCGGCTCAAGGCGGATCGACGTGGCTTCGGCGGCGCGGTTCAGCGCAAGGCAGATCGGCGCGTCGGGCGGCGCGATTCATCCGTCCAGCGGCTGGCGGTGCGGCTGTGAAGATCTTCGTGCTCCAGCCTATGAAGTCCAGGTGACGCTCGTCTTGGCGATGTCGATCGCCGCGGGCGCCATGGCTACAAGGCGGCATGCTCCAGTGATCCGGTTCTGCTGGCTGATGCGTCTGGCTTTTTCCGGCCAGAGTCGAGTTCTCTGAAGGTGGCGGTCCGGTGCACATGATGCCAGATGGAGGTTCGAGGAGCAAATCCGGGTGAAGGCCTTGATGTCGGCTAGTTGGCAAAGCCGGCGATGGCGGCTCTTTCGCTGTCGGCTCCTTCTTGAAGGCATCGTCGTGGAGAAGCTCCAGACGTCTCTCCGCAGCCTCTGGGGGAAACCCTTGATCTGTCGATCGAATGATGGCGGCGCTCCTGTGTCGTACCCCCCCTTGGGGGCATCATTTTTGGAGGCGTGCATCGGTCCGAGGGACCAGTGGATGGTATCTATGGTGGAGCGGTGTTGTATCTACCGCATCGATGACGGCGTGGTGCAGCGGAGTCTCGGCGACGGACGCGTGATGATGGATGCGCGCATGGTGGTGGCGCTGTTTGTCGCCGTGGCGGCGTCGACAGCAGGCCTGACATGGGTCTTTGCTTCGATCTACACCCCGAAGATGGGTTCGTGGAAGATGGCGGTGGCTACTTCCCAAGCATGTGCACAAAGCAATGTCTTTGGATTTAGCCATTGAGCCGGCGGTGGTTATGATCGGGGAATAAGGCCCCGTTTGTTTTCTATCGTTGTGCGAGTAGGCGGTGATTTATCACCATGTTTGGCGGTTTCGGTTTGTATGATTGTTGTAAGGCTTTTTACCAGTTTTTGTTGAATAAATGAAATAAAAATGTCGTATGCATCTCTTCGATGAAGAGGCTGGGTAGCTCCCCGTGTCGGAAAAAAAAAAATCAGTAAGTATACAGAGTATTATTGAGGTGTTGCACGGGCTGCTGGTCAGTTCCGGATGCGTAGAAATCGGAGGCCCTTCCGACTCTCCCTGCCTCTAGCGCTATTACAAAGGGCAAGCAAAAAGCTAATGCTATTATGTTATTTTCTATCCTAGAACCAAACCAGCAAAATATCAGTAAGTATACAGGGCAAGCAAAAAGCTAATGCTATTATGTTATTTTCTATCCTAGAACCAAACCAGCAAAATATCAGTAAGTATACAGGGTATTATTGAGGTGTTGCACGAGCTGCTGGTCCATTTCAGGTTGTCGGATCATGACAGCTGGAAAACAAGTATACATCATCCATTACTCACCATGTATAATTCTTTGGAAATAGGAAGCAAAAGCAAGGCCACCGATGGTTAATTTCCACACGGTGTACAGTGACCGCAGGCGCAGACTGATGACTTGAAGTCAAGCTAGCTTGACGGACGGGGTTTGGTACGAGTGGAGTTTGAGTTCCATACGTGGAATGAACTGTTCCTCATATACTCGTACCGAACGAAGCTAAATAGAGGCAACACGCACCAAGCTGCCCCTCACATACATCCACACGCACACACAAAAAATGGCTGAGCCGAGGGAGCTGGTCAGGGTTACGATGATCATCCTAACGACGGTTTTGCTCCTCTGCCACCTGAGTTCGCCGGCCCCTGCGCTGCCATCTACAGCAGCGGGCATCCTCTGCGTCCCCCGCGAGCGGGACGCGCTTCTCGACTTCAAGGCCGGCCTCACCGACCCCGGCAACAACCTGTCGTCGTGGCGAGGCGCGGAGTGCTGCCTCTGGACGGGCGTCCTTTGCAGCAACCGGACCGGCCACGTCGTCGAGCTCCAAATCAACTCCGACAGTCCGACCACGGACATCGGGACCATAGGAGGTGAGATACGCTCCTCGTTGCTCACTTTACGACATCTGAAGTACCTCGACCTCTCATACAATGACTTCGGCGGCCAACCCATCCCGGAGCTCATCGGTGCCCTCCGGAGCCTGACGTATCTTGACCTCTCTTTCTCCAATTTCGGCGGCCGGATTCCACCCCACATTGGTAATCTTTCGAATCTGCAAGAACTTTTCCTCAGTAATAATATGGTGGGTTGTTACTCGCCTGATCTCACATGGGTGTCACGCCTGACGAATCTGCAGCGCCTCTATATGCCTGGGGTAGACCTCAGCGCTGCCGTCAACTGGGCTCATGCTATCAACATGCTCCCCAATCTGATAGAACTCGTCTTAGATTCTTGTGGGCTTCACAGCCCTATGCCTACCCCGATACATTCCAACCTCACATCGCTCGAGTACCTCGACCTCAGTTTAAACCCCTTCAACGCATCTATCGGAGACAATTTTTTTGATTGGGATCTGCCTAGCCTACGGTTCCTCTCTCTGACTAGCTGCGGGATCCATGGTCCTATCCCTGATGCCGTGGGGAACTTGACCTCCCTTCAATACCTGGTTCTTGATGAAAACCACTTCACTGGCACGGTGCCATTGACCTTGAAGAAACTGAAGAAACTACAGGTACTCAACTTGCAGAGAAATTTCATCAGCATGGACGTAACAGAGCTACTGCATCAGTTGCCTTCAGATGAATTGTACATACTTATTTTGGACCATAACAATTTGACAGGGAGCTTACCGGTCCGGCTAGGACCCTTTAGCATCTTGTCCACCATTGGTCTCAACAACAACAAGCTGTCAGGAGAGATACCAGTTGGTACATGGAAACACACAAATTTGAGAGTATTACGGCTAAATTCTAACAACCTACATGGTACAATCACCGATGACCATTTCCTGTTTGGTGGCATGCAATTGGAGATATTGGATATCAGTTCTAACCAGCTTTTTGGCCCAATTCCAACACTTCCAAAGAATCTAACCTACTTGGACCTCTCTCAAAACAATCTATCAGGCGCACTGCCATCAGATATCGGAGCACCAATGCTACAAGTACTCCTTCTCTTCAATAATTCCTTTTCTGGAACTATTCCTTGTTCTCTACTTCAGTTGCAAGAGTTGAAGTTTCTAGACTTATCAAAAAACCTGCTAAACGGGACACTGCCCAATTGCCCTCAAGGATGCAAGACCTCTACCATGCTTAACTTGAACAACAATAATCTTTCGGGAGCATTCCCTTTGTTTCTTCAGAGATGCAGAGAGCTAATATTTCTTGATCTGGCATACAATAAATTTTCTGGGAGCTTACCAACATGGATCGAGTCGAAGTTACCACAATTGGCACTTTTACGGTTGCGCTCAAACATGTTCTCTGGTGGCATCCCTCATCAACTAATGAGGATGAAGGGGCTTCAGTATTTAGACATTGCATGCAACAACATCTCAGGGAACATACCACAATCACTTGGGAATCTCATAGCTATGACTGTTACCCCCAATAATCATAGTGCCCTTTTCCACACAGTTAACTTTAAATTCGGCTACACCCTCGGGTACAATGATGCTTATACCGATAGTTTATTGGTGGACACAAAAGGTCGGCAACTTGAATATACCACAGGAATTGCATACATGGTATTCATTGATTTTTCTTGCAACAGTTTAACTGGGATGATTCCTCAAGAAATTGGCAAGCTCGTTGCATTGAAGAACTTAAACTTGTCTTGGAATAGTCTGAGTGACATAATTCCCCAAAGTATTGGTGAGCTACGGGCATTGGAATCATTTGACCTCTCACATAATCAGCTACGTGGTGAAATCCCTACAGGTTTATCAGCTCTAACATCATTGGCCCGCTTGAACTTGTCATATAACAATCTGACAGGAACAATACCATCTGGAAATCAGTTAAGAGCTCTAGATGACCAAGAATCCATCTACATCGGCAACCCAGGTCTATGTGGTCCACCTCTTGCAAGGAATTGCTCTGGAACTGTCATAACTCCACTCGCCCCTGAAGAGGATGAAGGCATGAGCCATGTGGTTTCGTTTTACCTCAGCATGATCGTAGGATTTGTGGCGGGTCACTGGATTGTCTTTTGTGGCCTGTTGTTCAAGAGGAAATGGAGGGTTCGTTGTTTCTCATTTTCGGACGACATGTACGATAAGGTTTATGTGCTGGTAGCCGTATGTTAGGTTTCACTTGCAAGAAAATTCTGTCGAGGATGAGATGTCGAGGTATGGAGTTTCTCTTGGTTCCTATGATATGAAAATAATAGTACTCCCTCCGATCCATAAAAAGTGTCGTTCATTTTGTATTAAGTTAGTACAAACTTTGTATTAAGTGGACGACACTTTTTATGGATCGGAGGGAGTATTAGTCTTTGTTATGTAATGCTTTTTGTTTGGTATGTAACTTAGCATGAGATCTGTAGAATGTGTATGAGTACGAGGCAAATATGTAATTGTTGTTGTGAGCTCGTTTGAATTGTATTTGAGTATAATAAAGCGCCTCTTTCAGAAGAAAAGAAGTGTAACTAATTTGAAATCAATGTTAAATCATGCGAACAACTTTACACATAATTTTGTTTAGTCGTACTGATTGTTAGCCTGTGCAGCTGATCAGCTATTCCCTCTGTATCCGTGGTACCTAATTGCTTTGTTTTGTTGCGTTTTTTTTTAAACTCAATTGTTGCGTTGGTTACTTGGCTGTGCATATGGCTCGTGCTTGGTCTGACACCTTCCTGAGTGCACATGGCGAGCAGAGCACCGTGAACGCACAGCTTCCGATCCAGTATCCACCTCCTATCCGATCCATGGCTCCGCGGCTTCTGCACCTCGCAGTCGTCGTCCTCCTCCTCATCTCGGCGTCCTCCGTCGGGGCAGTGTTGTTCCCGAAGGAGGCACTCCCGACGAGCTCCGGCTACCTGCCCGTCGACCCGTCCACCAACGCGTCCCTCCACTACGCCTTCTACGAGGTGACCGACCCGCTCACGCCGCCACCCGACACGCCGCTGCTCCTCTGGCTGCAGGGCGGCCCGGGCTGCTCGGGCCTCGTGGGCAACTTCTTCGAGCTCGGCCCCTACCTCGTCGACGGGCGACGGCACCACCCTCGCCCGCAACCCCTTCGCCTGGAACCGCCGCTTCGGACTCCTATTCCTCGACAGCCCACTCGGCACCGGCTTCAGCACCGCGCCCCCCGCCGCCGACATCCCGCGCAACCAGTCCGTCATCGCAGAGCACGTCCTCGTGATGCAAGTTTTTTTTTTTTGAAATGACCACGTGATGCAAGTTGACCAAAGGACATTTTTTATTCGAGATCCTGAATGCTAGTGGTACTCTGTTTTAACACTTGACAGTGCTGGAATTATCGCCTCCCCTGCTATTTGGAATATTGCGGTTTGAAATAAGGAGAAAAACGCAAATTTAGTTGTTCCTCCAATCCGATTTAAATGGCAGTGAAAAAAGAGCTACTTACGTACAAATTGATAGCATCGCTCGGTTTGATCACAAAGTTGCAAAACGTAGAAAACAGGTCACAAAGTTGCCGCGCGCGAGCGTTTTGGTCGCTCCGTGATGACGGTCGTGAGTTTACGTACGTGACAACCTACTTTTTTTTACAAATTCCCCCTAAAGATTTGTTTAATTACAAATCACGTCTAAAAAGTCAAACAAAAAATAGTTGAAAAGGACCTAGCAACTAGAATTTTTTAAATTTAAGCCGCGATTTATTAAAAAAAAATACCATGAGTGCAAACTCATGGCCGCCGTCACGGAGTGACCTAAAGCTCACGTGTGACAACTTTGTGACCCGCTTTTCACTTTATGTAACTTGGTGACCAAACCACATATTCTTGACGAGTTCATGGACTAAATCTTAACCTCCTTACTAGAAGGGGAGTGCTAGGCGTCCCCGGGGGCTCAAAATTTTCCAGCCCCCGGGTCCTCCTGCTGACACGTGTCAAATTCTGAGCTTCATATCCCGCTTTTTGCTCCTGTGAAGCAAAAAACGGTTCATTGAAATAAGATTTTCGTACTATTGTAGCAATTTCCAAAATCCCCCCAAAATCCCGCTTTTGCTCCTATGAAGCGAAAAACGATTCGATTGAAATAAGAATTGTGGGCTATTGTAGCAATTTTTAATTTTCATTCAGATACCGCAATTGCTCCCATGAAACCTCGTAGCAAACAGTTTATGCTATTGTAGCAAAACTACAGGACGATTGTAGCAAAAATATAAATTGTGCTATTGTAGCAAAACTGACTTCGTCGGAGACCTCATAGCAAAAAATTTACGCTATTGTAGCAAAACCACAAAACGGTGGTAGCAAAAACATATTCTAATGTAGCAAAAACCGACGTCACCGGAGCCGGAGGCCTCGCCAGAGACCTTGTAGCAAAAATTTTATAAAATTATAGCAAAACACAAGAACTATTGTAGCAAAAGTTTCTTCCGTTGTAGCAAAATTTTGTTCTATTGTGCAAATCCACGAAAACAGATGTAGCAAAACAATTTCTTCTAGGTCTCAAATTTCTATAACAATTGTAGCAAAAATCTCATAGCGCCGCTGCCGCCCGCATGTAGCGAAACTAACGCCCGCTTGTAGCACTGCCACCGGCAGCATGTAGCAATGCCCAATACCGCTTGTAGCACCACTGCTGGGCGCAGGTAGCACCCCCGTTGGAGCTACCATGGAAGGGGTGGAGCTGCAATCGCCTACAGGGGACCAGTTGTGGAGCTTCAAAGAAAATGTTGGGCGGGCCAAACTAAAGAAGAGCACAAATTATTGCAATTGTAAACCATATACTTAAGTAGGCAACTAGGACATAGTCAATACTCAATAACTTTGGTGAATTGCTTCAAAACGAATAAAGCATACTAAGATTCAAACTAAAGATTGAATTATTCATGCTACCAAATTGTTAACAGATAATTTTAGTCGCTATAGACGATAGGGAATTTGGTATTGATAGAAAATTAAGATGTAACGATGTTGCCGTGAAGTGATTTGGGGAAAGTTAAATGTCAGTACGTTTTGCCTGGGAGGAATTGAAGTAGCTGTGCTGCTGTAGGCTTGCACTTGCAGGTTGCAGCAGCAAAATCGGAGAAGAGCTTGTGGACTGGGTCGCCGGATTGCCGCCACCGCTACCTACCATGGAAGGGAGGCGGACCTCGACACGGGGTGGAGGAGGGCGCGGCGGCGCTGACCACAGCCACATGAGGAGGAGGCGTACGCCGGCAGCACCTGCTCGCGGCCTCACCACCACCGGCGCGGCGGCGCTGACCATAAACCACATGACGATGGCGCCGCCAGGGCTCGTGTCCCTGAGCTGGGGGCAGGGGAGGGGTCGACGGTGAGAGCACCAGGAGACGGGGGCGGCCACAACGACCATGGCGCGGAGGAGGCGCGAGGCGTCGCCGGCCACAGCACCATCTGGGCACGATTGGAGGGCGACGCGGAGGAGGGAGTGGGCGGAGGAGGCGCGCGTGGAGGAGAGAGCGGGGCGGACCGGCAGAACGGTGGGGAGAAAAGGGGCGAAGGCGCTGCGGTGGCGAGCTGCGCTGAAGTGCGGAACAGTGCGTGGCTGCTAAGCCCCCACGAAGCGGAGCGAGCGAGCGACCCGGACGATGGATGTGTTCCATCATCCGGGAGCAGGGAAGCGTTTCCCTTACTAGAAACATCTTGGTCAAATTATGGAGATCCAAGGTTCAGCCCAAATGCAAACTGTTCTTATGGCTATGGATTAGGCAGTGAATTCTCACAGATGACAATTTGGTTGTTTGGCATATTTGGAAAGAGAGGTGTCATAGGATATTTCAGTAGACCGATATCTCGGAACAACAACTCGACCATCAGATGCGTGACGATTTGCTTGTGATGGGCACCCACCTGGTGAGACGGGCTGTGGGGGCTAACCTCAAATCGCGGAGCCTGACGTGTTTTCGGACAACGACGAGTAGTTGCTTTTCATTCTTTCGTTCGGACCCTATTTTATTATAAATTTCCTTTTAAGCTTGTTGGCTAGAGCCTCCCTACCTTCCCATGACTTATTCTACAATTCTTAATTTATTTGGCAAAACAACTACCCTTTTACCTCAAAAAAATAAAAATTTGTGTTGTCACCAAGTTTTCTTTTGAGAGAGTGTTGTGACCTAGGTAAGATGGTCCTCTCCTAATTGAAAGTGTAGTACTCCATAAATCGTATATGTTAGAATCTATGGGGGAACTTATTACCCCACGGTATCAACGCCAAACATCTCATCCGAGTGTATGGCAATCAACCTAGATGCACGAAAGGCCCATATACATATGTCGTCCTTGAGATGAATGGCCGATGAGCTTAGAATTGCACTTACCGAGTTCTACGTGAAGTAATTTTTTGGTACGTAGGCACCGCCAAAACACAGGGGTCGTGTGTGGGCTGCCGGTTTTGGCCGGCTGCCCGCTAAAGGGTTGAACCTGTTGAAGACTAAAAACATGGACGAACGCTTCTGAAACCTAGCCGGATTCAGAAGGACACGGACATGAAGGATAGTTAGACGTGGAGACATGATATGAAGACAAGATAATTATTGAAGGCATGTCAGTACCAGAGGCCAAAGGTGGAGATTGGTTCCCGCCTGAAGACCAGTCGAGTTCGCCTCCAACAGAAAGATGATGCGAGTTCTACTTCGACATGTCAAGGAGGAGGTCGGCTCCCTGCACGTATGATATCGGACGCTTTGGTCCAAATCCAGCGCTAAGACAGAGGTGACCCGGACACTTGAGTCTGGATCTGCCACGATTAAGCCTTCTATGGTCAAATTTGAAGCCAATCGCTGAAGCATCTGAAGAGTTGCGTAGTCGTCTTGCAATCTAAGTTCTATTATGTCTATATATTCACATTTGATCTCGATTATGTCATAGTCGAGGTAGTAGAATATGTTCTCTTCGGTGAAATTACCTCTCAAGGTTGTCCATCTTATCCATTTCCTCTCGAAACACTCTAACACAATCCTGAGAGTTGTAGTGCCATTTCTCCCAAACGTCACCACAAATGAGTCGGGGACGTCTAGTACCTCGAGCAAGTATGTCTTGACCTTTTGTTTTCAGATTTACTATTTAAAAGCTTGCTTCTCTAGAGCTTCAACTCTCTTCGTCCCCATTTGCTCCCTGTTGGCTTGAACCCTCATCGATTCTTCCCCATAGGCGAGGATGGGCAAAAAAAATTAAGCCGCTCGAAAGACTCGATTATGACAGAGTTTTGTCAAGGTAAAGCAAATTACTCTCACAGGTATACAGGCCCGGTCCATTAAAAATTCGGGCCCAGGGATAATTAAAATTCATATAATTTATATTGAACTTTTATGCTTATCTCGGACTTATTTTTAGCATGTTATATAAGCTTAACTTTCGGGTTTTTGTATTTGCATAGTTTAACCACATATCCGGTAATATTACTAAATATTAGTTTGTGTATTTTTTTGTAGTGAATTCACTGAAAAATAATATACTATATTTTGTAACAAATTCTTTATTAGAACTATATTCTTACAATACAAAATCTATATAATTTATAAGTATTATATGGTAAAGATCTGTAAGAGTACGATCCAACAAATGTCTTAGTAACAGTTTCATGTCTATGATTAAGTAAAGCATCTTTATAGAACCTTGTAGAGTCTAAGATGAACAAATGACACTACTTTTTCATGGTCAAAATTGTTTACGAAATAAAATTTTAACAAAGTGTGCATGCTTTGTACTTGGTAATGAAACAACATTGCTTAGAGTAATCACTAGTGAAAAAAATAGTGTGCATTCTATTATATATTTATGTATGTTATTTGATATGCTCTTATATCATCTATTGTACACAAGTCTCCCGCCAGTTTATGAAATAAAAATTTGGTGCAAATAAGTTAACATGAATATCTAGGTACGTGATGGCTATGGTGGCGCTAGAAATTCGTGTACGTTGAACATTGGAAATCACACTAAGAGGAAGGTGGATGTAACACAACAACAAATTTTCCTTAGTTAAGAACCAAGGTTTATCGAATCAGTAGAAATAAAATACGCCATAGATTTGATGTTGGATATGCACACAACACACACAAACAACCTTGTCCCCCGACATTTCAGGAAGTTTGTTAGAGTTCCCTTCTGGCTAAAAACAAAAATTTAAACAAATAGTGTGGATGCACTGATGCTTCAGAGACATATTCTACATGAATCATATATTATGTGAAACTATGGAGCAATATATGAGACATCGGGTAAGGCCAAAGATGTGTATACAATATATTTGTTCCCTTAGTAAGCACAAATACTAATGCAATTGACAAAGGCAATATGAATGGAGGAATGCTAGCATGTAAGATCTAGAAAAACTGACACCTAGAGATCGCTATCCAGCTTGTCACTCATCGGTATTAAGTTGCAAGCAACAGACAATTGTATTAAGCATAGTGCATGATGTAAGCAATATTTACAATCATAAAGACATAAATACCATTGTTTTACCCCTAATAGCAACAGCTAACCCTCGTCGTTACACGTTTCTGTCACTCGAGCGCAGGCACAAAAGGGGGCATGAACCTACCATCTAGTACAAATACTCTCTCTTGGAGATACAAGTAATCACTTGACCAAAGTAACTACGCACATCGGAGAGCTTGCAAGAACATAAATTAACATATAAGAATCATGCACAATCTGATCATCACTTCATAATCCATCGGATCCCAGCAAACACATATCATATAGCATTACAATAGTCGATCTTGATCATGTTAGGCAGCTCACAAGATCATAAACAATGAGGCACAAGGGAGAGAGACAACCATTTAGCTACTTCTATGGACCCGTAGTCCAAGATCGAACTACTCACACATCATCCCGGTGGAAGGCATGGCGATGAAGAGCCCTTTGGGATCGATCTCCCCTCCGGCAGGGTGTCGGGATTAGCGTCAGAATCCTCCCAAATTAGGTTTCGAGATGTCGGCGGCTTCGGGACGATTTCGTCGAAAATAATGGACGCCTCAACGTTTTTAGGGTTTAAGTGATTTTATATGCGTCATAGGGGCCGAGGGGGCGCCCTAGGCGTAGGGGCAGGTCCCACCGCAAGTGGACCCTAGCCCGCGGCCACAAGCCGCCCCTGGCAGGTGATGCCCCCTCGAGGTCACCCTCTAGACCCCGTCTTCGTCTTGACGTAAAAATAATTCACGCAATTTTTCGTCCAATTCCGAAAATATTTCATTAAGTGGATTTTCTGAAATACAAAACTACAAAAAACAGGGAACTGACACTGGGCATCTTGTCAATAGGTTAGTCCAATAAAATGTGTCAAAATGATATAACAAGGTAGTAAAAACATGTGACATTAATATAAAACAAGAATTGATGAATCAAAAATCATAGGTACGTTTGGCACGTATCAGAATCTCCGAGCTTAACTCCTACTCGTACTCGAGTAGGTAAGTGATAAAATGAATACTTTTTTATGAGACATGCTACTAGCATAATATGATTAAGATAGTAATGTAAAGCATATGATGTTAAATAAAGTGATTCAAAATAATTATATATAATTGACATTAAGCAAATAATGATTAACATACACTAGGTATCAATACTATTAATTAGTGGACAAAACATTAACCAGCCGTTTGTAGGCTTAATTTGTTTGAAGGAGAGCCAGTCAGCACGCGAGCCTATGCATAGACGATGCACGCGGTTAAGGATTTGACGAATTAATCTGTGAGATTCTCCTTTTTCTTTGTTGAAATGTTTTTTTTTTTGCAATCTATACCTTTTTGGGATGCACATGCGCACCTCATTAGTGGTAAATTGTAATGGAAATGAGAGAAATGAAAATGGAGAGGAGGAGTCTTGTTCAAAAAAAAATGGAGGAGGAGCCCAGTGACAATATTAGCTTTATCGGGGCCAGCTAGAAACTGGAGCCTCCAACAGGTTAGCATTATTTATTGAGCACTATTTCCGCACATGTTTGGTAAAATGATCTAGATTTACATCTCGATGTACCCGCCGCCGGACTCAACCGCATTGTCGTCGCCGGCGAACATGCCGGTCTGGGACACCCAGTCCTCGATCATCTCCTGCGCCGCGCGCCCGTTGCCCGCCGGCACGAAGTGCCCTGCCCCGTACACCACCACGTGCGCCAGCGCGCCGTGCCTCTGCACGTACCCGGCGAGCTCCCGCCCCCCTTCACCTCCGGCACCATTCCGCCACACGGCGCGCTCGGCCTCCCGGAACGCGGCGATGCCGTCCCACTCCGCCTCATCCAGCCAAGCCTCCACCGACGCCACCCCGTCCCTCAAATCCCTCACCCCCTCGTACAGCAGCACGCGCATCCCCGGCGTCCGCAGCAGCGCCTCCACCTCCGGCCTCGCGCTCTTCATCCCGTCCTCCCGCAGCGCCGCCACCACCGCCGGCGAGCCCGCCTTGAACACCACGTCCTCCCTCGCGCCCAGCGCCGCCTTCACGTTCGCCAGATTGACGAACCCCTCGAGCGCGTCGACGTCCAGCGCGCGCCCCTGGTTGACGACGTCGAAGAGCGTGGGCATGCCGATGTCCTCCTGCAGACGCGCCACCACCCGCGCGCGCGCGTCCGTCGCCTCGCCCCACCGCTCGGCCCGCGCCAACTCCACCGCCTCCGCCTGCAGCGCCTCCAGCTCCCGCCGCTGCCTCCCGTTGATGAGCCCCATGAAGAAGGCCGTGTCGGCGAACGTGGCCACCTGCGCCACCGGGTCCACCAGCCCGTTGCCGATGGCCACGCCGCGGAGGTTCACGCGCATGTGCGGCGGCAGCGTGCGGTTCGCGGCGAGGATGCGCGTCGCCGCGGCAGGCACGAACTTGCCCGCGTAGCTCTCGCCGGCGAGGAAGAAGGGGCGCGCGCGGAAGGAGGGCGGGTGGAGCGCGAAGAAGGCCTGGATGGCGGCGAGGACGTGGTCGGCGATGGCGGACTGGGTGGTCGGGATGTCGTCCGGCGAGGGCGCGACGCTGAAGCCGGTGCCGAGCGGGCTGTCGAGGAAGAGGAGGCCGAAGCGGCGGTTCCACGCGAACGGGTTGGGGCAGAGAGAGGCGTTGCCGTCGGCGCCGGAGGGAATACTGACGAGGGAGTAGGGGCCGAGCTGGAGGAAGTTGCTGAGCAGTCCGGAGTAGCCAGGGCCGCCCTCGAGCCATAGGAGGAGCGGCGTGGCGGCCGGCGAGGAGTGAAGAGGGTCGGTGGCCTCGTAGAAGGCGAAGAAGAGGGACGCGTCGTCGATGGATGGGTCTACCGGGAGGTAGCCCGAGCTGGTCGGGACGGCTTCCCTCGGGAACATCGTCTCGTCGGCGGCAAATGCTAGGGGGGAGAAGGGAGCAGCTAGAACGAACGTGGACGACCGAGACTTTGTTCTGGCAGCTGGTGGCAGGTGCGCCATTCTGCAGCGGAACCATCACTGCGATGTTGGCTCTGTTCCAGGAAGAACCAAAAACTAGAGGAAAAAGAGCCGACCGCGCCGCTGCTATTACTTGGTTTAGGTATTTCGTTTGCAGCTGTGTTTGTGGTTTGGGCGTACGATTGTAAATACTGTCCATTGAGAGCCAGGCAAGAGAACATGGTGAGCAAAGTAGAGATTTGATGGATGATCACGAGAGAAGGAAAACTGTCAAGATGATACACCCTCTCATCCTAATTAAATGTCGGGACTTGAGCATCTTGCAACTAGAAAAACGCACATGTCAAATTGAGCCTCTTTCTTTCCTTTACACTTTTGACGCCCAACAATCAACACCTCACCATCCAGTCGTTGTCATGTGGTGCCCGTCTGTTCGAATCCTACATGGTGGGCGTGTCCGGACTTGTCCGGCACCCCTACCCAACCGTTAGGGGCGCAAGTGAATGACGGTTATATTTTGGAGCATCCCGGATCGATTGGGGGCCAGTTGGAGCCGAATTTTGTGTTCGGGCCCCCATTGGACCATCCGGGAGGTCTACCGAGGAGATGGTGGAGATGCTCTAATCCCTCCATATAAAACTAAACAAAATCAAGGTTAAAAGAGATATTCTGTAAAACTTTTCATGAATTACGGAATATGGCTGCTGATTTTTTGTGAGTGTTATATGTGAAATAGAATTACAGGAAACCATGGCTGATGACCAAATCTAACTACGCTACCATACGGAAACCATAAATGGCGTTTGAGCTGTTGGGAGCTCTTTATTTTGAAAAATCAAAAATCATATTTTAAAGTTTCATAAAAGTCTGGAATAATGTTTTTGACGTAAATAATGATGTATTCTACCAATAATGATGTATTCTACCAACGAGTAAAATCTCAACTCAAAATAATTCATATACTCAGCTACATAAAAATAGCATTATCCAACATATTTGAGCGAGTTGAAATTTCGTACTGGCAACGCCGCGTCTGCTGAGGCTGAGGCTGCGGAGGAGCTGTGCACGGCGGCGAGCCGGCGAGCACGGAGGAGCCTGGAACATGGCAGCCCCAAGTGGTTTAGCAATTTCAGAGACGTGGCGCCTTGTCTCTCTATGCAGCTGCCCATTTATCTCCATCATCGAAATCATCGCCGCGACGTCTCGCCGGCGAGCGAGAGTTGCGTACTGGCTTGATGCGAGTGAAACGTATCGACGACGTACGTTACCGAGTGAGCAGTCAAACTCACACGAACGCTCGAAAACAACAGCTCGAAAGTCACCAAGACCAGATCGAATTCGTTTAGCCATGGCTGCCACGAACGCTGGAAAGCAACCACTCGGAACGAACCAGCAATGTAAAACTACTGTACTCGCCCTGTCTACCGTGTATTGACACGTGATAGAAATTACTGTCAAAATACACTATCTATCTGGCATATGAGGGAGAAACTGCAAACTGGCAGACGAAGTGTATATTAGTATGAATCAATCATATGATGATCAATGGACCATCTCTTCAATTAATCTGTTCAAGACAGTACAGATTTATCTTCAATTTGGCCTGTTTCCAGGCGCTAACAGCTGGTAAATTTCACCTAAATATAACTCACATCACCAAACCCTTCTCCCGGGTGCAGAGACGACCGAACACCATCTCTGTGTATGTGTAAAAGCACTAAAGCCTAGGGAGGAGACTGGAAGAGGACTCAGAAGCTGCCTGAGATCGCCAGTCTTCGCAGTGTCCCCGTCCATGTTGTTTGTTCTTCATTGCCACTTATTTCAGGCCAACTAATTTCTCCATCTGTTACTGTAATCCTGTTAATAGGGGCAGCAGCTTCGGCCAGGCATCCGATTCAGAAGAACTACTATAAAGACATGCTGCCATGCCAGTTCCTCCACTAGTACATCTTCGACACGCCGAATGGCACGGTGGCGCCGACCTTCCTGTGGGCGCCCCCGGTACCAGCAGATGCGGCGGCAGCGGCAACAATGCCGTTGAGCGACCTCGTGTATATGTCGGTGGTCTCTGCTGCTAGTCTGTCCAGCGGGCCGTTCTTCGATGCTGCTGGAAGATGGTGGTAAGGGGGTGCTGCTCTCATGCCCGGAGCAGCAGCGGCAGGCGCCGTGCCTTTAGTGTATGCGCAAGCATAGCCCCCCATGGCCTGTGATTGTGATTGCACAGCACCGTGCGTTTGAGGTTGATACCCGTATGTTTGCGGGATCTGTTGCTGGGGAGGGTACCCTGGATAAGGGTATTTGCTGCTTCCGTTTCCGTAAGGTGATGCTGAACCAACAGCTCTTCCTGACCCCGCTGGTAGAAGGAAACAGTGTTAGAAATGGGAATTTACGGTTCGGACCATATGGACAAAATATGTTCAGTAAATGAGCACAAACTCACCTGCTTGTGCCACGTGCGCAGCCTGAGCAGCACTTGGAACATTTCCAGGATACCTTCCTGCCTCGTTGGAGATTGCTCTACCCCTCGATGAGGGCACGGTAGGTAGGGGTGCCTTGGCAGGGATTGGAGTTGAGTGAACAATAGTGGACCTGCAAAAATGAAGTTGTACATTAGCAATAACAACACAAGCTTACCTTCGTATCTAAAGCATATAATGATGGAAGGCCAGAAGCACATGCAGGTGTACTAACTGGGTCGCAAAAAGGTAAGCAAACAAAGAAGTGGGTCTCAAGTATCAACATTCTGAACGCATACTAATTAACTCTCGCTTAGACTTCGGAACAGAACGTTGAAGTATTACACAGGACCTAACAATTTGACAAGTTGGGCCACATATATAAAAATGTACAAAGACCAGAATATGATGCAATGTTACCTAGGAAGGGATGCATGTTTTCTCTCAGCTGGAACAGGGCCACTACCATCGTTTTCTTCAAGATGAGAAAACTGCTTCTTAAATTGGTCAACAGCGCTGACGAACATAACCATGAAGTATTGCGGTCAGTATGAGTTCACACAATGAACAGAAATGAGGGAACAGAACCATAAGAGGAAAAAAAAGTAAAACCTTGGGTAGAGAAAGGTTGTCCTCTCTGTGCCGTCTCTGTAGTCCTTCAGCAATTGGGGATGATATTCTAATATTTCCTGGAATATCAGCTCCCTTATATCGTCCTTCGACAGTTTTCTGTGCTCAAAATCAAACTCCAATTTTCTGATTGGCTTACAGGATGGTTCTCTTTCAGGTTTGGAAAGGCCTCTAAAGTATGGATCAGTCAATGCCTGGAAAAATATAAATATTGAAGAAAACATTACAATTTACTCCATACAAGTATAACCAAACTAGTGCTGCAACCAGCGTCAGAGGCATGACGCAACAGAGAAAAAACAGAGACATCAGGATGACAAAATAGCACCAAAAGACTACCTCTTCTGCAGTTGGACGGTCCTTCGGATCAAATGCTAATAGCTTTTCCAAGAGTTTTAGTCCCAAAGGATCTGCATTGGGAAACTTCTGAGAAAATGGAACTGGGTCTTTCTTTCTCATACTGCTCAAGTACCTTCTTGCTTTTTCATTCCGGACCTGGAAAATAAGAAAAACAATAAAGTCGAATCTTCTGGTCATTGAAAACATTCACCAGATAAACAAAAAAAATGTCTTCCCCAGAGTTTAGTACCATACCCGAGAAATTGTATCCATCGAAGGTGTTCCTAGAAGATCAGTCATTAAGTCTAACTGATGGACAACATTTTTACCAGGAAACAAAGGCTTTCCTGTCAGCACCTCAGCAAAAATGCACCCAATACTCCAAATGTCAATGGCAGGGGTATACTGCATTTCAGAGGGAACAATAACCCAAAACAGATTAAGAACATGCATACAAGCAAAATACCGGTAATGATTAAAGATGCTTTTAGTGTTTTCGAAGTAGGACCAGTTCATTTGATTATTCACGATAGGACAATTATAAGCATGTAGTTTTGTTACATTCTAACCTATCAATAGATTAAGCACCTTATTATGTTTCTTTGTATTTTTAATAAGCATGAATTATAAAGCTCACCTTCGTGAAGAAGGACCCACAGAGCTCTGGAGCTCTATACCATCTAGTTGCGACATAATCCTGCAGGGCATATGTATGACGTCCATAAATTGGGATTCTTAATCAAATCCGTTACTAGAAACATAAAATTGAGTTTCTACTAACATACCGTCCAGAATACTGTTGTTGGGGTATCGTTGAATGCAACTCGTGCTAGTCCAAAATCACATATCTTCAGTTTGCAGTTCGAATTTGCTAAAATGTTCTTCGGCTTCAAATCACGATGATAAACACTAGCTGCAGTCGTATAAATAAACTCAGTATCAGCAAAAGCTGTGGTGATAAAAATAGAATACGCAGTCAACTAAGTTTTTTACAGCACGATGTTAAAGGAAAACATCAGGACATAATTTCCTGCAGTGTCAAGTCAATGCCTATGGAAAATAAGTGGAACAAACAAGCAATCAGATTGCAGTGTCTACAAGAGTGTCTATCACGTAAAGGTAAGAATAATGGAAATACCAACATACTTCATTTTCAAGAGGTGAACAAAGGTTGCATCAAATAATAGTCTGGTACTTATCTTGACTGCTAGAGGCCTAGAGCATAGTCATATTTTACATACATCATTGCTATGAATGACCTATTGCTCAAAAGGAATGCATTTTCAGAAAATTCAAAGAATGCAGGCTAATATATGTAAGGATGTTATATGGTCATATTCAAAAGTGTTGAAAGGGATGATAGATATTTATTGTTAATCTTCTTCCCTTGGTTGACTACACTTGAAACAAGCCATACTTTGGTAATTAAAGTATCAACTGAGCATTTGTTGACTACATCGTGGTGTAGATTATGTAGCTCTGCTCACTATGGAAACTTAACTGACCTATCAACTGAGCATATATGTATGGACTTTATACAGCAATATTTCAAAAAGTGCTGAAAGGGTGATAGATCTTATAGTAGTAAATTTGTAATATGCTAGCACAAGCAAACAGACCATCTTATTAAACACAACATGTAGAAAAGATGCTCTCAACTGTAAGTGTCGAGATGACTAACTTGACTATATTTATGATTAACCTTCTTCTCTTGGTTGGTTGACTACAGTTGAATACTGCTACCCTTAGGTAATTAAAGTATTAACTGAGCATCTGTTGACTAAACCCACACTGCATATTATCTAGCTCCGCTTACTGTGTAAACCATAACTGACCTATCACTAAACTTATTTATATTGAAGAACAAGCCCCTGGGGTGAGTGTTTGAAAGACAGGTGAAAAGGGTATCTGACCTACTGCACATAAGTGTAGACTACAACACACACCACCTTCAGGGTGAAACATCGTTCTCCAAAGCAACAATTGACTTGAAGGAAATAATTCCCTACCAGTATGAATGTACTTGAGGGCTCGGAGCATCTGGTAGAGAAAGAACTGGTAATGCTCCTTGGTCAAGTCATCGTTGGCCTTAATAACCTGGTGGAGATCGGACTCCATGAGCTCGAAAACCACATAGATATCCTTAAAGTCCTTCCTCGAGGGAGGCAACATAATGTGCTTGATATCGACGACGTCGGGATGCCGTAAGAGCCTCAGGAGCTTGATCTCGCGGAGAATGCGTGCGGCGTCGGAGACGTGGTCGAAGATGTTGTGTATCTTCTTGATCGCCACTTTCTGCCTCGTCTGCAGATCGAGGGCGGAGCACACGACCCCGTAGCTCCCCTTGCCGATGACCTCCTGTATCCTGTACCGGTTCGCGTCACCGTACTCCGTGAAGAAGTCCACATCCGCAGGACTCTGAAAAATGATGATGAATTGAGCAGACTGAATCAGCAAACTGCCAGAACACAACTATTGATCAGGTTGCCACTACAGAGGACTTTAAACGATTAATAAGTGAAACTGAAATGGCACTATGATTTGGGTTTGTGGGGTTAGATTGATAATCATTGCAGACCGACAGAGATTTCGAATGGCCACACCACACTGCAACAGAAGCTGCCATTAAGCACGGTGGACGCAATAATCAACAGTCCCTTAGCTTGCTGGTGGGCACATGAGCAGACACCCCAACAAGAAATGAGAAAACTTTTTGCGCACCGACGGGAGAAAGGCAACAGCTTTGTTTAATTTCTTTAGCCCAGAACAGAAGGCATCTGGATTCTGGAAGCGGCAACCACGAGCACGGTCAACTTTGGCATGTGAGGCATGAGCTGTTCTTAACTGACCAACGCGGCATTCATCGGAACCCACCGCATTTGACCGCAGCAATACTACCAGATCAAACATTTGGGGAAGGATGCCGGCACCGAAATCTCAGTAAATTATTAAAGCTACGGAAAAAAACAATCTTTCAAAAAAGTTTGAAAATACAGCAGCGAGCCAGCCACGATTCAAAAAACATCGGCCCGTTTGCATCCTAGAACGAAATCAACAGCGGACATCAGAATCGTTTGCATCCTAGAAGTCGAAGGAGCAGAGAAAGCAACCCACCTTGGTCCGCTGCCCCTGCTGCTGCTGCTGCTGCATTCCGGACCGGACGGATCGGTCGATCTCCGCGCCGAGACCGCTCCACGAACCGTTCCCTCTCCCTCCCGCGGCGCTCGACCCCGGCCACCTCCCGATCACGCGGCCGCACGGCACTCGCACCTCGCCCCACCGGCCCTCGCCTCCAAATCCACACCCGCGGAGCAGCCAAGCCCGCCGCGCCGAAGCTATCGGCGGGGAGGGACAGATCAGGTCCCTCTCACCTCTCTCTCCCTCCGATCTCACGGCGCCGCCGTAGAAGAGAAGGCGGACGGAGGGGAAGGTAGATTTCGGTGCGTGCGTTGTTGGCCGTGGCTTTCCTCCTCCGCCGACTTGCCGTTGATCTACAGTATTGATATGCCTTCCTCCTTCCTCTTCTTTTTATGCGCTTCTCTGGGCCACATGGCATCGGCGGCGGCCCGGTGGGCCCAGTCGCCGGACGCCTATCCGCCGTCCGATCCGCATCTTCGCCTTGCGAACCACCGCTCGTCTGATTTTCAAAAAATGCGAGAGAAAAACTGTCATTTTTCTTTGGAAGTAATACGACCGAGAATCCAAGATAACAAACACCTTCGCAGACACATCGATGCACATGCGCGTCACATGATCCTGCTTCCTCCCTTCCTTCTTACCACACGCTTAACGGCTTAAGCCGACAGTGTTCGAAGATAAGTCTACGAATTTACATAAATTTCTTAGGGTCCTCTTTAATTCATTGAAATATTGGAGAAAAAACATAGAAATAGTAATAGCAAAAAATTGATGGTACTATTCATCCATTTGATTTAAAGGCATGGAGCATATCAAAACTGGAGAATTTTTTTCTTTGGTTTTTGTTTCCATGTAAAGGAAAACAAATAAATTCTACAATATCCACATGAAACTCTTTTTTACATCATATATGCACAAAGAACAAGGCAAAAGACCATAAGTTGTATGGGATTACTTGTCGGGGTCTTCGATGATAGAAATGGGGTATTTGAAAAAACATGGTTGGGGGTATTTATTTCAATCTTGAATCGATCATGTTTTTCTAGCATTTTTGTTTTTATTTGTGCAAATCAACACAACACCAAGTTTCACAGTATTCACGTGTTTTTACAGTCCTCTCTTTTACGTATACGCATGTAATGTTATCTGATTTATGTGTTTTTCTATTACTACGTTCTTGGAATCATGCTAATCAAAGAGTGTCTTAGTCAAGTGCGCGGAGCAATCCGATCCCAAGGACGTTTCGCCCTCGAATTGACCGGCACCTGCACCGCACGTATCTCGAACAAGATGGATTTGACAAACAGTGTGTGCACCTACACCGCGGTAGGTTAGGCCTGTGCCAATGCATCGTTTGTTAGCACGTTATTATAGAAGTAATAAAAACTTAAGATATAACTAGTCTAATGCATTGTTTTTTATGAGTTGTATCTACATTTAATGATTTGTGCCTCATGCATGTATATGATTGGGCTAAAACATTTTTTTTGCCTATGGCCACGTGCAAAGCTACACAAGCTCAATCTATTTACTCATTAATTAGCATGTCACATAAGTAAAATTCCTATGAAACCGTGTTAAGAAACTTGCATTGGCATAGGCTTTAGGTTAATCAGAGGTTAGTCTCTCGGGCTTATAAATAAATTAGATGACGGGTAATCCGTGACACGCCAACTACTAGCTGGATGATAGGTACAAATCTGGCCATTGGCGTGCCTTCAAGTCACCGTTCGAACAGTACCCTTCTAGCCCCGGCCTGTCTTCCGTAAGTGTAAAAGAACATCATGCTCACAACACCCAACGAACCTTCTCCGTCTCTAATTATTCTCAAAAATTTGTACAGGGCGACAGCGCCACGTACGTACATTGTAGCACAAATATATAAATAAAATGAATATACGCCTACTGGTAGATGCACCCACAACAAACAATTTTACTACTCCTTGCAAGTATTTTTCAGGTACGGCGACAGGCACAAGCAGAGAGAGCAGAATCTCCATGTTCATCGGTCTCGCCATTAATAATGGGCATTTCAGATCGATCTCGCCATAGTTTAATTAGCACCACCGACGGTGCCGCAGTGGGGAAAATAATATTAATATTTCCGAGTAGTTATTCTAGCGACCACTGCATAATATATTTATTTTTTTGTGGTAGGTGAAGAGAGCAACACTTGGTCTATTTTATAGAGAAAGAGATGGAGGATCTGTTCTTCGAAGTGTAAAGAGAGAAGAAGCTTCTGCCACCGACAATAACTTGTGTGTGTGTGACTGTCGGCTCGTTTCTGCTCAGCTGGATCCATCCACCCAGCCGGCAGTCTACTGGTATTTCACTCCTGCCTAACTCCCCATCGGAATCATGACAGCAGGAATAACGCATTATAAAAATAAATAAAATACCTCGTAGAATTACAATGAGATGATTCAGTTTAGAAAAAATATAACACATGTCAGTATGTATTTCAGAATGCACAAGTTGAATTACATTGTACTACTCCATCCAATCTATATTAATTGTTATCAAATCGGATGTATGTAGAGTTCTAAGGCTACTCACAATGGGGAGTAACATAGTGTGATAATATCACATTTTTCTAGATTATGTTACTACCTCCACAATGGGTAGTAACATATGAGTAGTGGCATGCAAAGCTATATTTATTAGGTCGTAGACTCATATGATCTTGGGAGGTGTGATGTTACAGTAACTAGTTATGTTACTCTATTCTTCTCTCTCATTATTAATTAGCTGTCACATCATCTTTTTTGCTTACGTGGCATTGATGTTACTAGTGAAGTTACTCCCACTGGGACTAGCCTAATTTCTAAACATGTTTTAGTCAACAATTAATATGGACGGTGGAGTAACTTTTTTTCGAAAACGAGGATAACCCACGTGCTCTACGGATCGAAGAACAAGGGTCACCGCCCCTATTCGCAAACCCATTGGTCCTGCTCAACTCCCCATCGGAATCAGGACAGTAGGAATGATGCATCACCAAAAAGAAAAAGGAATATCTAGTAGAATCACCAGGAGATAATTCAGTTTGGAAAAAAATTAAAGTAGTGATACACACATCTCAGCGGGCGGTCTACTACTACTTCACTCCAACCCCATCGAAATCAGGACGGCAGGAATAATGCATCGCCAAAACGAAAAAGGAATACCCAAGAGATGATGCAATTTAGAAAAACATACAAGTAGTGATGCACATCTCTGTAATCTACAATGCACAAGTTTTATTTAGGCTGTACTACCGACTATAATTAAGCATGTCATTTCATATTCATACCCCGATGGTAAATGGAATTACACGGTTTTTTCACCACCGGAAGAGGGGCAAAAAATAAGCTAACGCTATCTGCTATACTAAAACAATCGCATATACGGTATATGTATTTACCTTGAAGTTACTACATGACATGCAAAAGACAACGCCATCATATAAGGTGGTTGTGGATACACCGACAATTTTGCTGTTGCTTGCGATGTTGCATCAGTCATCCCCTAAATTGACAACATGATACTGGATTTTGTGGAAGCTGGTCTGGACCCACCTGCCGGCATGTTATCTGAGCTTACAGACAGAGCAAAGTGCATCCTCCATCTTTAGTCAATCCTCTCGAGATTATACTTCACCATGTTCTCCAGAGCACTCCTAAACCCACTCCGAGGAAGGCACTCCAAATTCCGGAGCGCCAGGTCGCCCTTCTCCCTCGCGAGCTCCTGCGCCCGTCTGATCCCGCCGCTCCTGTGGACCAGCTCCATGGCCTTAGCCAACGAGCCGGTGTCGCAGAACTCGGAGTCGATGATCTCCCTTAGCTCCGGCTCTTCTTGCAGGGCAAAGATGACTGGAGCCGTAAGGTTCCCCTTCGCCAGGTCGCTCCCTGCCGGCTTGCCGAGCTGCTCGGCCGACTGGGTGAAGTCAAGGATGTCGTCGACCACCTGGAACGAGAGCCCCAGGTTCCTGCCGTACTCGTACATCTGCTCGCATATCGTGGTGCTCACACCGCTAAATATGGCGGCCGACCTCGTGCTCGACGCCAGCAAGGAGGCAGTTTTGTAATAGCTCTTGAGCAGGTAGTCGTCCAGGGTGACGTCACAGTCGAAAAGAGTGGATGCTTGCTTTATTTCGCCACTAGCAAAGTCCTTGATCACCTGTGGGCACACCAATTTTTTATAAGCAAATCATCATGCATAGTTTTAAGGAAGAGAAGGAAAGCTTGCTTCAGTCCATTACCTGGCTGATGAGCTTTATAACTTCAATGTTTTCTAGGTTTGCAAGAAACCAAGAAGATTGTGCAAACATAAAATCACCAGCAAGCACAGCTATCCGTGTTCCATATAGCTGATGAATGGTCTCTTTCCCTGCAAATGATCACGTATAACTTAGAACAGAAAAAAAACAATCTATGCATCTCCTCATTGAACCATTTTATTATGATAATAAACAAGGAAGAAAGAAAAACAATCTATGCATCTCCTCATTGAACCATTTATTTGTACACATCATCATAATATGTACCTCTTCGCATTCCACTATCATCTATGACATCGTCATGTATTAAACTTGCAGTGTGAATCATCTCTATGATCTCTGCCAAGCGTTGATGCTCTGTAGTTATCTCCCTGGAATACAAATACATAAAGGTCTGAGTGCATATTCAAAAAAAAATATATATTAGAAATGGTAAGGCTGCAACAAGAAGAGGGACTTACGACAAACCAGCTACTTCCGCAGTTGCTCTGGACACGAGAAAAACCAATGCTGGTCTTAATCTCTTTCCACCAGCACCAAATATTTGTTCTGCGGCAGAAACTAAAACTGGGTTTTCTGCACCAATAAGCTATTGAGATCATGTCAGCTACTTAGTAGTTACTGTGGAAAATAGGAAATCAACAGGAACTAGTCCAGAAAAATCTTATGTTAAAAAATAGTGTAGATAATGCGCAATTATCTATTTGATATGTGGTCTGAAGTTTGTTGTCTTGATTACGCAAACAGAGATGACCTATCTAGAAAAAGGCAGCTACTCACTAGCGGTTCCAAGTCATCAAATATGGGGCTAATACACGATTAGGACGTTTTGGAAGGCGTGCACCAGTAGGAAGCTGTCATTGTCTTTAGTCATATCTTTAGACTTTAGTCCCGTGTCTTATGTGCAGTCCACTATTAAAGAACAGGTAAACCGGTGCAAACTTGTGCATAGCACCACAAATTTGTTCTGAGGCAGAAACTAAAATTGGATCCAAAGCTGGGTTCAAACACAGCTTGAGACTGAATTTACAAGAAAACGGTACACACTTCAAACCATAGACCCAAAAGACCAGCAGAATCTCCTTCAAACTGTGGTCCTCCACCATTTATTTTGCAGGTGGGCTTTATTTGGACTGAACTTGCATGTGTTCTGTTTCTGTATTTATTTTCTAGATTGTGTAAGAAACTGTAATCGATTTCAGGACCAAGGTAATCCTGGACGGTGTTGCTAGCAAAATAGCATGTCAATACAACAGATTTCCTATGCAATTTCATACCATGATCAATGTGAGCATCTACCAAACACTCACTGTAAAAGAGGAAACTACTCGTCGATGAGTCTACAGCCTACATGAGTGTGTGACCTTGGTAAGAAGCTCACCGATTTCAGATTGTTGTTAAGCTTCAGCAAGTCGTCAGAGACGACCTCCAAGAGCGAAGAGACAGACACGCGCTCAGGATGTTTCGCCGCCGTTGCCGCCGAGCTGTCGATCGCCTCTGCTGGCATGTCGATCGCGCTCGCAGCAAGACCTGCACAAACAAACTAGTATAACTCAGCTTCACTCCAACCAACTTCGCTTCAGCAGCCTATGATGTGCAACCAGCAGAAACAAGAAGCACACAAACCTGTCTGGCTGGGGGCGGCCACGAAGCAAACACATGGGGTGCGCCGCCTGGGCACCGTAGCCCGCGCGGCAGTCCGGCTCCGGCCGCCCCAGCGGCATCGGCAGGAGGCCAGCTGGCCCGAGTCCACGACGTTCCTGCTCATGTGCACCCTCGGGGAGCTCACAGACAGCATCTCCCGCGAGCAGGCTCACGCACCAATCCAAGAACCTCGACACCAACGAGGCAAAGCTAAGCTGACGCAGGCGCCCGGAGCTCCCAAGAACCAACCACGGACGGCGAAGGAACCTCAGGATGGAGCCCAAGAACCTCCAGTTCTTGTACGACAGCCGCAAGATAAACGAGTGACGCTGGGTCGCGATTGGTTGCGTGCGAGGGGGAACCTTGCCCAATTTGGTGGAGAAGTGAGGGGGGAGAGACGGGGAGGGATTGGGTGGAGGGAGGGGGGGCCGCGGAGGTTTAAAAAACGGAGCATGCGGAGGAGGAGAAAGGGGGATCTGTGGATCCATGAGAGCCGTGGAATGGAGCAGCTCGCGCTCTCTGCTCAGGAGCGAGCCAGGCAGCCCAGCCCGTGTGAGCTCTATCACTTCATTCAGAGTTTGACCTCTACTGCTGCTTCCAGAAGGCTGCGGCTGTGGGGAAAAGAAAAGGCAAAATTCACAACGGCGAGCTCATATCCTACTGGCACGATCAGGAAATTCGAAAAAAAAACGGTAAAAGATATAAAAAAGGATTTTTTTGCGACAAATATCTGAAAGTGTTCCACATAAATGCAAAATTTCGTGATGAAATAATATCGGTGTTGCTCTTTGCAAAATTAAAAAATGGGACTAACGTTGAATTAAAAAATATTTGTTTTAGAGCACTGATTTCGTTTTTTCGCACGAAGCATCATAGATGTGATTTGATCACGAAACTTCATAAGTACGTAGGACACTAAGCATATGTTTGTTGCCACTTTGTTTATACTCCCTCCGATCAATAAAAAGTGTCGCTCATTTTGTACTAAGTGGACGACACTTTTTATGTATCAGAAGGAGTAATTTTTTTAACATGTTTGACTATTTATTTTAATTTTTATACTCGGCCTATCGGCCAGGAGCATATGAACTCGATAGCCAAAACGGCATCCCCGGGTTATTAGTACTTTTGCTCCTTGGTCCTAAAGAGCATGGGATTATGCACGATAGCCGACTTTCATGGGTTAAAGTAAATCCTAGATGTGAAACATTAATCATTTTTTCATGGGGAGAATGGTGGAAGTTTGGTCGTATCGCACGACCCATTTGTCGTCGTTCGATGCAACAGAGATAGGAGGCGGGAAGAGGGAGAAGGGGAAAGGGGAGACCGGCGAAGCTCGAATGGAACAAAACATATAGTTAAGGAGGCCAAGTGAACAACATGTAAAGTATAACGTAGACCAAACAATAGGAATTAGGGTACAATTCCACCATAGCCTCTACACGTCGGCAGGGGCGGATGCAAGGCAACCCAGCCGGGTGCACAGGCCCCAGGGTAAATCCAAAATCCTATGTAAAATGATTTTTTTTCACCACATGTGCACCCTCATAAACTAGCTTTTATGTGTTGTGGCACCATGTGTGCACCCTGTTTCCAATTTCTCTAGCTCCGCCCCTGCACGTCGGGGTGTTTTCATGTTTGAAGGATTGAGATTTACGGGGACATGGAGGGAAAGTGAGGAGGTCGTTCGTCCTACAACAAGAAAGAAAGAGGTGGAAGAAGGATACCGAGGGCGAGGACCGAATGGCAAATGGTTTAACCCACAAACATGCAGAAAATCAACTTCAAATACTTTGTGTTCTAGGCTACACAACAAAAGTGTGGATCTGAGTACGCACGTTTTCAAATCTCCAAATTTGATCAGATTTGTTATTTTTGTGTAGTCTAGAATATAAAGTATTTGAAGTTGATATTTTGTATGGTTGTGCGATACACTATTGCCTACGCTCGAGATTTCTTTCAATGTTTTTTGAATCTTATAAATAGTTTTTCACTTTGGATCACTAGAGCTGAGGACGCAAAAAAAAAATCCATAGAACTCCCTTAGGCCTCCTTTGATTCACAGGAATTTCAAAGGAATTTCTTAGGATTTGGATCCTGTGGAATTTTTCGTTTCAGAGGTGTTTGATGCATAGGATTGAAACCCGTAGGAAATATTCCCGTAGGATTTTCATAGAAAAATAAATATGAGCTCAAACCTTATGAAAAATTCATGTGGCATGTTCCTATCTCTATAGGATTCAACTCAATCCTACCTAATTCAAATTCCTTTGTTTTTCCTACCCTCTGAACCAAAGAAGGCCTTATACCCAACTCCAAATGACCCGGTCCCAACGCAACACGGATCCACAAGGTACGTACGTACAGCACAAACTAACAAACAAAACCGTGCGTTAGGCGAGAAGGGGTCGGCAGTGTGCTAGAGAGAGGCGAGAACGTACGTAAGAGAGACAGGGTCGCCGGACGTGTGCTGGGAGAAGGACCGACGTGGGCGAACGGAGATGCAGAGGATATTGTTCCTGTCCTAGGGTCAGCTTCGCGCGTCTTGGGATCTTTTCCCTTTTTGGCAGGATTTGCCAGTCGCGCGCTTGGGGCCAGGCCTGGTCATCATTTCCAAAGTGAAGACGCGAAGGACGACTTACTAACTACTACTACTCCCTCCGTATCAAAATATAAGATGTTTTAGCATTTCTCTTTCCATCTGTATCTAGACATGTTTTAGTGCAAGGTTCAAATGAATCTTACACTAAAACATGTCTACATACGGATGGAAAGAGAAATACTAAAACATCTTATATTTTGATACGGAGGGAGTACTAGTAGGATGTGCATACGCGGAAATCACTTGAAAATCGAGAGCTCCGGTGATCTCGTCTTTTTAATTCAATTTTTTTATTTAGATCTTTAAAAAACATATAAGTATATACACATGTCTAGTCTCTACGACCAAAGTTGTAACGAAAGATTTTTTTTCATACGTGGCCTGCCTAAAAAAGACAAGTGTTGAAACAAAATGAGTTGTTTTTTAGCCTTTTAGAGACACCACTTTGTGATTTTTTTTGTGGAGACTACAATACAACGTATATTTTTTTTTAGCAAAACTTGGCAAGAATGTAGATACCATGTGTATATACATCTAAGTTTTTATAATTTTTGAAAATTCAAAATACCATTTTTTATTGTTTACTTATCGAGATCATTTGATCCCGGGAGCGATCGAAAACACCTCGCTCATGCTACTATTGTACTCCGAGAGTTATGTTCCGATTGTTCTGACATATGCACCTCCGCCGGGGGTCTAAATTGTATTCGGCACACCCTAATCGGAGACCTTTTTGGGGTGTCGGACGTAGGGCTGGAATTTAAACTCGAAAACTCGCGAGTTAAATGAGCGAGTCGCAACTCGACTCGACTCGCGAGTTAAACGAGCCGAGCTTCTCAATTTTGTACTAAACGAGTTCGAGCTAAACGAGCCGAGCTAGCGAGTACTCGTTTAGCTCGCTCAAAAAATAGAAACTCTGTTTTTTTGTTTTTTTTTTGCTTGTCTCTAAACTAGCCCAAGTGGCCCAACTAGCCCAAGTGGCCTATTCTGCTTTTCCCGCAGAGTCGCAGACCCGCACCAGGAACGATTAGGGTTAGCCCGTGCCCGCGTCGCAGCTCGCCAGCACTGCTGCCAGCGCCGCCGCTGCCCGCCCGCACGTCGCGCCGCCGCCCCAGCCCGAGCTCGCCCGCGCCGCCTCCTGTACTAGCTAGCTCAAATCCTGAGTCGATTGATCAATCTTATACTCTGTGCTGGCTTGCTCCGTTGATCGATCTTGTATTAGCTAGTTTCGATTGATCGATTTTAGCTAGCTCCGAGCCTCCGACTGATCGATTCTTTACTAGCTAGCTCCAAATACGAAGCGAGATGCCTGCCTCCCGCGCAAGCCCCCATGCCCATCCCTGCAGGTCCGGCTGCGCGGCCCGTGCCCGTAGCGCCGGCCGCCGCCCATCCCCGCCGGCCGTCACCTCGTCCTCGTCCTCGACGGCCGTTACCTCGTCTAGGCCGGCCGTCACTTCGTCCGCGCCGGCCGGCCGTCACCTCGTCCGCGCCGCTCATCCCCGTCCCTGTTTTTACCGAGCTACTCGCGAGCAGCTACTCGCTTCACCGAGTCGAGCCGAGCTCAACTTCTGGACTCGACTGCTAAACGAGCCGAGCTGAGCTCGCTCGTTTGTTGAGCGAGTTTGAACGAGTCGAGCCGAGCCGGCTCGGCTCGGCTCGAATTCCAGGCCTAGTCGGACGCTTGTCCGACACTTTATTCGCCTCTCACATCGGCACCCTCCGAATGGCCAGATCCCAATAGATCAACATTTGCAAAAGAGACGATTTTATTAATTTCCATGAAATTACAACTGAAATTTAAACTAGAACTAGCTAAACTCTTAAACTACAACTAGTCTACAACATGCAGGGCGGAGGTGGCACCCTAGGGCCAGCCTTGTCGTCGTTCGTCCCCTCGGCGAAGGGGAGGGGGGGAGTCAGACATGTTGAGGCCGACAGCATGCGCATGTCAGCGCCTCTCCGACCTGGCGTGCACCATCTGCCGGTGCACTTCCGCCGCTTGGATGCGCCCCCGTGCATGCCCAAGCTCTCCGCCGTGCGGATGGCCTGCTCCGCAATCTGCTCCCTCTCCGCCTCCGCCACGCTGTTCGCGGCTATGATGAAGTCCCGGAATTGGCGGCGCCCGCTCTCCTCGCGCAGTGACGAAGNCCACCAGCACCAAATATTTGTTCTGCGGCAGAAACTAAAACTGGGTTTTCTGCACCAATAAGCTATTGAGATCATGTCAGCTACTTAGTAGTTACTGTGGAAAATAGGAAATCAACAGGAACTAGTCCAGAAAAATCTTATGTTAAAAAATAGTGTAGATAATGCCGCATTTATCTATTTGATATGTGGTCTGAAGTTTGTTGTCTTGATTACGCAAACAGAGATGACCTATCTAGAAAAGGCAGCTACTCACTAGCGGTTCCAAGTCATCAAATATGGGGCTAATACACGATTAGGACGTTTTGGAAGGCGTGCACCAGTAGGAAGCTGTCATTGTCTTTAGTCATATCTTTAGACTTTAGTCCTGTGTCTTATGTGCAGTCCATATTAAAGAACAGGTAAAACCGGTGCAACTTGTGCATAGCACCACAAATTGTTCTGAGGCAGAAACTAAAATTGGATCCAAAGCTGGGTTCAAACCAGCTTGAGACTGAATTTACAAGACAACGGTACACACTTCAAACCATAGACCCAAAAGACCAGCAGAATCTCCTTCAAACTGTGGTCCTCCACCATTTATTTTGCAGGTGGGCTTTATTTGGACTGAACTTGCATGTGTTCTGTTTCTGTATTTATTTTTAGATTGTGTAAGAAACTGTAATCGATTTCAGGACCAAGGTAATCCTGGACGTGTTGATAGCAAAATAGCATGTCAATACAACAAATTTCCTATGTAATTTCATACCATGATCAATGTGAGCATCTACCAAACACTCACTGTAAAAGAGGAAACTACTCGTCGATGAGTCTACAGCCTACATGAGTGTGTTTGTGACCTTGGTAAGAAGCTCACCGATTTCAGATTGTTGTTAAGTTCAGCAAGTCGTCAGAGACGACCTCCAAGAGCGAAGAGACAGACACGCGCTCAGGAAGCCTCGCCGCCGCCGCGCTGTCGATCCCCTCTGCTGGCATGTCGATCGCGCTCGCAGCAAGACCTGCACAAACAAAGTAGTATAACTCAGCTTCACTCCAACCAACTTCGCTTCAGCTATGAGCCTATGATGTGCAACCAGCAGACACAAGAAGCACACAAACCTGTCTGCTGGGGCGGCCACGAACGCAAACACATGGTGTGCGCCGCCTGGGCACCGTAGCCCGCGCGACAGTCCGGCTCCGGCCGCCCCAGCGGCATCGGCAGGAGGCCAGCTGGCCCGAGTCCACGACGTTCCTGCTCATGGTGCCACCCTCGGGGAGCTCACGACAGCATCTCCCGCGAGCAGGCTCACGCACCAATCCAAGAACCTCGACACCAACGAGCAAAGCTAAGCTGACGCAGGCGCCCGGAGCTCCAAGAACTAACACGGACGGCGAAGGAACCTCAGGATGGAGCCCAAGAACTCAGGATGAACCTCAAGATAAACGAGTGACGCTGGTCGCGATTGGTTGCGTGCAAGGGGGAAGCTTGCCCAATTTGGTGGAGAAGTGAGGGAGGAGAGACGGGGATGGATTGGGTGGGAGGGAGGGGGGGCCGCGGAGGTTTAAAAAACGGAGCATGCGGAGGAGGAGAAAGGGGGATCGGTGGATCCATGAGAGCCGTGGAATGGAGCAGCTCGCGCTCTCTGCTCAGGAGCGAGCCAGGCAGCCCAGCCCGTGTGAGCTCTATCACTTCATTCAGAGTTTGACCTCTACTGCTGCTTCCAGAAGGCTGCGGCTGTGGGGAAAAGAAAAGGCAAAATCAAACGGCGAGCTCTCATATCCTACTGGCCGATCGGAATTCGGAAAAAAAAAAAACGGTAAAAGATATAAAAAAGGATTTTTTTGCGACAAATATCTGAAAGTGTTCCACATAAATGCAAAATTTCGTGATGAAATAATATCGGTGTTGCTCTTTGCAAAATTAAAAAATGGGACTAATGTTGAATTAAAAAATATTTGTTTTAGAGCACTGATTTCGTTTTTTCGCACGAAGCATCATAGATGTGATTTGATCACGAAACTTCATAAGTACGTAGGACACTAAGCATATGTTTGTTGCCACTTGTTTATACTCCCTCCGATCAATAAAAAGTGTCGCTCATTTTGTACTAAGTGGACGACACTTTTTATGTATCAGAAGGAGTAATTTTTTTAACATGTTTGACTATTTATTTTAATTTTTATACTCGGCCTATCGGCCAGGAGCATATGAACTCGATAGCCAAACGGCATCCCGGGTTATTAGTACTTTTGCTCCTTGGTCCTAAAGAGCATGGGATTATGCACGATAGCCGACTTTCATGGTTAAAGTAAATCCTAGATGTGAAACATTAATCATTTTTTCATGGGGAGAATGGTGGAAGTTTGGTCGTATCGCACGACCCATTTTGTCGTCGTTCGATGCAACAGAGATAGGAGGCGGGAAGAGGGAGAAGGGGAAAGGGGAGACCGGCGAAGCTCGAATGGAGCAAAATATATAGTCAAGGAGGCCAAGTGAACAACAAGTAAAGTTTAACATAGACCAAACAATAGAAATTAGGGTACAATTCCACCTTTCTACCATGGCCTCTACACGTCGGGTCGGGGTGTCTTCATGTTTGAAAGGGGTGAGATTTACATGGAGGAAAAGTGAGGAGGTCGTTCGTCCTACGACAAGAAAGAAAGAGGTGGAAGAAGGATATCGAGGGCGAGGACCGAATGGCAAATGGTTTAACCCACAAACATGCAGAAAATCAACTTCAAATACTTTGTGTTCTAGGCTACACAACAAAAATAACAAAAGTGTGGATCTGAGTACGCACGTTTTCAAATCTCCAAATTTGATCAGATTTGTTATTTTTGTGTAGTCTAGAATATAAAGTATTTGAAGTTGATATTTTGTATGGTTGTGCGATACACTATTGCCTACGCTCGAGATTTCTTTCAATATTTTTTGAATCTTATAAATATTTTTCACTTTGGATCACTAGCGCTGAGGACGCAAAAAAAAAAAATAAATCCATAGAACTCCCTTATACCCAACTCCAAATGACCCGGTCCCAACGCAACACGGATCCACAAGGTACGTACGTACCGCACAAACTAACAAACAAAAACCGTGCGTTAGGCGAGAGGGGTCGGCAGTGTGCAGAGAGCGCGAGAACGTACGTAAGAGGACAGGGTCGCCGGATGTGTGCTGGGAGAAGGACCGACGTGGGCGAACGGAGATGCAGAGGATATTGTCGATCAGACGCCACCCGCTGTTCCTGTCCTAGGGTCAGCTTCGCGCGTCTTGGGATCTTTTGCCTTTTTTTTGGCAGGATTTGCCAGTCGCGCGCTTGGCCAGGCCTGGTCATCATTTCCAAAGTGAAAATCACTTGAAAATCGAGAGCTCCGGTGATCTCGTCTTTTTATTCAAATTTCTTATTTAGATCTTTAAAAACTACAAGTATCTACACATGTCTCGTCTCTACGACCAAAGTTGTAACGAAAGATTTTTTTCATACGTGGCCTGCCTAAAAAAGCCAAGTGTTGAAACAAATGAGTGTTTTTTTAGCCTTTTAGAGACACCACTTTGTGATTTTTTTTGTGGAGACTACAATACAACGTATTTTTTTTTTAGCAAAACTTGGCAAGAATGTAGATACCATGTGTATATACATCTAAGTTTTTATTAATTTTGAAAATTCAAAATACCATTTTTTATTGTTTACTTATCGAGATCATTTGATCCCGGGATCGATCGAAACACACCTCGCTCATGCTACTATTGTACTCCGAGAGTTATGTTCCGACTGTTCTGACATATGCACCTCCGCCGGGGGTCTAATTGTATTCGGCACACCCTAATCGGAGACCTTTTGGGGTGTCGGACGTAGGGCTGGAATTTAACTCGAAAACTCGCGAGTTAAATGAGCGAGTCGCAACTCGACTCGACTCGACTCGACTCGCGAGTTAAACGAGCCGAGCCGAGCTTCTCAATTTTGTACTAAACGAGTTCGAGCTAAACGAGCCGAGCTAGCGAGTACTCGTTTAGCTCGCTCAAAAAATAGAAACTCTGTTTTTTTGTTTTTTTTTGCTTGTCTCTAAACTAGCCCAAGTGGCCCAACTAGCCCAAGTGGCCTATTCTGCTTTTCCGCAGAGTCGCAGACCCGCACCAGGAACGATTAGGGTTAGCCCGTGCCCGCGTCGCAGCTCGCCAGCACTGCTGCCAGCGCCGCCGCTGCCCGCCCGCACGTCGCGCCGCCGCCCCAGCCCGAGCTCGCCCGCGCCGCCTCCTGTACTAGCTAGCTCAAATCCTGAGTCGATTGATCATCTTATACTCTGTGCTGGCTTGCTCCGTTGATCGATCTTGTATTAGCTAGTTTCGATTGATCGATTTTAGCTAGCTCCGAGCCTCCGACTGATCGATTCTTTACTAGCTAGCTCCAAATACGAGCGAGATGCCTGCCTCCCGCGCAAGCCCCCATGCCCATCCCTGCAGGTCCGGCTGCGCGGCCCGTGCCCGTAGCGCCGGCCGCCGCCCATCCCCGCCGGCCGTCACCTCGTCCTCGTCCTCGACGGCCGTTACCTCGTCTAGGCCGGCCGTCACTTCGTCCGCGCCGGCCGGCCGTCACCTCGTCCGCGCCGCTCATCCCCGTCCCTGTTTTTACCGAGCTACTCGCGAGTAGCTCGCGAGCTTCACCGAGTCGAGCCGAGCTCAACTTCTGGACTCGACTGCTAAACGAGCCGAGCTGAGCTCGCTCGTTTGTTGAGCGAGTTTGAACGAGTCGAGCCGAGCCGGCTCGGCTCGGCTCGAATTCCAGGCCTAGTCGGACGCTTGTCCGACACTTTATTCGCCTCTCACATCGGCACCCTCCGAATGGCCAGATCCCAATAGATCAACATTTGCAAAAGAGACGATTTTATTAATTTCCATGAAATTACAACTGAAATTTAAACTAGAACTAGCTAAACTCTTAAACTACAACTAGTCTACAACATGCAGGGCGGAGGTGGCACCCTAGGGCCAGCCTTGTCGTCGTTTTCCCCTCGGCGAAGGGGCGGGGGGGAGTCAGACATGTTGAGGCCGACAGCATGCGCATGTCAGCGCCTCTCCGACCTGGGGCACCATCTGCCGGTGCACTTCCGCCGCTTGGATGCGCCCCCGTGCATGCCCAAGCTCTCGCCGTGCGGATGGCCTGCTCCGCAATCTGCTCCCTCTCCGCCTCCGCCACGCTGTTCGCGGCTATGATGAAGTCCCGGAATTGGCGGCGCCCGCTCTCCTCGCGCAGTGACGAAGGAGTGGTACGCCGCGTGCTGCTCCGGCCAGATCAGCTGTTGCAGCTCCTGCTCTTGCTCCGGCACCAGCTCCTCCTCTGACATAGGTTCCTCCGTCAGATCCTCCTCACCCTCCCCCGGCCACTCGAATTCCTCGTCGTGGTCGTCGTTAGCCGGCGGAGGATTTTTCCCCTCTACTGGGAAACTACAGCGCACGGTCTAGGTGAGGGTGGCCCAGGAGGTTGCTAGGCGGCGTGTCATGTTGGTGGGTGGGACAGCGGTGTGGTTGTGTTGTCTATGGCGAGAATTGAGCACGGTGAGAAGTAGTGGGAGGGCGAGGTTCTTTTATAGCCGGCCGGCACGGCGGGAAGCCAAGGCGGGGAAATGGTGGCGCGCGCGGGAAGGAACAGGTGGGTGCTGAGGCGACGTGCCAGTTTAATGTCGACGGTACGTCTCCGCCGTGTCGGCTGCAGCGCCGCTTCAGAAGGCTGCTCCGCCATTAAACCATCGACGGACCGGTGTGAGAATGACAGGCGGGTCAAGCCTGTCAGTGGACAAGCCCAGACGGTGTCCGACACCGCCAAGCCAGCCCCCAGAGTTGGAGGCCTGTTTGGCGGTGCCGAATAGTATTTGGGCTGGACGAGAGCTTTAGGACCCCCCCGGTGTGGCCGATTTTTCTGTCCGGCACCCTAAAGGGTCTTTAAGGGCTCCTTTAGGACCCCCGGTGGAGGTGCTCTTACTTGACAACTTTTTGGTTGAATCGGCGTCACATAGTGAGGATGCAACAAGACTAGAGAAGTGAGGAGATTGGGAGAGTTGGCTACTGTTTGCTTCTCTAAACTACTGCTTGCTATATATATTGCTTGATGCTATTTTTGCTGGCAACACCTGTTGTGTTGCTTAGCTTTTGCTGCTTCAATTTAGAAGTAGTGAATGAATGATGTTACTCGGTAAGTGGTGATTGTAAATAGATTTTCTATTGCTGCTCTACAAGAAAAGCATTGCTCTATCAAGACAAAAACAACTATATGGAGGCAGGAAATAAAGCAGTTAGGATATATGGCCTTAGGGATTCGGTTTGTGCGTCCGTAAATACAGAGTAAACTACAAATGAAGAAACTAAGAGATAAACTAGATGATTTCTTGGAGACCTTTCTAGAAAAAAATCATTGTATTGTATATGGAGGATAAAATCCAATGCAAAAAATAGTTGGGAAAAATGCGCCCATTTTGTTTTGCTTCGGTCTCGCTCATATTATTTTCCGAGGTAAGGCAGAGTCTCTTTGCTAGTTCCTACTGGCCACGCATGTGAATTACGTCAACGAAGAAAACGATCGACTCATCATCCTTGCTGTTTTCCTTCTCGCCTTTTTTGTACTGAACTTTTTTACTTCTTGATAACTTGTCAGGTCGTTTAAAACTATGTTTGGTATTCAACTGTCGATATGCAATGTTCAACACACTTTCTTGATTATTATATTATTTGTTGATATCATTAAAATAATTAACAATGTAAGCACTCACATCTATTATTACACATATTGTTCATACCCTTGTTTTTTTATTCCAAATTTCTATTTCTATCTCGGAATATATTTTGATAATTGTTTCTATTACATAGTTTGGGATGTATAAGAAACTCCCTTGCTACAACATATTTGCTTGTAAGCAGAATCAAATAAAAAATATTGGATGTATGTATGTTTTTGTTCCATAGTATCCTTAAATATATGCATATCTTACTAGATTGTGTTAGAGTCTATGAATCCAACATATATCTCGATAGATGCTTCTAGATTATAAGACCATCAAGTTTATGTGTGAAACTTATCATTCTAAATTGCATTAAACATTGACTAGTATTTTTTCGTTCGATACAGTCTTTCGCTCCAGCTTGGTGTTAGGGAGGGGGAAGCGGTTAGTCATCAACATATGTGTTTTTTTTACTTTGTATACAAATCATGCAATTTTTCATATGCATGAGTAAGTAGAATTCAACTTGAGCAATTGTAGTATTACTCATTTGATTTCCTCAAGCAAAGATAACATAATATTCATAACTTGTGTACCCCATTGTGCAGATATGATGACATGGACTCTCTCTCGATCACTTGATACCAATCTCGATCCTCCTTAAATTGATTTCGTATGTTTACAGGCTAGTTTTCAAAAAATTATATCACCCTAAAATAGTTTCGATACACATCCCTATTACATTAGCGGCCCTGGCGACTATGTAGTATGTACCATGTATTGACATACCCTTTCAAATGCATGGATTGGGTACTTGTAGACAAATGGGCCTAGATGTGTGCCCTTATGGCCCTAACTTGGGGTGGAAAACATAATTCTCGCATTATGCAAAAGGCACGAGAGCTCCTATCATGCGTTTTCTCGTTCCAACAACTTTAGTCTTTGGTCAGGAAGTTTTTTTTTTTGTTTGCTTCCCTTCTAGTTTAATTCACATTCCGATTTAGTTCTAATTTATTTTATTATATATTTCTCCCGGCGTATATATTTTTTATAAAATTATTGTTTTTGCGGTGTTTTCTCCACATATACCCTTTAAGTAATTGCCTTATCATATACGTTCGTACATAGCGGTTTTAGCTAAACATTTGTATTAATATATAAGCATATTTCTTGGCGATGACAAACCAACCAAAAGAGTCAGATCAACCAAGGGCAACGACATTGCCACATGCACAGAAGACATTGGCAATGACGTGAGTCCTCAGATCAGATCCGGCAGCGACATAAACAAGCAGCGCTAGAGAGACTGGGAATCTTGCATCGACGCAGAACACGAGCCAGCTGCGCATGCAGGGAATCTTGCATGCCCCTCTCATAGCGCATGCAGCACACAGCCACACCAAACACCGCGCATGCGTCCTGCGTGCCAGTCTACCAACCCCCACTTACTTTTCTATATACACTCACTTTAACACGGCGTTTGGTTTCAACTCAGTCGGGGCAGACTCAGGGGGACATGGCCCTGAGAATGCAAAAAGCCTGTATGAGTGGCTGCGGGTAACCAATCAGGCCCCTGGAGTCTAGACCAAACTCCATATCTTTCTCCCATTTCTGACGGAGCAATTGAATACTCTCCCGACTCTTTGCCATCCATATCTTCCTCGTGGTAGTACAGCAGCACCAAACACCACGATGCACAATAATCGAGACCAGTCCCAAGATAATTAATTCATTCCCTTTTGGTGCACCATATAAAGCACTCTCTGAATGATTTTCTCTGTTTATATCCCGCCGACATTGTTCATTAACTTTCTAGAGAGGCAGGTACGTGCTACCAAGAAGGAATGCTGGTGGTGTATGTACGTACGTGACGATTGCCAATGCGTTCGTTCTCCCTCTTTTTTTTCTTTTTTTTTTGTGGAATCGAAGAGTTCTACTGACTATTTACAAAAGTGTTTAGCAGATCATCTTTTCCCGATAAGTTGATAACTTCATTAACTAGTCATCACCAGGTCGAACAATCAGACATAGAAGAGTTGAAGCCCTCCCAAAGAGGGTTCGATTTCTTCGCATGCGACTCCCACTCTCACAGACTTGCGGTGTCATGTTTACATGGATATATAGACTCCAAGAGTAGATACGTCCATGAGCGTGTGTTCCTATGAGAAATGTGCGTGTTACTGGATTATGATTTTGGTTTGAGATCCTGATGGCACGCTAGCTAGATTGCGTACTCTGCATCGCTGACACGTCCCTTTCACCGCTTACTCATATAAGTTGTACTGCCAGGAGTTCAACGTAACGTTCAGACCAAAAGAGGGTTAAATTGTTTGAAGGGAAATATCCGAATTTTTCCAATCATCAAATGTAACGTTTTTACCCGCACTCTAGTTTTGAACTAGGTCCACCCCTGTTCAACAAGATATGTCAGCTTTCCCTCCCTCATTGCTAGTACAGTTCCGCCATGTCTCTACCGCAACACCCTAGGTTCTCTCTGGAAACGTAGACCCATGGGTGAGGCCCTTCTTCGGTTGCTCATTTGTTGCGACACGAAGACAGACCTCGACTGGTGACCATACATACGTAGAGATAGTAGGGTGCATACTGTACAAAGCATAGTGTAGAACATTGTTTTCCTAAATACATTTGAAGAAACATTGTTTTCCTAGATAAACTAGAACAAACATTTTTTGATGTGAAGACCGGGTCTTTCGTCCTGTGTGAGCAACCAAGCCACGGGCCGAGGGAGGCTACACGGTAAAGATGTGGGAAAAAAATGCATTGCCATTTACTAGCCCCCCTTATAAAAAAATACAATTTTGCTAATTTTTAACTAGTTCAGATGAGTTACACCTACGAATTGCAAGTTGAATTACAACTGAGATTTTTTTAGTAGCAAGTGAGGATGAAACAAATAAAAATACTCCGAATCGTTATATTTACTCCGTGATTCGAGATATAGATGGGTTACGACTGAGATTCGAACAGACATATCGTGGAGGATAGAAAGAGCACGAGCACACGACGGGGTCCAAAAACTAATGTAAACCAGAGTATAAAAGCGGAGAAAAAGGGAGGCACCAAACGCAACCACCCACCATCCCGTCGACCAACCGCGGCTGCCTTTTCCGCATCATTTCCGTCCGTCCGGCCCGACCCGCGACCAGCCACCGCCGCGCCCCGCGCTTTGCTTCAGATCTCCTCTTCCCCATCCCAATTCCTTCACCCTCCCGCCATTGCAGATATATAAGCCCCATCCCCATCACCTACCTAGCCTCCTCCCCGCCCGCGACCGCCTCGTCCCTCTCCCACCTCCCCTGGCGCGGCATGGCCTGCTGATTTGGACGAAGGCTCCTCGGGATCTGGTTCGCGCCTGAGGCCTGACCCGTCCGTCCGCGCGGGCGCCGGGATCGGGATCTCGCCACCGCGCGCGGGATATGGAGGTCTTCGGCCCCGTCACGCCCGGCCAGGTGACTCCCGCACCTCAATTACCTCATCATCCGCTTGTCCAGTTCCCCGCCTCGTTTTGCTGCTGTGCGCCGACGGTGGGCGAGATCTTCTAGGGGTTTAGCTGTCTCGTTGCTTGGTTTCCCTGGCTTGACCGCTTGACGACGTCTCCCGGAGCTGCTGTGCTGACTGCGTAAGCACCAACTGAGAACGGATTGTTGAGCTCCAGCCGCGCCGTGCCGAGCAAATTCTGGCGACCGGAACGCATCCGAGTTGGCGTGCAATGCTTCCGGACCACAGCGGAGCAGCGCCGTGGGGATGGGAATTCCGGCGCCGTGTGCTCATTGCCGAGCAGACTCGGTCAAGAGTTTAATGCACTGTTTAAGGTAGCTCCCTCCAGGGTTCCAGGGCAGAATTGAATTCGGTGCCGACGAAGCCGTGTTGTGCCTGTCACACTCACATGACGCTCGTGTCACTTGAGAGTCCTCACCTAACTGGTTTGGTGGTTTGGTGTCCCCTCTCCCCTAGTTTCACGTGACACTTGAGATCTAGGCAGCAGCTATGTTCTTTTGGGGCAGCAATGGTTTAAGTGGGATGAATGTGATTGTTTCCTAAACAGTGTCTGATCTCATTACGGTTAGTGCTATGCTTACTCATGTATGATCGAACAGAATTGACTAGATATTTGCAATAGCAATGTAGAGCCGAGAACTTGATCTGTGATATTAGAATGGTATAAACGAAGGTTTTCTGATGTACTCTGGCGATTGTGGAAAACCATCAGAGAAAGCATGCCACCATACCAAATCCACTGTGCCTGGCTGTAGCAACCAATCTCTGTAGAAAACAATTCTTTTTTGGGGAGTTTGAATGCTGAGTGCGGCTTACATCGTTGAAGCCAAATCAAGCTCATTTTTGAATGCTGTCATGGACAGACTTATGCAATGATTCCCCTACCTTAATCAGCTCCTCCACTTGTCGAATTCTACGTGCATCATCTAGGAGTTTAGCTTCTTGTCTCATTGATTTTTTTGGTTTAGGTGTCTCCTGGAGCTGCGGGTTGTGTAAGTACCGAATAACAACAGGTTGAATTCCTGCGCCGAGTACGAGCAAATTTTGGCCAGAAAAATGTAGCGGAGTTCGCGTCTAGTTCTGGCATACGGCAGAGTACCGTGTGTTGACTGCTGAGCAAACTCGGTCAAGCGTACAATGCACTCTTTAAGGTAGCTCCAGGGTTCCAGGAGGAATTTAATTTTGTGTCTATGAAGGTGCCTTGTTACTGTGAGTCACATGAGCCCTTACAAAGGGTTTGGTGGACTACTTCCCCCCTCCCTGCCCGGAGGTGTTACTGTAGAGTAATTTAGTTTCATATGGCACATGAGATCGAGACAGCAATGTTTTTTAGGTGCAGTAATTGTTCTGAGTGGGAACAAGACGATTGTTTCCTAAAATTTTGATACTGTTGGAGCTAAATCACTTAGCTCTCTTCTAATAAGGTTGTGCACTTGTGCTTCACACACACAGACACCTCACTCTTGCACACTCACACCAGGAATATATGAAGCTCTATATGTCTTCTCAACATATCACACAAGTTTAGCTTACAAGTGATAGGCATGTCCTTATATAAGACTTACAAGGTCGGTTCCTGTAACATCTAGAAGCTACCTACACAGAACTGCCCCTTTAAGCTATTCGTACATACTCTAGAAACTTCATGCACCTACCAAAAACTTCATGCATAGATATGACAAGATTACTTCTAACAATCTCCCCCTTAATCTTGTCTTATCAACTAGATCTACTAAGCCAGATCACCTGGACCATGTATTTCATCTTGTGACGGCCTCGCACCGACTCACGCCTAGCAACGGCATCACACCTTGCTTGTCAGCCTCACACTGAACTGATGATGTCGGTCTCACACCGATTTTCCATGTGGCAGTGGCATCACACCACAGCCGTCCGATTCTTCCACTTGACTATGGCATCACACCATAGTGGTCGGCCTCACACCGACACCCTCTACGACGATGGTATCACACCACCGCCTGTCCACAGTCTCCAACAGTATCACACCGTTGGGCATACACTTTGAACACCCCTCTCACAGGAGTGCTGGCAGATCGTCGACTCCCATCTTCTTTGGGCTTTCCTCACTCTTCCACATCCTCGGCTCTCCCTTGGATTAACCTTCTTGTCCCACACATGCAGTAGCTTCACCATGTTGCCTTCACAGCTCCAAGACCACCACACCAGCATGCCTCACGCGCAGCTTGTCGTGGGTGAAGCCTTTGCAACGCCGGTCACCACGCTGTCTTGCAACAACATCACATTGCTCTGTTGGCTTCGCACCAACTCTCCACACTGATGGTGGCATCGCACCACCACCATCGGACCGCCTTCTATTGGCAGCATCACACCGCCTTCTCCTCTTAGCGGCATCGCGCCGCAACCACCAGCTAGCGGCATCACACTGCCAACAACCTCCACCTCACACGGTCATCCTCCACATCGCATGGAGTCCATCGCCGCCGCCCTCAGATCTTGAGGCTCTGATACCAATTGTTGGAGCTAAATCACTTAGCTCTCTTCTAATAAGGTTGTGCACTTGTGCTTCACACACACAGACACCTCACTCTTGCACACTCACACCAGGAATATATGAAGCTCTATATGTCTTCTCAACATATCACACAAGTTTAGCTTACAAGTGATAGGCATGTCCTTATATAAGACTTACAAGGTCGGTTCCTGTAACATCTAGAAGCTACCTACACAGAACTGCCCCTTTAAGCTATTCCTACATACTCTAGAAACTTCATGCACCTACCAAAAACTTCATGCATAGATATGACAAGATTACTTCTAACAGATACTGTGTGTATTATCGCTTTGCTGATTTTATTAATGTTTCCGCTTGATCAAGTAGGCAAAGAAAATCGAATAAATTTTGCAAAAAGAGTGTAGAGTTAAGCACTTGATCTATGACATTTAAATGTAATAAAAGAAGCTTTCTGATGTTTGCTGGTGAAAACCATCAGAGAAAACATTCCACCATACCAAATCTGTTGTGCTTGTAAATAGCAGCTTATCGCTCCGAAGAGAACAAAAAATACGTGGGGAGTTTGATTGGGAATTCGACTTGCTTCCTCAAAGCTAAACTAGCACAGAGTTGGCTCTTCCTAGTTCTTTGTTTTGGTTTGTATGAACTAATTGCTCGGCAAGCTCATTTTTGTATGCTCGCATGGACTTATGTAACGTGCCGTTTTACTTTTCTGCAGGTGTCGTTTTTGCTTGGTCTTTTCCCGGTCCTCATTGCATGGATCTATTCCGAGATCCTGGAATACAAGAAATCTTTGTCTCATGGGAAAGTGTAAGATTTCTTAGCAAGTATCTCTAGTTTTGGTTAGCTTTAGAACTTACATTCGAGTAACTATCTTGAAATATATGTATATATTCACTGTCAGCTGCATACTCCTGCTTCAAATAGTTGAACCCTGTTACCGCAGTTTCCATGTTTATGTCTGTCAGATCGCATTAGTTACTTTGTTAAGTTGGAAAACTACTGTGTACTGTCCTAACTTGCCCTTCATACATTATTTTCTCATCTACAGTCACTCGGATGCTACTTTGGAGAATGAAACTTCGAAGGAAGATGAGAAGGCTATATTAATTGAAGGAGGCCAGTTGAAATCACCATCAGCAAAGTTCCGGAATGCGTCTACAAAAGCAAATTTAATACGGTATAATCTGAATATACAATACGATACATATTTTAGGATTATAAATTCATAGCACATGCAGATAATGATTCCGTATGTCATGACGCTGTTCTGGTTTGTAGGTTTATAACAATGGATGAGTCTTTTCTGCTTGAAAATCGTGCTGTATTGAGAGCCATGTAAGACCCTGAAGGATTTTTTTCTTCCACTTCAGTTTTCCCGCTAAGAGATTGTCTGTTGACACTTGTGCACCCACGAACCATCTTGCAGGGCCGAAGTTGGCATTGTTCTAGTTTATTATTACATTTGTGACCGGACAAACATATTTGCAGAAAGCAAGAAGGTAACTATGTTGCTCTTTTTTCTTACTGTAGTCATTTTGAATGTTGTATCATGCGGTGGATGAAACTATAGCAGGTATCGATTGTTTAAATTAGAATAGTAATATCAACATGTTTCGTATCTCTGGGGATCATCCTTGTTAGTTGTTACTTCTGGTTTCACAATCTACCATGACTCATTTCCTCGTTGTTCTTTCAGCAATTAATACCTGCAAGCTAATAATGATTTGTCTGCCTTGGCTTGAATTTAGATGTATCTCCAAATTAAGTTAGAGTCAGTGAGCCGGCACAAAGCAGATGACATATTTGTAGGCATATCTGATAAGCTTAAGCTTTCCATCGCATAGATGTTGAACTATACTTGCAAAATTTGCAAGTTGGGTCTGCCAACTCACTGTTTGTGCTGACGTAATAAGAAACTATTTAAGGATAAACCTGAATTATGCCAAACAAAACCAGATATGCTCGTCAGTCTATGGTTCTTCTTTTCTTGTATGATAATCTTTGTCCTATTTTTGTTGACAGAACTACAACCGCGACCTGTTTCTGTTTCTATACATTCTTCTCATCATCGCATCGGCACTTACTTCACTTAAGAAGCACCAGGAGAAATCAGCATTTTCTGGAAAGTCCATACTCTATCTTAATCGCCACCAAACCGAGGAATGGAAAGGGTGGATGCAGGTTAGTGATGTGACTTCATTGCTTTAGTTATTCTGGTAAATGTGATTTTAGTCATATCTATGATTGGAGATATTGAGAGACTCTGAGTGATAAAATTCTTAATGCACTTGTTGGAGTTGGCTATTGATCCTCACTTTGCGACATGACACACAAAAGCATGTCTTTGATGTTCATTTAGTGAAATTTCTTCCGTGCTTTATGTAGTGCATTCTTTTTAGTGCTTTTTGCTACCTAATTATCTTAGATAACAAGAGTAGATGAAAGACCAAGCTAATGGATTTCACTATGCATTAAAATCAAAGAAAGTGTTTGAGTCATCATCCATGAGTTACAATCTGCTACTCCATATGCAAACTGCTTTCACAATAGCTTTTTTCTCTCATGTATGTCACGGCAAATTTACAGCATGAAGATATACAATTATTGCAGTACCTTCTCGGTTGTTTTCTATATTTGTTGTATTCTTGCTGTAAGTATGTTCTGAATCTCTAACTATTTAATCTGCCTTTCCAGGTCTTATTTCTGATGTACCACTATTTCGGTGCAACAGAAATATACAACGCAATTCGTGTTTTCATTGCTTGCTATGTTTGGATGACTGGATTTGGGAATTTCTCGTACTATTACATCAAGAAAGATTTTAGCATTGCAAGATTTGCTCAGGTGCCAAGTCTACCTCAACCTTTATCTATCCTGCTTATGATAAAATTTAGTTCTCCTTGATTGTTAAAACGCTAATGACCAAAGAGTGCCTTTTAATGCAGATGATGTGGAGGTTAAATTTCTTTGTGGCCTTCTGCTGCATTGTCCTTGACAATGATTTTATGCTGTACTATATCTGCCCAATGCACACCCTATTTACTCTTATGGTGTACGGATCACTTGGTCTGTTTAACAAGTATAATGAGATACCATCAGTTATGGCTATTAAGATTGCTTGTTGCTTCCTGAGTGTCATTTTGATATGGGAAGTCCCCGGGGTCTTCGAAATTTTGTGGGCCCCCTTTACGTTTCTGCTTGGTGAGTTATCCATATAGTTTTGTGTAGAGTTATTCTTCTCAGTCATAGATCAGGACTTTATATCTTTGTCTTTTCTGTCCAATGTAGGCTATAAAGATCCAGAGCCTTCTAAGTCACACTTACCATTATTGCACGAGTGGCATTTCCGATCTGGGCTTGATCGGTACATATGGATTATTGGAATGATTTATGCTTACTTCCACCCTAATGTAAGTTTTTCAGATATGGAAATGTACTTCCCTCCTTTCATTATGCATGCATGAGTAGGAGATATTTTAAGTTCTTTTCATGCAGTTTCCCTCTGGTCTCTTAACTCTAGAGTCTCCTCTGATACAAAGAGTGATGATGATACACATACATAGATGTTATTATCTTATGTACATTTGTTCCTTTTGTTTATCAGAAATTAATCTAACATGGAACCTTCAATACTAAACAGGTGGAAAGATGGATGGAGAAGCTGGAAGAATCAGAGACTAAGGTTAGACTGGCGATCAAGGGTACCATTGTGACTGTTTCGGTCATGGTAAGTCACATGCCCATCTCATAAAAGTGCACTGACTCGCTATTTATGCCAGCTAGCTTGGTTGTTTTACCAACTAGTCAGCAGCGCTGTGTTAACTTGAAATGATGCACTAACTTCTGTTCATTTAGGCCGGTTATCTATGGTATGAATATATCTACAAGCTGGACAAAATTACCTACAACAAGTATCATCCCTACACGTCATGGATTCCTATCACGTACGTATAAAAAAGATTATAACATAGCGAGTATGTCATGATGCGGGAATATGTTTCATCCATTTGACACGGTACTTTATTCTTGCAGTGTATATATTTGTCTACGCAATTGCACCCAACAGTTGAGGGGCGCCTCTTTGGCTCTTTTTGGGTAAGCATCTAAATCTGGAGCAACTCACGTCGACTGTTCAGGCACTTGCCTTCCTATTCCCTTGTGTTCTCCATTACTAATACTTCGATCTGTTTATTTGATAGTTGGCTTGGCAAGGTAACACTGGAGACTTACATTTCACAGATTCACATATGGCTCAGGTATGGAACCGAGTTGTTTCAGCATATGTTAATTATTTCACTGAATGTGTTCTCAGTTCATTACTCGAGTGACACGAGTATCTTATAACATGTTAAAAATATAAGATCAAGACTCAAGAACGAAAAGAAAAGGGTCAATCAATCGTGTCTGTGAGACCTTACCTTTTATATCTAGCAGAATTACACTGTATATCCAGTGGTATACTCGAGTAGACGCCCAGTTGTTCCTGGCAAGGAAACCCTTAGTTGATATTCTGTTGGTATGGATTGGGATAGCTCCACTAAATACTACTTCCTCCGTTTGGAATTATAAGATGTTTTGGATGTTTCAATCTGGACTACATACGGACTTAAATGAGTGAACAAACACAATAAAATGCGTCTATATACATCCGAATTAGAAAAAAGCTAGAACATCTTATATTTTGGAACGGAGGGAGTACACAAAATGGCAACTCTCCCAGCTGAGCTTAGTTTCTTGCTTTGCCTAGTGTTACTCTTCCACTGTTAGGAGCAACTATGTAATCGACACAACACATTAGAACCATCTGCATGTACCTTCGAAGAGATTAGAATTCATGAAAGCAGCAGGGACTGAAAATTTCGTGATTAGACTGTATAAAAAATGCAGATACATTTCTTTTGACTGTGAAATGCGTGCAGGATCTGTTATCATTTTCCCTAAATGGTCTGTCAAATCTTTTTTTCAGTGCTGGTTCTTCTCTTTTACAGGTCTAGCGTACCAAATGGGCAGCCAAAATGGCTTCTGTGTTTCATACCAGAGTACCCGATGCTTAACTTCATGCTTACAACAACAATTTATCTGTTTGTAAGTTTATCAATCTCAGGTTCACTCCAGAAAACCGAATAATCAAATATACTAATTCCATGCTTAATGCTGCAGCTATCATACCGAATATTCGAGCTCACGAACGTACTGAGAGCAGCCTTTATTCCCAGCAGAGACAACAATCGCCTGTACCAAAATTTTGTTGCAGGGATTGCCATCTCTGTATGTCTGTACTGCTGCTCGCTTATTCTTCTGAAAATTCCTGTTGTATAGGTAAGCTGCCGGAAGTCTACTGTAACAGTTTTCGCAAATCATCTCCCTGTTATCTCTGAGCATCTTTAACAAATCATTTGTCCAGGTGATTCCAGGTGGATAGTTCCATTTGTATGGACGTAGAATTGCCAAGTAAATGATACCGATGCACTCCCCGAAGAAGCTGCTTTGTGAATTGAACTCGTGGGGGTGTAGATTTAGAGGCACAATTTTTGATCTTTTTTTTACCATTCTAAAAAACATGTACACTGTTAGCCAACCAATGCATTCTCTGGGAGTTGTAATGTCTGTCAGCCTTGTAAAAACTGTGAACTCTCTCTGATGCCGCGCCGGTGTTCTGTACCATGCGCCTTAGAGATTCTACACAAGGAAACCATCTTCCTCTTGTAAAAGAAGATAGTAATGAAACAAATCATATGCAGTTTGAACTCTGATGCCTAGGGTGTGTAGCGTCTCGCGTGCTACAAATTATTTAAGCACACTACACTTGCTGCATGTGGCAAGTTGGGTCTGGCCTAGGCTCTTAGACCAGGGCACGATACGTGCTCTGGACGAGACGAGGTGGTCAGTGCTCGCTGGTCATACATGGTGGAATGGCCGATTGGCCGGTAGAATCTGTGGTGGGGCAGCCCTTGCCGGATACTCCACTGTGTCATCGTCATAGCGGTATGTGAACCAGAGGCCACATTTTGCCCACGAAGAAACGGGAAAAACTGACACAGATTGATTCTGACATCGATCGGCCGCTGGATGCATGCACGCCAAGAAAAATCTGTCAGGAAGAGGCCGGTAGTTTCTGTGGTGGCGCAGAACCACCCCACTGATCGAGTTGTCATCGCCAGCACAATGTTGTAAGCTAGAGGCCCATGATATACGGTGACCAACATTTTGGGCACGAACCGGGAAAACTGACAGACACGGACGGATTCTGAATCTCTGATACCGATCGGCCGCTGGATGCACACCAAGATAAATCTGTCAGGCGAGAGGAAACTGACGCATAACCCAGTCACATCAAATCATTACGCCCGCTCCGTTTGGACGCTTAAAAATTTGGCGTTAAATAGCGCGCGAAGCTTCGCATTATTTGTCACAGGCCAGTAATCCCAACCTCTCTCGATTGCTTACAAGGAAGCTTGCTCTCTAGCTCCTCCTGACCTGTCACCGGCCGGCCACCGATGGAAGCCACGCTGCTCCTCCCCGTCTCCACTGGTGCATGCTCCTCCTCTTGCATCACCGTCGACGACACCGCCGCCGACGTGTCACACTCCCCCACCCCGTCCTCCTCCCCTTCGGCCCGCAGCATCGCCGCGCGCTACCTGGCCGTCATCCTCGTCGCCTCCGTCTCCCTGTTCGCGCACCACGAGGCCTCCAAGGGCTTCCGCATCGACGTCGTCAGCGCCGCGCCGCACGGTACCGCCGCCGGCCGCCGCTTCGACCTCCTCTTCGTCTCCAACGGCCGCGCCGAGCGCGTCCTCCACCGCGCCAGCCGCGCCGTCGAGGAGGCGCTCTTCCCGGACCCGTCGTTCCCGCGCCGCCGCGTCACGCGCGTCACCGTGCGGATGGCCGGCGGCAACCTCACCGCCGCAGACGCGACCGTCGACGCCAACGCCGCCACTGGCGAGTACGTCATTTCGCTGAGCCCCCGTCTGCTGTCCGGCTCCGGGGCCACGGACGCCGTGGCCGCCGCCGTGCGCCGGGCCGTCGCGCGCGTGTGGCTGTGGGACGGCCGTGGCGCCGCGCCGGCGCGCGTCACGGAGTCCATGGTGGAGTACCTTGCCGCCTCCGTCCCGGACGAGGAAGACGTCGAGGCGCCGTCGCCGGCGGAGGCGGAGGATGCGTCCAACACGCGGTGCGTATCGCCGCGGTTCCTGAAACATCTGGAGCGGCGTCGCGCCGGGTTCGTGGCGCGGCTGAACAGGGCAATGAGGGACCGGTGGAGCGACGCCGCGGTGGACGCCGCCCTCGGGGCGCCGGCGCGGCCGGTCTGCGCCGCCTACCTCTCCGCCAGCGTCCAACGGCCGGTGGTGGTTGGCTCCACGTCGGCCAGCGATGGATCCACGGTGGCAGCTGCTTGAGCCGGCCAAAACCAGCGAACGCACACCATCCGTTGTCCCTTGTAATTAGTCCATCATTATGGCCGTTAAGTAGTTGGTGCCTTAGTTTTTTTTTTTTTTGACGTGGTTGGTGCCTTGGTGTTGGTGGGACATAATCATACTGCCTGTTAAGCAATTGTGTGGAGTGAGGCGAGTTAGCCGTCGATGGAGTACATGTTTTTCTGAAACTTTTGTATCGCATCATGGGCTAGCTAAGCTGGTTAAACCAGTTGCTATTTGTAAATCCACCTGACCAGATGACACGAGTAGATTTTTGTTTGCTTATCTCAAATGATTCTGGAAAGCTCGAGAAAAAAAATCTGAAGGTGATCCGTTCTATTGATCACTTTGATCCCTTCGATGGATGGTACATGTGCTTCCAGTTCCAAAATCCGGTTCTTAGGGCCTCTTTAGATTGCATAATTTTTCAAAATCGTAGGAATAGGTAAAACAAAGGATTAAAATTACATGCATTTTGATTCCTACAGGATTTCAAAACACTAGAAATTTGTAAGAGCTGTCTTTAAATGGTACGCAGTAAACAAACACAGGAAATTTGTAGAAATGAGGAGAGAGAGTAGAGAGATAGAGTGTAAGTGCATTGGACTTTTCAAAGAAAAAATTAAAATAAGATTTAAACTCATGCGGACATTCCTATGCAATAGAGGGCATAGAAATGGATTCCTTAGGAAATGGCTCAATCCTATGATCCAATGGGATTCTATAGGAAAAGTTTATAAGGATTGGAATCCTCCAAAATTCTTATAAAGTTTCTTCAATTCAAAGAGTCCTTTAATATTTCCGAACATTTGCAGCTGCATGATTTACCTGTAAATTATCTCCTCTCCTGCTTCTAACCTTCAAAGACGCGCCACATAATAGTGACCACACAATAGTGACACGGTTCATCGACTCAAATATGCTTGAGCGGCCTAGCACGCAGCAACAACACTGAGCATGGGCCAATAATCTACCCACCACTTCTCATCGACTCCACGACAAGAAGCGTTGTCTGGTCCACCCTCGCAACGTGAGGCAGAAAACTTAGCAAGGAGGAGGAGCCAAGGATAGTATGGGGATATCTACATGTCCACGGATGTAGCATCCATGGCCAGTGAACTGTATTTTTGTTTTGTTTTGATACGAGGCTAACCGAACTGTATTCATCAAATTAACTAATGGGAGGGAGACATATTGGAATCTCTAACTGTGGTGGTTGGTGGTCGCTGTCAACACTTATTTTTTTATGTCATTATTGGTAGTTAAGTCCACTTGTTTCTATGTAGGAATCCAAAAGGATCATGTTAATGTTGCTAATAGTTGTTTTATGAAGGAAATGGTGACCGATAATAATAATTCAAGGAGATAATTAAGGATGTATTTTTTAAAGAGGAAAGACATTTACATTTCATCTAAACATAGAAGGATTAAACATGGTGTGGCCTAACCCATGAGAAAATTAACCCGGTCATCCAAAAAAAAGAAGTTAAGACTCATTCTCAGATAGGTGTTCCGTTCAGCACTGGCCAAAGTCCAGGCCTTCCCTTCCTTCTTATTAACGAAGAGAACCATAGGGTGGTTTGATTTGTTGATGAAAACTTAGGTGTTCAATGTAGACCTCCCAAGTTTCTGAGTGTTGTGGTCATACCCTTTAAAGATTTTATGATTGCTTGACAATGCTGGAGCACCATGGGGCGACCGGATCCTAGATCTTGAAGGAGGTCACGGTTTGAGACATTAAAAAAGGGGGTGTCTAGTAGATTCTAGGGTGCGGAAGCTACAACAAGATTGTATATTTGTATTTGATATATCTCTTGAGATATTTTAGATGTATTAAAACAATTGATTTTACTTGTATAAATCAAGATCAAGGAATCTCAAGATGGGAAATAGGTCAAATAAATTTTTATGGGCGTCATCGATCCACATTATTGTGAAAAGAGTACATGTGAAAACGTAGGCTTAGAATGTCGTACCGAATTGATTCCCACATGATTGCGAAGTTTGTTTTATTGGGATAAATGAAAAAAATATTATTCATTCCTAGAGGTTAGATAGAATGGATGAATAATAATTTGTGAAATATATTGTAAACATTCAAAATCAAACAACTCTCGTACAAAACCTTATGTTTCCAATCCTATCAATTTCTTATGAAACTTTCTTTGAATAAAAAAGATAGAGTTTTATGATGACATCGATATTAAATTGTACAATATAGATGAAATTTGTGAATAATATTATTTGAATGTAAATGATAATCCACAATTGTGGAAATATAATACTAAGATATGATATTTAATTCAGTGAGTACTTATTTTAGTTAATGCGCGGCCTCCAAAATGCAAGAGTTTCATGATTGTTGACAGGCTCGATAATGAAGGGAGGCAGAAAATATTTTGGATTGTTTACAAGTTCTGAAAGGATTACAACTATCTATATCGACACCTTAAGCTTCCAAACATTTTAAAAGAACCCAATCACATTAATGTTCTCAGATTTTTTTTAATAATTAGTTAAAATACAATCAGTCTGTATTGTAAACATGCATAAGAATAAAATAGTAATAATAATATAGTCTCACTCATTTTGTTCAAAAAATATAGTCTCATTCATTCAATTAACAAGATTCATCCTCCAACTTTCACCATTTGATTTACTATTTTTATATATATGTCGTTTAAAAGGAATGACTATCTTCAAACATTTTTCTAGCATATATACAAATACAATTCTCATTCGGACAACCACACCAATCTTATGGTAAAAAACTAGAAGCTACAACATCTGAATGTGTAGACACATGGAATAGCATGGCGTGATGCAAGTTAGCGGTCACTCGAATGTAATGGAGTATTTTATTTTTAAAATCTCGTACCATTATATGGGTAGCTAGCTAAACACTCTTTTTTACACCCAAATGATAGTGTCCCTAATAATACATATTTTTAAAAATATTTGCATAAAAAAAATACATGATAATCTCAAAGGATGCTACAAAGTTTGAGAGAAAACAAGAAGGCCTCTAGCCTACGCGTGACGGGTTCTATCAATCCTTTCAACCTACTGTTATGTTGTTTGATTTCTTGATGAAAACCCTACTTTTTTGTTGAAATGGGAGCAAAGCCCCAGCCTCTGCATCAGAGTGATGCACACAGCTTTTTATTGCAGAATTCAAAAGTGCGAGTTTTAAGCGTATTACAAATCACAAGCCAACAAAAGTGGCAACAAGAAACAGCCACTGAGAAAAAGCGTAGAAGAAAAGGCAAGTCATGACGTAATTCGTCTAGCATGCCGCCAGCCACTCCGGTTGAAGATAGCCCGAACGACCGCCATTAGCCGAGAACAGCCTAAATCCATAAGAAAAATAATACCTTCAACAAAATCTTAAGGGGGGCGAAGCTTCGAAATGATTCATTTAAGAAAAATAATATGGGTACGACAAGTTAGAGTTTGTAACACTAACGAGCAATCATAGCGTATTATCAGTAAAGTTATAGATAAAATGCTTACAATTTGATTGATTGATTCAGATATCACCTCTCTTTCATTTGTAAAATGAATCAACAATTTTCCCTTATCATCACTACCTCTTACCTACATTGCAAAACAACGATATGGAAAAAATAATATGCATGACAGTATTAGAACTTTCCCAAACTAAGATCTGAACTAAAAAAGCAAAAGGAAACGAGTGGGGGAATATAGTATAAACGGAGAAAATTACCAGCAGGACAAGGGTGAATAGCTTGGACCGTGACTTGCTGTACAACAGGGGCACTATGGTTCGATTTCGAACCGACAGAGGAGACTCGCTGATGGCTTCTGCTCACTTTGCGATGCTCCCGTGACTAGCGTGCCCGAGTGCGGCGGCACAAGACCAACATTGCCAATCTCTGCCAGCCCACTGGCCTGTGCCACAGACCAGCCCCCTGTCCTCCTGGCCATACGGTCAAGTCCCGTAGACGAGAACAACCTGCTCGGCTGTTTATCTCTTTGATGCTCCGAGGTAGAAGAACAAAAGAGTCAATGGGCCTTACGGGCCTTGCTGGGGTAGACGGCCTAGGTTCGCCCCCATGAAGCTCCGCTAGTGTTAATGAGCGACATCAACAAGAACTTGATGATTTTTGGTGAGTTTGACAGTCGAAAGGTAGGTTAATTGCCCGACGGCCAGGACAGGAGGGAGGAGGCTGGAGGCGGCCAAGCTCCGTTCATGTGCTATTATGGAGTGTGTCCTGGAGCTTCGGTCAAGTCCATTTTTCTTGTCTTAGAACTTGATTTTGTTATACATACTCGTTCTTCATGTTCTGTACTTGATTTTTTTACTATCTAGGAACCTTCCTTTAAATGATTCATGATACTCTCAAATTAGTGGAAAAATCAAAGAAAATTTTCCTTCCAATACGGGCATGACACGCTATATATGTCTACTCATGCGGTTTGATTCTCTCAACTAAGAATGTCGGGCTATATCTATTGATCTTGAGTGTTACGACAACAGAAGCACTATAGGGATCTTAGAGTAAAAGGTGGTGGATGGACTGAAGGTTTTTTGTGTTTGCACTGAATAGAAAATATGTTGGAGGGCTTATTTGCAATCTACACGAGTCTCAGCACTGATCTTGATGCAAGGCTGAACACCCTGGATAAGATCGGGACACGTGAGCAGCCTAGTCGGGATTGCCTTTTTGCAGTTTGTATACTTTCAATTGTCTAGCATATCACTTACATTCTTAGATGCATTCATATATTTAGGGCATGTCAATAGCTTAGTCAATGGAGATTTAGCCAAATCTCGGTCGGCTACCGTAAGGCAGGTCTTAGTTGCACTCAACTTACACACCAGCACGAATCACCACGCAAACCAAATAGTACATACTTTTTTACTCAGTTGCAACTAATATGCAACTAGAAAGGTCTTGGTTTGGAGTTCATGTACAATTCAGTGGTCTCTTAGTTATGAAAAATCATCAAAACTAATATATTTAGTTCATGATTTGGGAAGAGAGCAAGTATGTAATGGTGTGGCTGACATAGGCGCACCCAAATCGTGGTGTGAAGCGAGCAAGCGGTCGCTCTCCACGTAGGCCATTGTACATGTCATTATGTACGGGTCAGTGATGGAAACACATGTGGTCGTTGGTTCCATGACTAGATTTTTTTTTAGTATACGTGTAAGAATGTGGTTGCCCGTAATGATTCTAGCATGACACTATCGGGTGGCTCCTAATATGCGACCAAACAAAAACAAGCGGTCCCACCTGGGCTGGTGACCCGTTCCATCATCGATTGCTCAGTATCATCCATGTAGGCACGCGGCCCTCCCTGTCGCCGATCGACACTATGCCACGGTACAGCGCTTAGCTATATGTGTTGGAAGATGGACGAGGCTACTGGAGGAACACGGTGACAACGGTGAAGGCCGGTGAACGTCCAGTGCAGAAGAGGATGATCGATTACAAAACAATCCTCGATTCGTCACGGAGTCCATGGTGGAGTACCTGTCAGCCGCCCCCGACGCCGGTGATGCGCCGACGTCACCGGCGGAGCCTGACCACTGCATCTCGCCGCGGTTCTTGAAGCACCTGGAGCCGAGAACCAACCCTTGGTTGGATGGTTAGATGGGTGGTTGTACCCCCAATCCACCAGAGTTCAAACTCCAGTTTTGACACTGGTGTTTCTCATATTTGGCGGAATATTCTTCAGTGGGAGGCGACGTTCCCGTCGATAGCGAGACGCCCGTGGTGACTTCGTCAATCTCAAGACCTGACCCGCCGGCTCAGTATTTCGGAGGTGCTCATAGGGGTAGGGTGTACGTGTGTGCGTTCATAGGGGTGAGTGTATGCGCGTGTATGTGAGCGCCTGTATTGTACTGTGTTTCGCAAAAAAAAAAAAAGAAGCACCTGGAGCCGCGAGGCGCCGGTTTCGTCGTGCGGCTGAACAGGGCAATGAGGGACCGGTGGAGCGACGCAGCTGTACGTCGACCGTCTGCGCCGCCTCCCTCTACCCCAGCGTCGAACGACCGGTGGTGGTTGGCTCCACGTCGGCCGGCGATGGATCCACGGTGGCGGCAGCTGTTTGAACCAGCCAAAACGAGCGAACGCACACCATCCGTTGTCACTTTGTAATTAGTCCATCATTATGGCTGTTATTATCTCTCTACTACGATAGAGCACGTTTTTTTCTATTTTTTTTGTATTGCACTATGAGCTAGCAAGTTAAACACTGTTATTTGTAAATCCTCATTGTAGCGTCCTAATGACACCAGCAGATTTTTTTTTTCCCGTTCTCCGTGGGACTGGTCTCAAATGGTTCTGGAAAGCTCGAGACAAAACGAGAAGGGGGCCTGAACGTGTCCTGTTCTCACTACATGAACAAGGCTATACGCCGACGGCTTTTCGTCTAGGCCCTAAAACCGTCGGCACAAGCTGTGCCGACGGCTGCTGTCGGCGTAGTATCCCGTAGGCGTAAACATATTTGCCGTCGGCGTAGGGCGGGGCCGACAGCCAGACCATCCCCGTCGGCGTATACGCCGTCGGTGTAGGGCAGGTGGGGCCCACAATGCGCCAAACAAGGAGGAGCTCCTACGCCGACGGGAAAGCCATCGTCCTAGAGGAGGTCACGCGGTGACTCGTGGGCCGCTCCAGGCAGGGGGCTACGCCGACGGCAATGCCGTCAGCACAGCCATGAACATTTGGTCATCGTTGGGTCGGTGCCGACGGCAATGCCGTCGGCGTAGCCACTGCCAGTTTTTTTTTTTGGTTGTTTCAGTAGCAAAATTGCAGCGAAAATACAGAAATAATAACAGAAATATTATGAGCATAATAACAACAGTAATAACACCATCAAGTGCATACAAACATCAATACGATACATGGTTCCATCATCGTACATGGTTCCATCAATCCGATACGGCTCTACATCTATGAAGGAGACGCGGTGAGAACATGCGACCTCTAGGCGACCCACCGGCAGAAAGATCATCCTACATCTATGGTGGAGACGGGGTGTACCCTAGAAAAAGTCACACTTATACGTCTACCCCCGATACCGGCGTCGAAAGGGGCCCAAATACGGTTTGTAATGATCCTATAACCTAACCAAACACAACCATAGAGAAAAGTCCACCGGGCTACCCCCATCCGAAGAATATCTAGGGGGGTTGACGTTCTAGGGTCCGTGGGGCTGGGTTTCGACACTATCCCATTCTGAAGCATGAAATATTTAAACAACTAATTGATAAAAAATATTAGCATAGTAAACTAATTGAGAGTTATAAATAAACACATAAAATGAAGAGGACTAAAAAAAATATTGTGTGCCGATGGTAGCGCTGGGATAAACCCTAGCCCGCACCCTATCCTACGGCCCACCTATGCCGACGGTGGCCGTCGGCACAACCATTGTACGCCAACGGCAAAGTTACGCCGACGGTGGCCATCAGCCCTAATTTGTCTACGCCGACGGCTTTCTGTGTGCCGGCGGCCAGCTCGACCGGCTGGCCTACCAGGAGGCTACGCCGACGGCCCCGACAAATTGCCGTTGGCGTAGCAAACGGCCGTCAGCAGCTAGTCCCATTCCTGTAGTGAGATCTATTGATCACTTTCATCCCCCACGTATGGTTCATGTGCTTCGTTCCTTCATTCCTTCCTCGTGTGGTCCAGTTCCAAACATCCGGCTCTCAGTATCTCTACATATTTGCCGCTGCAAAGATTACATGTAAATCGCCTCCTCTCTTCCACCTAAGCGTAAAAGATGCATTCAAACACTTTTAGCTCCACTGAGCGCGGGCCAATAATCTACCACCACTTCTTATTGACTCCACGACGGATGCTTGTCGGGTCCATGTTGGCAATGTGCGGCACAAAACTTAGCAAGGAGGAGAACTCGATGACATTTTGGGGATATCGAACACGTCCACGGATGTCGCATGCATGGCTAGTGAACTGTATTTTTTGTTTTGTTTTGATACGAGGCTAAAGAACTGTATTCATCAAATTATCTAATGGGAGTGACATATTCGAATCTCTAATTGTGGTGGTTGGTGGTCGCTGTCAACACTTAGTTTTCTATCATTATTTGTAGTTAACGTCACTTGGTCAATGTAGGAATCTATGTTACTATTAGTTTTTTCTTTCGTTGAAGGACATGGTGGTCGATAATGATTCACGGAGATAACTAAGGATTACACATGGTGTGGCCTAAGGCATAAAAAAAATCCTTTCATCCATGAAAAAGAAAGTTAAGACTCATTCTCCGCTAGGTGTTCTGCGTCGGCCAAAGTCGACACCCTCCCTTCTTCCTTATAGCTAAAAAGAACCATATGGGGGTTTGATTTGTTGTTGAAAACTCTAGTGTTCGATGTTTCAAGACTTCCCAAGTAACCGAGTGTTGCCGTCATACCCTTTGCAGATTTTGTGATTGCTTGACAATGCTGGAGCACCATGGGGCGACTGTATCATAGATCCCGACGGAAGTCACGCTTTGAGAGCCACTAGAATGCGCCATCAATAATAACATTAAAAGGGGGGGGGGGGGGGGGGGAGGAGGGTGTCTAGTAGATTCTAGGGTGCAGATAACTAAATTATATATTTGTATTTGATATCTCTCTTGAGATATTTAAAAGATATTAAAATAATTGATTTTACTTGTATAAATCAAGATCTAGAAACCTCACGCTGGAAAATAGGTCAAATATATTTTTAAGGGCATCCTCGATTCACATTATTTTGAAAATAGTACATAGGAAAATGAGGCTTGGAATGTAGTGCCGAATTGATTCCTACATTTTTGTGATACTTGTATTGGGACACATGAAGAATTATTATTCCTCCCTAGAGGTTAGATATAATGGATGAAAACAATATGTTTTATAACAGAAACATTAGAAAAGTTTCCTATACGATTCAGGCCAACAAACGAAACAACTCTTATATAAAATTCTATGGATTCCGTTCATATAAATTTCTTATGAAACCTTTTTTTTTAACAAAGAACATAGAGTTGTATGATGACATGGACATTAAGTTTTATGACCTAGATGAAATTTGTGAAAAATATTATTTGAATAAACATGATAATCCCTAGTTCTTGAAACATAATACTATAGGATATTTAATCTAGTGAGTACTCATTTTATTTAATGAGCGGCATATAAATTCAAGAACTTTATGATAGGTGGGGAGCTTGACGGTCGGGAGGGATGAGGCTGGAGGCTTCCAGGCTCCGGTCATGTGATGTTCTGGAGTGTGTCCTGGAGCTCGCTGCATCGTCTTCGCTCCTGCGTTGTACCTCTAGCAAGCGCATCGATGACTGGGAGCACGTGAAGATGCTCCATTTTTTGTCTGATCTGAGCTTCCCTTTTCCCCGTCTTGATTTCTTTTTATTAATATAATTTGTTTCCAAATTCTAAGTTTCAATTTCATATGTGGTCCACTAAAGAGATTACAGGTTCGTTTTTCTTGCCTTAGAACTTGATTTTGTTATACAGACCCGTTCAAAATGTTCTGTACTTGATTATTATCCAGGAACCTTCCTTTAAGTGATCATGATACTCTCATATTAGAGGAATATTCGAACGAAACTTTCTTTCAAATACGGAAATGTCAGGCTATATATGTCTACTTATGTGGGCATGATTCTCTCGAATAAACGAATGATTCTTCCATGTCGGATGCAAAATTGGAAGGAAACTTTCCTGCCAATGCGGGCTTTAATTCTCTCGGATTAAGAATCTCAGGCTACTACAGGCATTGATTCAGAGTTTTACTACAACATAAGCACTATTGTGATCTTAGAGTAAAAGGTGGATGAATTGGAGGTGTTCAATCTACACAGATCCCTGCAATGATCTTGATGCAAGATTGAATGGCCTGGATAAGCCCGGGACACGTGAGCCCAGTCGGGATTGCCTTTTCGCAGTTTCCTTATGTTAAATTGTTCCTAGCACACATTCCGATATTTAGGTTAGCCAAGAGCTTAGTTGATTGAGATTTAACTAAATCTCAGTTGGTGCCGTTATCCTAGTCTCGTTGCACTCAACTTACAGACAACACGAATCATCACGCAAACCAAATAGTAGTACATACTTTTTTTCCCGGTTGCAACTAATGTGCAACTAGAAAGGTTTTGTCTTAGAATTCATGTACAATTCAATGGACTTGGAGTTGACAGAGTTATAGTTAATTCTTGCTCTGGTCTCGGCCGGAGGCTGCATCGACGAGCTTCCAGGTGCTCGGGGATGGTTCCCCGCCGATGTTCGTTCAGAGGAGGCAAATTCCGGCGGCCGCGTCGGATGATTCTTGCGGTACTTCAACGCAGTGCTTCTGCTATCGAGCTCCTGGTGGCTTCAGGTGTGCGGTGACCTCGTGCTCCTCTTCCCTGGCGGCGTTCCGGCGGCGTCGGTGGTCGACTGCGATGAGCGGTGTGGTGGACGGGCGGAAGGACCTGCAAGGGCTTCGTTGCTATTTCTTTTTTTTACAGGGTCCTTTTTGTCTTTTTCCTAGACACGTGTCCGTCGGGATGGTTCCTGAGTGTGGTTGTGTGTGCACTGCTATATGTATTTCCCTGTGTACTCTGTTTTATCTGATATATATATATATATATATATATATATATATATATATATATATATGTTAGAAGTTTTAGAGTAGTTGGTAATTTTAACAACCGTCCATCCGCTTAAATCTGACGGTGGAAAAATATGAGCTACCGAAAACTACTAGAAGAAAAGTACCTGAAACTACCTGAAACTACCGAAATTGTATTATTTTTTATTTGATATTAAAAGGGTATTTAGGTAATTCGTCCCACCCAGCGTCTTATCCGCCGCCGGTCCCTCACTCTCTCCCGGAAAAAAATTCTATGCAACCCGGCCGCACAACCTCCGTGCTAGGGCCCCTTTTCAGATTGTGACACGTAACTATCCAACACCGATCTCAAAGCTGCCTAGGGTACATACGTATCTGGACAGTGTGTACACAATTGATGAAAGCCACCGTCCCGCAAAAAAAGAAACTGCTCCTGAACTTGGCTTCGGTCTCCGCCGCCGGCGCGAGAGAGTGCGGCATCCGCGAGGACGAAGGCGACGAGCTCCGACGCATGGAGGTGCTCGGCAGCAAGCCGGCAACACGTTCTCAACGCCCAAGCCAAAGAGCTTCTTCCTGGGAGGCGCTCAGCAACGTGGTTCTCGTATGCGCCGTCGTCTCCCTCAGCTCCGGCATCAAGGAACACAACCTGATGGCTGGTATGAAGACGTCAGCATCTTCCTTGCGGAATTTCGCCGTCTTCGCCGTCAGCAACCACAGCCAGGCCAAGCGGTTCGACCAGATCGTCAGGGAGTCCGGCAATGTCGTCGTCATACTTGTCCGCCGCCTGAATGCACGAGTTCTGCATATTTGATCGTCAGCGGTGATGTGGTGTTAATTAGGATTGGGGACTCCGTGCCGGCGGACGGGGTGTTCCTCGAGGGGCACAGGCGCACAACCTCCAGGTGGACGAGTTGAAGTGTTGAACATGACAGGCTTCGTCACCGCCGGCGTTAAGATCATCGAGACTGCAGCCGGATGGCGCGTATCGCCAAGCACAATGCACTCTTCACTTAACAATACCAAGAAAGAATTGTCTTTTGACAATGTTGACGACCAGAACAACGTGTGATCATTCAGCAAATAAAGTTAATTTAACAATCAAAATGATGTTAAAATGGTTCTGTAATAGATTTTCTGTTTTCATAATTTATCCTAAGTGACGCTTAGTACATGTTTCCTTCTGAGAATTGATTGAAAAATGTCAGTTTTTTATCTATATTTTTGTCGTACGATTAATATCCAATATTTTGTTGATGAATCATCTTTGCGTCAAAGTCAAGCCCTAACTTGCACATGCCCAAGGGCACCCATTCTTGATCTCACCTACGCGCCGATGTTCAATGTGTGAGCATCACCGGCAGATATTATTTCCTGTTTGTACAGATGGCAGAAATTATAAATGTCCCTAATCGTGCATCCAACATCATTATATCCACCTGATTGCATGCACAATACATCCATGATTTTGTGTTTGCGGATCCCAGAAATTTCCATCTCTATAATGTCCGCTTTCTGCTCGTCGCTGATTCTTCTGTGTGAGCGCAGCAGACAAGCTAGGTCCCGTGGGGCCAGAGGATGGGTGTGCTCATCGTTGAAATCCTTCACAAACCACCGCCCCGTCTCCTCGACTCTAGCAATGACCAATTTGGCTTTACAATGAACATGAGTGATATTCCGCGGCCTCCTCTTCCTATCTTCTCTCTTCCTCTTCATGTGCTTCTCTTCACGGCAACCTTCGCGACTATAGACAAGTTTCCTCAAAATAATCTCTTTCTTGGCTCCATCCCACTCGACATATCCTTTACGCACGCTAAAACCTTTCTCAAGAGCATAACCGTTATAGAACCGAAAACCTTCATCCTCGCTATCAAACATCCGGCTGACAATGTCACGGTACTCAGCCATGGACGCGGCCATGGCTTCCTACATATCAATGAAACAATTATAAGTGAATCGTCTGGCAGACCAAAAAAGGGTAAAGACTGATGCATGAAAAAACAAGTATCGAAAGGAATATTTTCAGATATGCAAGAGAATAGTAAAAACACACTTAACCACAGCCAACATATACCTTGGTACAACATTCAAAAAGACGTGATCAGTGGTCTTACTACAAAAAGATTCATCATAACATAATTTACTACAGCAAACTCCATAGGAAAAAACCAAAATCCTAATCTATGTGGACATGCACGAGTTTTACATGGAAGCAAAATAAAACCACTACGCTGGTGCCTGGGTTCAGTATGTTGACTGCAAAAGCAGTAGAGAGTATCATCAGCTCACACACAGAAATATACACACTAATGCTAATGCAAACATTAACTGCAACAGGACATGAATGCATGAAATTGGCTATGAGATATACTCACGCAATAGTATATGTATTATTACAGTGTACACAAGGTGAATGTTTTGCCACCTCAAGTGCCTTATTATTGCTCACTTACATGGCATATACTCCGGTCTGTTGCATGCCATATGAAAATGCTAGCTCTTGTTCGCTACAGCAAGCACTACACACAATCTGCACTTGAGTTGCTACAATCACAATTACTCATGCAAGATGAAATCAATCGGTTTATCACAATGCAATGGCAGTTCTGAGACTGTCCTGTACTTTTTTTGTCAAAAAAATACTGCCCTATACTTTGACTATCCTTCAGTAACTTCAGCGAAGAGACCTGGAGAAAACAATGAGCTCTCCTTTATTCTACTCTTTAGTGTTTGGTATCTACTGCAAGAAGAGGAAGTAGCAAGACGTATTAGCTAGTCAAGCCAGGTCCATAGCAAAGTATCAATTTTAATCGATGTGTTAGGTAGGACCTAACGGGAGAGATGGGATTGGGAGGAGGGGAAACTGACTTGCACGGCTGCACACGCAGCAGCGGCGGGCGCTGGGCGCCGACTTGAGCAAATGATCTCCGGCTGGAATTTCGATCGGCTCCGGCGGCGCAGCACCAGAGCTTGCCGGCGATCTGATGTAGTGCGGCGGCGGCGGCGCCTAGGTCAAGGGGTCAGGAGCTGTGCAGACGAGAGAAACAGGTTCAATGGTGTTCCTCTGTTCGTGAAGAAATTACCTTAATACCCCCGACTACTTATAGTTAATTTTTCTTTTAATGGTTGGACGGCTAACATAATTTAGGTGAGTAGATTCAAATCAAACGGCTGAAATAATTTAAGATGCAAGCTACCTGAAACTACCAGAGGTAGTTTTCCAACCACCGTAAAAGAGCTCATATATATATATATATATATATATTCTTAAAAAAAAAGTAAGCAATGCTGTGTCTGACATAGGCGCACCCAAATCGTGGTGTGAAGCCAGCAAGTGGTCGCTCTCCACGTATGTAGGCCATTGTACGTGTCACTATGTACAGGTTAGTGATTGAAACACTCGTGGGTTGTTGATTCCGTGACTAGATTTTTTTCTGGTACGTGGTGGTCCGTAACGCTCGCCCGGTGACCCGTTCTATCATCGAGTGTTCAGTGTCATCCATTTAGGCACGTCGCACGCGCCCCCCCTCCCTGTCGCTGATCGACACTGTGCCACGGTACAGAGCTTAGCTATATGTGTTGAAAGATGGACGAGGCTATCTAAGAGCATCTTCAACCGAGGCGCTATATAAACCGCGCGTATAAAAAATAACCGATTTAGCGCGCAGGGCTAAAAACCGCGCTCCAGCAGGCGCTGCATAATCCAGCGTGTTGTAAAAATTGTCCAGCGCGTTGGGAGAAACTGGACCGCATGCTACATATTTTGTGCGCCGGCAACAGCGCGTTGTAAAGTCAGGGCAAAAAACTGCCGTCCGAAAGATTCTCATTCTCCCACGCGCTCTATACTTTCGGACATCTAGAAAACTGATTTCAATCGCGGCGCGCTAAAACTACTATTTCGGCGCTGCAAAACTTTTTTAGTGCGCCGGACTACCGCGCGTCTGTTGTAGATGCTCTAACTAGCTGGTGAACGGGCAGTGCAGAAGAGGATCCACGGTGGCGGCTGTCTGAGCCAGCAAAAACGATCGATGGATCCGTCTTCATGTCCCATGTAATTAGTGTCAAGACTTAATCCCACTGGCTGTTAAGCAATAGTGGCGTGAGGCGAGTACGATGGAGTACATTTTTCTCTTCTGATTCTTTTGTTATCTGTAAATCCACATGATGGCGTACGTCCTGCTAACACCAGCAGATTTTTTCTTTCTGTTTGCGTTGAACGGGTCTCAAATGATTCTGGAAAGCACGAGAAGATCTCAAGATGACCCGTCCTATCGATCACTTTCATCCCTTTCATGAATGGGTACATGTGTGGGTAATCCACTTCGGTTCATAGGTTTATCTACAATTAGTACTAAAAAACAAATTTTAAAATATCAAATAAATTCAAACAAAAGATTTAAATGTACATATGAACATTCTATGTTCGTACAAAAACAAATGGAGATGAAAAGACATTTTCTGTGGCCGGTGTAAAAAAGACAAATATCCGGCGTTCCAAAATGACTTTGTACGTAATATTTTTTTGTCTTTTTTATACCGGCCATAAAAATGTCTTTTTCGGTGCGAAACTTTTTTACACGGATAGACATTTTTCATACGAACACCTAAAATTTTTGTTTAATTTTTTTTGACATTTTAAAATGCATTAAAAATGTATTTTCCACAACGGTTTCATCTGCACACATGAGCCAAAACATCATGTCCGTACATGTGCTTCCTTCCTTCCTTGTGTGGTCCAGTTCCATACATCTGTCGGAGATTGTCCCCAGGAACTAGGGGTGTCTCCAAGGTATCGTGTAAGGGGCTGAACACGGAGTCAAACAGTCCACAACTTGCTCCGGCGACGGTGCTCGTCGGACTCGCGGCGGACGACACTGCAGAGATTGACACAAGATCTTACCCAGGTTCAGGGCCCTCTTGTGGAGGTAAAACCCCTACGTCCTGCTATGGTGTATTGCACTGCTTGAAGAGTTTACAGTACAAGGAGAGCTTGTCGAGCTCGAGGTGGCTAACAATGGCTACTTACTAGTCTTTAGATCTAGGGTTAGGGTTTGCTAGAGCTGCACCAACCGAAGATCGAACCCTTTGCTTGGGCGTACTCCTCCTCCTTTTATAGGCGTCCTGGGCCTCTTCTGCCCAAACATTTGGGCGGGAAGGGCTACCACATGGCGACGAAGGAGGAGGCACGGTGCACCGTAAAGGTGAGGTCTACCATAAAGGTGAAACTCGTGGACGCGGTCCACGGCAGGGGAGCGGCGTCACCAAAGCTGAAAAGGGGCACCGACCAGCTGGACAGGGAGCTGGCGCTTGCCGAGGTGGGAGGTGGCCCACGGTGACGTCGTCCTTGGAGCGTAGCTGCAGACTGTTCCCTTGTCACCAAAGAGGCAATACTCGTTGTCCGCTTTGCTTGGCTCCGCTTTGTTGACTGCTTTATACATGGAAACGGCAACTGCGGCGTCGTCGTCATCGCGCGTAGGCACGCGCGTCACTCTGCGCATGGCGCAGAGTCCATGTGCGCTCTGCCGCGGGGGCAGAGATGGCTTCACGAGGAAAGCGCTTCGCGAGGCGAAAGGCCTCGCCAAGCCCTTCGGCTTGGTCCTTAGTAGAATTACGGGCGGCGTCGGAGACGCCTTGTCGAAGAGCGATCCCTCGCCGAGGGAAAGAACCCTTGGCGAGGAGAAGAACCCTTCGCGAGGAGAGAAATCCTCGCGAAGCTCGCCAGGCTCGGAGAGCCTGGTCCTTAGCGAAAATCACCCGAGGAATCTTGTGGGCCCTGGCAGGCCGGCCCGTGGTACCCTGGTTTCCACTGTGCCGACAGTAGCCCCCGGGCCCGCGATGGGCACGCCGAGGCCCATGACGAAGGCGAAGCGTCGAGGGGCCAAAGATGCCTGACAGGGCCGCGGCACGTGTCACGCAGCGGTTGCGCCCGCGGCCACGGCCTCCTCGGCTCCAACGGGCGACGTGGCGGGGCCCGCCACGACTCGAGTGCTGGTCAATAAAGCCTGGGCGCGCAGGCGGCGCCCATTACTTCTCCCGTAACTCCTCCGCACACTTCCCCCCACGCCTCCAAACTCTCCAGAGAACTCCACTCTCCAGAGCTCTCTTCTTCTTCTCCGGCGACCAATGGCGCCCAAGAAAGCAGCCACCGACAAGGGCAAGGCCACCGTGCAGGCGAGCTCGTCGGCGGCGACGGCGCGGGGCGCTGCGCCGGTGGCGGTGCGGGACGCTGCGCCCCAGGGGACAATGCCTGAGTCCCTTATCAGCGCGGCGACGGTTTCCAAGGTGCGGCTCTTTGTGGCCTCCAACACCCACGAGCTCGGTGCCACCAACATAGCGCCTGGCAGCAGCAGAGTCGGCGCGGGGTTCCACCCCATCTTCTTTCACACGCTCTTTGCCGGTTTCGTTCCTCCTTTCTCCAGTTTTCTCCTAGGGATCCTTGAGGCCTACCGGATCCAGCTGCTCCATCTTCACCCAAACTCCGTGCTCATTCTCGCCATCTTCGCCTACCTCTGCGAGGCGTACGTCGGTGTCCGCCCCTCGGTGGCGCTCTTTCGGAGCTTCTACTCCCTCCGGAGCACCAAGTCGAACGAACGACTTGGGTGCGTCTCCTTCCGCATCGCCGCCGCCAGGAGTGAAGGGTACATCCCCATCGCGTGGCAGGGGGAGAACGCCATCACCGAGGTGACGAAGAAGGTGGACAAGTTCCGCGAGAAGTGGGTCTTCGTCGGCACCAAGTCACCAAACCGCCACCTGGAGGTTCCCGTGGCGCCCCCGAGGAAGTGGGCGCGCTGGGCGAGCGGTGAATTTGAAGGTCCCAAGCTTGAGGCAGTATACGAGCGTATTCAGGTGCTCCGCGAGGCCGGGCTCACCGGCCGGATGGTGGCGATGGACTTCGTCTCGCGCCGCATTGCTCCTCTCCAGTGGCACTCGAAACCGATGTGGACCTACTCGGGCCCGGACGACAGGATGCGCCTCAGCCCCGTCGACTTCACTTCAGACGAGATGAAGCGGATCATGAAAGTCCTCTTCGCCACGACGTCCACTCCGGCCCCAAGCAACGACGACGCCCTGCCGCTGTTCGCCTACACAGAGGAGCGAGTGCACGAAGCCCGCAAGCTCCTGCCCCACTTCGACGAATGGGATATCAAGCCCGCGAGGCTTGTCGGGCCCCGCCGCAACCCGTGGGCGGCGGAACCGGAGGGCGACGCGCTGGAGCCGGACGAGGACGAGGACGAAGGGTCCGAGGAGGGCGAGACTTCGAGGGGTGCCGACCCCTCGGGGGGCGACGCAGGCTCAAGGAACACGCCGCCTGGCAAGGACCTCCAGGAGATCTCTTCCGGCGACGACGGGGGCGCCACGAGGGGAGCTCCTCGCGAAAAGGTAATGGTGCCCCATGAGCAGGCCAGGGCGAGCACTCTCCAGCCGCCAAAAGGGAAGAAGAGGGTGTGGAGAGCTGTCGACGAGTGAGTTTGGCTCTTTCTTTTTCCTTTCAGCGTTTGCTTCTGCGAATCCCTTCCTGAAGGATTTTTGCTTGGCTGTGTTTCTCAGTGTACCCGCGGCGCCGAAAAAGCGGCGACTCCGCAAGCTCGGGGAGATCGCCTGCACCGCCATGACACCAGTGGCCGACGAGTCGCAGCAAGCGGCTGACGAGTCTCGGCAAGCGGCTGCCGAGCAGCAGCAGGAGTCAGCTCCTCTCGCGGGTGAGCACCGCGTGGAGGTGGTGATGATTGAAGAGGCGGCGTCAACTCCAGCTAGGGCCGCCTCTCCCCCCGCGGTCGGGCACCGTGCGGAGGAGGCGATTGAGCTGGCGATGCCTCCGCCTACTCGGGCGGCTACTCCTCCCGCGGCGGAGCACCGCGCGGAAGAAGAGGAGGTGGACGAAGAGATCGTCGTAGAGTCGCCCCCAGCAGCGAGGGAGGCTCCCACAAGGAGGGTAGGTACTCCCGCGGCCACGGCAGACGCGGCCACCACGGAGGGGGCGGGGAACGCCCCTGAAGTGCGGGAGACAGAGACGCCTCTGGAGCCCCCGAGCGACGGGGCCAGGGGCGAGGAGATGCCCAGCCCCCTGAGGGCTCTCGACGCGGGCGGCGAGGGAGACGCCTCCACGAGCCCCCACGCCGCGGCGGGGGCCTCTGCGCCTCACGAGGATGCAGGGGTCTTGGCGCTGGGTGAGCCGCGCCCTCGCGCGGTTCGCCGCGACGTCGTCATCCGCCAATCGCGGCAGGCGCTTGACGGGCTGGCGGCGCAGCTCGCCAAGGAGGATCTTGCCATGGAGAAGGAGCGGGCTAGGCTTGCCGACGCCTGGGCCCTCCTCCACGAGCGGGTGGAAATGTGTCGCCGGCAGGACTCGGCGGCAAAGATCGCGCGTGAGGAAGCGATGCGCTTCACGAAGGAGACCCGCGACAGCGTCAAGCGGGAGGCGGCCGAGGTCATGGGCCAGCTTGACGCTGCCCGGGAGGCGCTGGAGACAGATGCCACCGCCAAGCACCAGGAGTTGGCGGCTCGCGAAGAGAAGTTCACCAACGAGTCCGAGGCCGCGAGGACCGCCTTGAAGGAGCTGCGCGAACAGCTAGACGCCTGCGAGGGGCAGCTAACGCCTCGCGAGATTGAGCTGAAGAAACGTGAGGAAGAGCTCTCCCTCCGGGAGAAAGAGCTGGGCCGGCGCGAAGAACAAGTCCACTCTCTGGAGGAGGAGCAAGCCACCCGCGAGGGGCTGCTGCAGGAGCGCGAAAACTCAGTGGCCAGGAGCGAGGCCACCCGCAAGGAGCGCCACGACAAGGCCAACGCTGACCTCACGATGAAGCAGAAGAGGACTCAGGAGGAGGCCGACGCCAGGGTTGAGCGCATCCGCGAGAGCCTCGCCAATGACTATGGCGCCAAGGCCACGAAGCAGGAAGAGCGCTTCACGATGAAACGCAACGAGTTCCTGCATCAGATCGAGGGGCTCGAAGAGGAGATTGCCGCCCTGAAGGCTGACCTGAGCGACCTCCAGCAACAGGTGGGGCCGGCCGCGGACCGCGCAGAGCAAGCGCAGGACTCTGCGCGGCACAACCGGGCCATGACGCGCCAACGCCAGCTCATGCTTCACGAGTTGGTTCGCCGCGCGAACGCCATCGGGGACGACCTGAGGATCGAGGTCCCCCACCTTCCCACCGGAGGGGTCAACGACGAGGCGGCGCACGCGCAATTCTTCGGGCAATTCCTCGAGGAGATTGAAAAGGTCGCGAAGCGCTTCGACGAGCGCGTCGTGGCGGAGAGCCGCGATCTCCTCGTCCTTGCCATCAGCCGCGTCTTCAGCAATCTTCTGAAGCTCTGGCCCTCTTTCAACCTCGAGGCCGTGATGGAGCCGGTCGAGATCCGCAGCAAGGCAGGGGAGGCCACCGAGGATCTCGCCAAGAAGTACGACCAAGTCTTGGTCGATGAAGACGAAGGCGACTGCGAGAGAGATTCCCTGGAAGCTGGAGCTGGCGCGGATGGAGCGGGGACCTCGGGAGGTGCGACGGCCTGAACTTCCTGTAGCTGGCTGCGCATGAGGCACATTATCGTGGTATTCTGGTTGTAATAACATTTGTAAAGACTTGCTTTTAGCTTGGGAACGTGCTTGTGAATGCCCCTTGGGTGGCTTTTGTCTTTTCCCTTCATGTCTTTTTCGCTCTACGTCTTAGGATCCTCCCTTAGCGCTACACCACCGCCGCTTCGGTATGTGCGAGTCAGTGCTCCACAAGTCCGGGGGGTGCGTGAGGCCTCAAGAAGTAAGAGCTCCGCGAAGCGCGATGCTTGGGGCTCCCTTTTGACGTGCAAGCAGCCCATGAAGCGTGGGAGAGAGAAAAGAGACTCGAGGGGCAAAAACCAGCAAGAGGAAACTTAGCTTTGACGAGGCGTTTTTCGCCTTGGAAAGGGTGTTGGTTCCTAAGCGAGGCGTTTTCGCTTTGTTGTTGCCTGCGGCTTGGAGAGCCTGTTTTCCTGCACTTGGAGAAATAGGCGTATCCACAAGCAATAGATAGCTAAAGAATCTTATGGTGCTCGTAGGTTCCTTCATGTGTGTCTCGCGAGGAGAAACAGGCACCAAGGTTTTGGTGATCCTTGGTGAGTTGACGTGCGCGGGAGCTGACCCATGAGTTCAGAGCTCCTTGGGAGTTGACATGCATGAGAGCTGACCCGCAAGTTCAGAGCTCGGATCCCTTGGGTTTTAGGTGCTGCCGGGATGCTCCCGTGGCATGGCACCCTGCTAGCCCCCGCTCGTGAGATACACAGGAGGGATCATACGAGCGAGAGAAAAAGGGCGAACAACACCGAAGCAAAGAAACACCAAAGCGACAAAATACGTTGGCGCGATGCGCAAATGTTCAAATTGGCCTGAAACATAGGTTCATTACACTGGCGTGGCCAGAATCACAAAAAATCCGCCATGCTCTTGGCATGGGGTCCACATTCTGTGGCTGAGACTCTCGAGGGGCGTGCCCGAGGCAGACGCATGTAGAGAGAGCTCAGGGGGCCCCTATGCGGGGGTGGCTTTTAGCCTGCGTTCCACCATGACCGGCATGGGGATCCACCTCGCCAAGACATGGTGCCTGAAGAGGTTACCAGGCCGAGGCTTAGTGGCTTGGGAGTCTTCTCGAACGGCCCGCGGCAACGTATAGTAGAGAGGGGAGCCCGAAGTTTTTCCTCTTTAAGGATGATGGCACGTGGTTCTCCCTTGATGCAAAAAATTGCTCGCCGAGGGCGATTAGGGGTAGAACTTGCGCAGGTGCTGGATGTTCCAGGGGTTGGCGACAGGGATGCCGTCCTCCGTCTCAAGCCGTGCGGAACCAGGCCTGGCGATGTGCGTGACTCTGTAGGGGCCTTCCCACATTGGTGAGAGCTTGTGGAGGCCTGCCCTGGAGAGGATTCTCCTCAAGACAAGATCTCCTACCTCGAGAGTGCGTGGCCGAATGTGGCGGCTGTGGTAGCGACGGAGGTCTTGCTGGTACCTTGCCGCTCTCAGGGCCGCATTGCGGCGAAGCCCTTCGAGCAGCAGCAGGTCGTCGTTGCGGAGTTCGTCCACCTCAGCCTCCTTGAAGGCCAAGACTCGCGGAGAGCCATGAGTGATCTCGCTGGGGAGGACAGCTTCAGCGCCATAGACGAGGGAGAACGGCGTCTCACCAGTTGGCTTTGTTGGCATGGTGCGGATGGACCAGAGCACCGAGGGGAGCTCATCGATCCAATGCTTGCCGCTGGCCTTGAGGCGGTTGAAGCTTCTCGTCTTGAGGCCCTTTAGCACCTCGGCGTTGGCTCGTTCGGCCTGCCCGTTGCTTCGTGGATGCGCCACCGAGGCGTAGCAGATTTGGGCGCCGATGCTGCCGCAGTAGGACTTGAAGGCGCCGCTGATGAATTGTGAGCCGTTGTCGGTGATGATGCGGTTGGGCACGCCGAAGCGGCAGACCAGGCTCCTTATGAATTTTACCGCCGACTTCGCCGGAATGGTGCGCACAGGCTCCACCTCAGGCCACTTGGTGAATTTGTCGATGGCGACGTAGAGATAGCGGTAGCCCCCGAGCGCTCGCGGGAAGGGTCCGAGCAGGTCCAGCCCCCAGACCGCGAACGGCCAGGAGAGCGGGATCGTCTGGAGTCCTTGCGCGGGCTGGTGGATTTGCTTGGCGTGAAATTGGCATGCGTCGCAGGTTTGGACGATTTCGGCGGCGTCTTGAAGCACTGAGGGCCAGTAGAAACCGCTCCGGAAGACCTTGCCTGCAATGGTGCGCGAGGAAGAGTGGTGGCCGCACTCGCCGCTGTGTATGTCGTTGATGAGTTGGCGGCCCTCCTCGGCAGGGACACACCGCAGCGCAACCCCATTGGGTCGCTTTCGGTACAGGTCTCCGTCGTGGAGGCAATAGGACTTGGCCTGGCGAGCAATTCTCTCGGCCTCTGCGTCGTCTTCGGGAAGGGCTTGGCTCTGCAGGTAGTTCTTGATCTCGTCGATCCAACCAGTGTCTTGTCGTACCAGAGTCAGTAGCAAGCGATCGCCCGAGGGCAACCCACAGTCTGGTGCTCCGCTTGGTGGGGCGAGTGGGGGCTCCTCGTCGATGCTGATATTGGCCACAGGTTGCTTGACTGAGGCCTTGGTGAGCCTCTCCTCGAACACTCCAGGCTTCTGGGCTTCTCTTCTTGCTGCTCGCCGAGCAATTTCATCTGCCTCTTGGTTCTCTGCCCGTGGGATGTGCTTGAGCTCCATGCCCCTGAAGTGTTTCTCTAACCTGCGTACCTCTTCAAGGTAGGCCACCATGTAGGTGTCCTTAGGCGTGTAGCTTTTGTTGGAGAAGTTGACGAGGAGCTGAGAGTCGCCCTTGATGAGGATGTACTTGATGCCGAGGGCGATGGCGGCTTTGAGCCCGGCGAGGAGGCCTTCATACTCGGCGATGTTGTTGGAGACCTTGTCACTATCCTTGAAGCACAGTTGGACGGCATAGTAGAGCTTGTCGCCTGTCGGTGAGGTGAGAACGGCGCCAGCCCCTGCACTCCTGGCCGCAAAGGCGCCGTCGAAGTGCATGGTCCAGTGGCTTGGCATCGTTCCTCCTGAGGCTGTAACCTCCTCCTCTGGAAGCTCTTCGTCCTTGCGCGTGTCCGTCCACTCGGCCATAAAATCCGCCAGCACTCTGCCCTTGATGACCCTGGTGGTGTCAAACTCCAGCTCGAAAGGTTGTAGCTCAATGCCCCAGCCTGCGACGCGGTCTGTCGCGTTCGGGTTGCGCAGGACCTGCTCCAGGGGGTACGAGGTGACCACCTTGATAGGGTGACCCTGGAAGTAGTGGCGCAGCTTCCTGGAGGCGATGAGGAGCGAGAAGAGGAGCTTCTGCTGCATGGGGTAGCGCTCGCGAGCGTCTCGCAGCACTGTGCTGACGAAGTAGACGGGATGCTCGACGAGGGTAGTTGTTGGCGTGGCAGCGGCTGGCTCCTCTCCAGGCTTGGTGGGGTCCTCGGCAAGGGTTTCTTGAGGTTCTGCTTGGGGAGGCTCGGCAGGAGGCTGGGTGCTTGACGAGGGTGTTTCCTTGTCGGGTGGCTGGCTCTTCTTGTCGAGGGCTGGCTCTTCTCTTTCAGCCACCAAGACCGCGCTTGCCGTCTGAGGAGTGGCTGCAAGGTACAGCTTCAGAGGCTCGCGAGGGCGTGGGGCGACCATGATGGGTGGGCTCGCCAGATATTTTTTAAGTCCTCGAAGGCCTTTGCTGCTTCGGGGGTCCACTTGAAAGGACCGGACCTCTTCATGATCTTGAAGAATGGCAGCGCCCTCTCGCCAAACTTGGAGATGAAACGGCCGAGGCTAGCCATACATCCCGCTAGGCGTTGCATGTCCTTGAGGCGACGAGGGGGCTGCATCTGCTCTATGGCCTTGATCTTGTCGGGGTTGGCCTCAATGCCGCGGTGGGATACCAGGAACCCGAGGAGCTTGCCTGAAGGGACCCCGAAGACGCACTTGGCGGGGTTCAGCTTGATGTTGACCTTGCGCAGGTTGGCAAAGGTCTCCTCGAGGTCCTGGATGAGCGTGTCCTTCTCGCGAGTTTTGACGACGATGTCGTCGACGTAGGCTTCTGCATTTCTCCCCATTTGAGCCCCCAAGGCGATCCTCATGAGGCGCTGGAAAGTGGCGCCTGCGTTCTTCAGACCGAAGGGCATACAGACGTAGCAAAACACACCGCAAGGGGTGAGAAATGCTGTCTTCTCCTCGTCCTCCTTTGCCATCTTGATCTGGTGATAACCAGAGAAGGCATCCAGAAAACAGAGGAGTGCGCAGCCGGCGGTGGAGTCTACGATCTGGTCGATCCTCGGGAGGGGATAGGGGTCCTTGGGGCAGGCCTTGTTGAGGTCGGTGAAGTCGATGCAGAGGCGACTCCCTCCGGTGTGCTTGGGGACGACCACACCGTTGGCGAGCCAAGTGGGGTGGACCACTTCCTTGATGATGCTGGCCTTCTTCAGCTTGTCTACTTCTTTGACGATGAAGTCTTGCTTCTCTGGCGCTTGGCGTCGCGCTTTTTGCTTGACGGGGCGTGCGTTTGGGCACACGGCTAAGTGGTGCTCGATCGCCTCCCTCGGTACTCCGGACATATCTGACGGTGTCCAGGCGAACATGTCAGAGTTTGCCCTGAGGAAGGCGACGAGCGCGCTTTCCTATTTGGGAGGCAGGTTGGCACCGATGGTGACGCAAGCCCCCGAGCCGCTCGCCTCCAGAGACACTTGCTTTGTCGCGGCCTTCTCCTGGGAGAACACTGCTTCTTCTTCGCGGGGGGCCTTGGGAGGGGTTCCTCGTCCTCGTCAGCGGGTGACGCCACCGCGGCAGCCTTGTAGGCCGCTTGCGCAGCGTACAAGGCGTCCGAGACCACGCCGCGGATGACAATGGTGCCACCCGAGCCAGGGAGCTTGACGAGGTTGTATGCGTGGTGGGTCACCGCCATGAACTTGGCGAGGGCGGGGTAGCCGAGTATGGCGTTGTAGGGTAGGCCGATGTGCGCGACGTCGAAGTCGATCAGCTCGGTGCGGTAGTTGGCCTGGGTGCCGAAAGTGACGGGGAGCCTCACCTGCCCCAAAGGGGTGGTAAGACCCTCTGTCACTCCCGAGAAGGGCCTAGTGGGCATGAGCCGCTCGTAGGGCACCTGCAGCTTCTCGAATGTCTCGACGGAGATGACGTTGAGGCCAGCACCCCCATCAATGAGCGTCTTAGAGACGGCGATGTTGTTGATGGTGGGGGTGCAGACCAACGGGATGGTGCCAACGGTTGACGTGGACTTGGGGTGATCGCCGGAGTCGAAAGTGATGGGGCACTGGGACCACTTGAGGGGCCTGGAGGCCTCAACTCCAGGGAGGGCTGCTGCGACCTCGCGGGCGAGTTGCTTGAAGTGGCGGTTGGAGCGAGGGGCCTGAGCCCCGCCAAGGATACAAGCTGCCCCGCGAGGCACCTGGTAGCCTTCGTCAGCCTCGGCAGGCAGGTTGTCGTTTGCGGGCTGGGCAGCGTTGGCCTGGGGTTCTGCTGGTAGCTATCGTTGTAGTTGTTGTTCCAGCGTCGCTCCCCGCGGCCGCTGCGGCCTCCGCCGCGGCCGCCGCGGCCTCCGTTTGCCTCGCGAGCCTCGCGAGCCTTGCGCAGCCTCTTGATGTCGAAGCAGTCCTCGGTGGCGTGAGAGTGCCTGTTGTGGTAGATGCAGAAAGGGCGATCATCCTTCTTCTCAGGTCCTGCGGCTGGAGTGGCAGCTTGGCGAGACTGCTTGGCGTCAGGCTCTGCCGCGAGGACCGCAGTAGTCTTGCGCTTCTCAGAGGATTTCTTCTTTTTGGACCCCTCGGCAGGGTCCCCTGGCTCGGTCTTGACGAACAAGCGGCCCTCTTCAGCCTTGGCGCACTTGTCCGCCAAGTCGAAAAGCTTGACGACGGTGGTGATGTTGTCGTGGATGCCGAGCTTCTCGAGCATCCGCACGTCCGTGACCCCAGCCTGGAAGGCCGAAATGACCTACGCGTCGGTGGCGTTGGGGATCTTGTTGCGCACTTGGCTAAAGCGCTGGATGTACTTGCGGAGGGTCTCGCCGGGCTTCTGACGCACGGCGCGGAGGTCGTTGTAGGTGAGGCCGCGCTCGTACGTGCCCTTGAAGTTGGCGACGAAGCACCGGCAGAGCTCCTCCCAAGAGCTGATGGACTCGGCGGGGAGGTTGGTGAGCCATGAGGACGCAGAGTCCTTGAGGGCCATGGGGAACCAGTTCGCCATGACCTTGTCGTCGCCCCTGCGGCCTGGATGGCCAAAGAGTAGAGCTACAGGAACTCCAGGGGGTTGTTCTTGCCGTCGTAGCGCGGAGGGAGGTCCGGCCTGAACTTGACCGGCCAGACGACGCGACGAAGGCTGCGAGTGAACGCGGCCGTGGTGCCGTAGGTGACCGTGCCATTGGCAAGGGTGGCGCGGAGCTGGCGCCCGGCGGTGGCGATGTCCTGGACGGCGCGGTTGCGGCGTTCTTGCCCGCGCTCGATGCTCACGCGCGCGTCCTCAGGGGCTCGCTGCACGATCTGGCAGTCGTGCGGCGACGACGCGTGCGACGCAGCGCGGCCGTCGCGAGGAGGAGCCCCCGCTGGAGCAGGTTGCGGTGCAACCGGTGGAGCTGGAGCGGGTGCGGGATGGAGAGGAGGTGCGGGAGGCGCGCCGTGCGCCACGTCCCCCACGAGCGCAGAAGGGACCAGGGAACGAGACGGCGCGGGTACCGCGGCGCGAGCGGCGCCGACGAGCTCGGCAACGCGGTTGAGCCAGCCCTCCTGAGCCGCCGGCGTGGGGCGGTACTGCAGCAGCTCCTGCGCCATGAGGAGCGCAGTCGCCGGGCTGGGCGCAGGGCGGCCCAGCGAGGAGGCAGCGTGGTCCCGCGATGGGGGCAGGGAGGAGGCCTCCTCTTCGCCGAGGCCGTCCTCAGCGTGGTCGATGTCGTCGTCGTCGGGGTGCTCGACGCGGGGCTCGGGGTCGACACGGCGCTCCGGAGCAGAGCCCCCGCGCGGGCGGCCACGCGGGCGGCCTGCGGGAGCGGTGGCGGCGCTAGCCGTCCGGCGAGCGAGGCGTTCAGCACGAGAACCGGCCATGGCTGTGTCGAGGATGAAGACGCGCCTCAGCCCCCTACCTGGCGCGCCAAATGTCGGAGATTGTCCCCAGGAACTAGGGGTGTCTCCAAGGTATCGTGTAAGGGGCTGAACACGGAGTCAAACAGTCCACAACTTGCTCCGGCGACGGTGCTCGTCGGACTCGCGGCGGACGACACTGCAGAGATTGACACAAGATCTTACCCAGGTTCAGGGCCCTCTTGTGGAGGTAAAACCCCTACGTCCTGCTATGGTGTATTGCACTGCTTGAAGAGTTTACAGTACAAGGAGAGCTTGTCGAGCTCGAGGTGGCTAACAATGGCTACTTACTAGTCTTTAGATCTAGGGTTAGGGTTTGCTAGAGCGGCACCAACCGAAGATCGAACCCTTTGCTTGGGCGTACTCCTCCTCCTTTTATAGGCGTCCTGGGCCTCTTCTGCCCAAACATTTGGGCGGGAAGGGCTACCACATGGCGACGAAGGAGGAGGCACGGTGCACCGTAAAGGTGAGGTCTACCATAAAGGTGAAACTCGTGGACGCGGTCCACGGCAGGGGAGCGGCGTCACCAAAGCTGAAAAGGGGCACCGACCAGCTGGACAGGGAGCTGGCGCTTGCCGAGGTGGGAGGTGGCCCACGGTGACGTCGTCCTTGGAGCGTAGCTGCAGACTGTTCCCTTGTCACCAAAGAGGCAATACTCGTTGTCCGCTTTGCTTGGCTCCGCTTTGTTGACTGCTTTATACATGGAAACGGCAACTGCGGCGTCGTCGTCATCGCGCGTAGGCACGCGTGTCACTCTGCGCATGGCGCAGAGTCCATGTGCGCTCTGCCGCGGGGGCAGAGATGGCTTCATGAGGAAAGCGCTTCGCGAGGCGAAAGGCCTCGCCAAGCCCTTCGGCTTGGTCCTTAGTAGAATTGCGGGCGGCGTCGGAGACGCCTTGTCGAAGAGCGATCCCTCGCCAAGGGAAAGAACCCTTGGCGAGGAGAAGAACCCTTCGCGAGGAGAGAAATCCTCGCGAAGCTCGCCAGGCTCGGAGAGCCTGGTCCTTAGCGAAAATCACCCGAGGAATCTTGTGGGCCCTGGCAGGCCGGCCCGTGGTACCCTGGTTTCCACTGTGCCGACAACATCCGACTCTTAAAAAGACTCTTAATATTTCCAAATACATTTACGGCTGCGTGATTTACGTGTAAATTGTGTCCTCTCCTGCTTCTAACCGCCAAAGACGCACCACATAATAGTGACACGCTTCATCGACTCATATATGCTTGAGCGGCCTAGCTAGCACACAGCAACAACACTGAGCGTGGGCCAATAATCTACCACCAGTCCACCACTTCTCATCGACTCCACGACGACAAAACGTTGTCTGGTCCACCCTCGCAACGTGAGGCAGAAAACTTTAGCAAGGAGGAGCCAAGGATAGTATGGGGATATCTACATGTCCACGGATGTGGCATGCATGGCCAGTGAACTGTATTTTTGTTTTGTTTTCATACGAGGCTAACGAACTGTATTCATGGAATTAAGTAATGGGAGGGAGACATATTGGAATCTCTAATTGTGGTGGTGGTTGGTCGCTGTCAGCACTTAATTTTTATGTCACTATTGGTAGTTAACGTCCACTTGTTTCTATGTAGGAATCCAAAAGGATCATGTTAATGTTGCAAATTGTTTTTTATTACGTTGAAGGAAATGGTGACCGATAATAATAATAATAATAATTCAATGAGATAATTAGGGATGTATTTTTTTTAAAGAGGATAGATATTTATGTTTCATCTAAAACATAGAAGGATTAAACATTGGTGTGGCCTAAGCCATGAGAAAATAAACCCGGTAATCCAAGGAAAAAAAAGTTAAGACTCATTCTCAAATAGGTGTTCAGCACTGGACAAAGTCCAGGCCGTCCCTTCCTCCTTATTAATGAAGAGAACTATAGGGTGGTTTGATTTCTTGATGAAAACTTTGGTGTTCGATGTAGACCTCCCAAGTGTCTGAGTGTTGCCGTCATACCCTTTAAAGATTTTGCGATTGCTTGATAATGGTGGAGCACCATGGGGCGACCGGATCCTAGATCTTGAAGGAGGTCACAGTTTGAGAGCCACCAAGATGCGCAGTCCATAATGTGACATTCAAAAAAGAGGTGTCTAGTAGATTCTAGGGTGCGGAAGCTTTAACTAGATTGTATATTGTATTTGATATATCTCTTGAGATATTTAAGATATATTAAAATAATTTATTTTACTTGTATAAATCAAGTTCTAGGAACCTCAAGATGGGAAATAGGCCAGATAAAATTTTAAGGGCGTCATCGACCCACATTATTGTGGAAAGAGTACATAGGAAAATGTAGGCTTAGAATGCCGTACCAAATTGATTCCTACATGATAGCAAAGTTTGTTTTATTGGGACAAATGAAAAAATATATTATTCCCTCCTAGAGGTTAGATAGAATGGATGAACAATAATTTGTGAAATATATCGCAAAGGTAGAAATAAAAAAACTCTTATACAAAATCTTACGTTTCCAATCCTATAATTTTTTGTGAAACTTTCTTTGAAACAAAAAAGATAGAGTTTTATGATGACATCGGTATTAAATTACATGATGTAGATGAAATTTGCGAATAATATTATTTTAATGAAAATGATAATCTGTAGTTGTCAAAGTATAATACTAAGATATAATATTTAATTTAGTGAGTACTTATTTTAGTTAATGTGCAGCGTCCAAAATGCAAAAGTTTCATGATTGTTGATGACCTCAAGGATGAGGAAAATATCTTTGATTGTTTACAAGTTCTGAGGGGATTATAACTATCTGTATCGAAACCTTAAACTTCCAAAACATTTAAATAAACCAATTACGTTAATATTCTTAGTAAAAACATTAATAATTTGTTAGAATACACTCACTCGGTATTGTAAAGATGCATACGAATAAAATATTAATAATAATATACTCTCACTCGCTCAATTTACAAAATTCATCCCCTAACTTTCACCATTTGATTTACTATTTATATATATATATATCAATTAAAATGAATGATTGTCTCCAAACATTTTTCCATCATATAAACAAATACAATTCTCATTCGAACAACCACACCAATCTTATGGTACAAAAGTGCAAGCTACAACATCTGACCGTGTGGACACATGGAGTAGCATGGCGTGATGCGAGTTACCGGTCACTCTAATGTAACAGAGTAATTTATTTTTACAATTTCGTACCATTATATGGGATAGCTAGCTAAACACTCTTTTTTACATCCAAATGATAGTATCCCTAATAATAATATTTTTTTAAATGTTTGCATGAAAAAATACATGATACTCTCAAAGGATGCTACAAAGCTTGAGAGAAAAAAGAAGACCTCTAGCCTACGGGTGACGGTTTCTATCAATCCTTCGAACCTACTATTCTGTTGTTTGAATTGTTGTTGAAAATCCTAGTGTTCCATTGCTTTTAGACCTCCCAAGTGTGTGCGTGTGTTCTGCCACAACCTTCGAAGATATTTTGATGGCTTGCTATTGCTGGAGGACCATCGGGTGACCGGATCCTAGATCTTGAAGGAGGTCACCGTTTGAGAGCCACCAGGATGCACCATCCATAATGACATTAAAAATGGGGTGTCTAGTAGATTCTAGTGTGCAGAATCTATAACTAAACTATATATTTGTATGGACATATTCATACTACACCCGGAAGTAGCTACACCCACATACGTTTCTCACGATTTCGGAGATATCTATCATACCGGAGAGTATGTATAAGTAGTATGTAGTATATATGACTATTTCAGTACTATACATACTACTTTTTAGGAAGTATGTATAATATTTTGACATACTCCTTTTCTACATACAAATATAACATTATTTTTAATTTAGTACAAAACTACATACTCATTTGCATTTTTTTCACATAACTTGGTATGAAGTATCTTAGATATAGTATATGAACATACTTAAACTGATAAAGTATCACATATACTTCCGTATGATTGTATTTTGACATTGGTGTAGCTACACCCGGGAGTAGGAAGCATTTTCCCTATTTGTATTTGATATCTCTCTTGAGATATTTAAGAGATATTAAAATAATTGATTTTACTTGTATAAATTAAGATCTACAAACCTCAAGATGAAAAATAGGTGAAATATATATTTAAGGGCGTCACTGATTCACATTTTTGGGAAAAGAGGACATAGGAAAATGGCATCCGGCCCTAGCCAGCACGTCATCCTCTCTGCCCCATCCATCTCATGCGGCAAGAAGGGAAGTGCAGCGCCCGATGGCCGAGAGAGAGAGGAGGCTGGAGGTGGCCAGGCTCCGGTCATGTGCTGTCCTGGAGCATGTCATGGAGCTCCTTCCACCATCTCCGGTCATGCGTTGTTCCTCCAACAAGAAGGTAGCTCGGGCAAGCACATATATGTCGGGGAGCACATAACGCTGCTATGTTTTTTGTCTGGTCTGATTTGCTTCCCTTTTCACCATCTCGGTTTGCTTTTCTTTTTTCAATTTTGTTTCCAAATTCTGAGTTTCCATTCCATGCTGGGTCCATTGAAGAGATTACATAGCCATTTTTCTTGTCTTAGAACTTGTTTTTGTTATACGGATCCATTCTTCATGTTTTGTACATGATTTTTTTAATTATTCAGGAACCTTCCTTTAAATGATTCATGATACTCTCGAATTAGTGGAAAAATCGAAGGAAATTTTCCTTCCAATGCGGGCATATCAGGATATATATGTCTACTAATGCAGGCATGATTATCTCGAATTAATGGTTAATTCTCACATGTCAGATGAAAAGTTGGAAGGAAACTTTCCATCCAACGCGGGCTTGATTCTGTCGAGTTACGAATGTTGGGCTATATGTATTGATCTGGAGTGTTACTGAATCATAAAAGTGTCGCTCATTTTGTATTTAGTTTGTACAAACTTTGTACTAAGTGGGCGTCACTTTTTATGGATCGGAGGGAGTACATGATTTTTTTTATTATCCAGGAACCTTCCTTTATAAATGATTCATGATACTCTCGAATTAGTAGAAACCATCGAAGGAAAAATTCCTTCTAATGCGGGCATGTCAGGCTATATATGTCTACATATGCGGGCATGATTATCTCGAGTTACTTGATGATTCTCACATGTTGGATACAAAATTGGAAGGAAACTTTCCTTCCAATGCGGGCTTGATTCTGTCGAATTACGAGTTGGGCTATATCTATTGATCTGGAGTGTTACAGAATCATAAGCACTATAGGGATCTTAGAGTAAAAGTTGGATGAATCGGAGATGTTTGTTTGCACCGAATAGAAAATATATTGGAAGAGTTTTTTTGCAATCTACACAAATCCCTGCAGTGATCTTGATGCCAGGTTGAACTATCTAGATAAACCCGGAACATGTGAGCCCATGCGAGATTAATTTCCATATGTTCAATTTGTCCGGGCTGTCACTTACATTCCTAGTATGCGTTCATATATTTAGGGCATGTGAAGATCTTAGTCGATTGAGAATTAAGTAACGTCAACCAACTTTCAGTTGTACTCAACTCATAGGTCAGCGTGAATCACCACACAACTCTACTAGTACATAATTGTTCTCAATTGCAACTAATGTGCAACTAAAAAGTCTCAGTTTGCAACCCATGTATAAATCTCCCAAATGTACCACGGACACGACACATTTCAAAGGTCTTGGATATAGTTGACCAAGTTTTCGTTATTCTCTATTAGAGTTAGCACAAATGGTATATTTAGTTCATGATTTGGGAAGAGCAAGTAAGTAATGGTGTGGCTGACATAGGCGCACCCAAATCGTGGTGTGAAGCTGTTATTTTATTGTGATCCAAATTCATATAAAGCACAACTAAGTTCTGACGGAGCGAGCGAGTCCTCGCCGGGAGGATGGGGACCTACACTTTTCATGGAGCTGGAGCTTTTCGTGGAGCTCTTGCGTGCCTGCCTTTCGATCTAGCTGCTTGCCTGCTTGTCCTTTTGCTAGCTCGCGTGAAGTGATAGAGAAGAGAGTGTTGCTGACAGCTGGGCCAGAATATAAATTTGTGTCCGACACCCTTGTCCGGCACTAAGAAGAGAGATGCTATAAAACTCATTTCTCTTCTAGGTGTTATACTCCTCGTAAAGTGTAGGTCCCCCTTCCTCCGTATTAAAGAAGAGAACCATGGTCCGTGGGCTAGTTTGACTTGTTGTTAAAAAACCTACCGTTATGTTGTTTCTAGACCTCCCAAGTATGTGAGTGTTGTGTTGTCATCAAACTCTTTGAAGATTTTCTTGATTGCTTGCAATGTTGGAGCACCATGGGGCGACCAGGTCTTTGATCCTAAAGAAATTCACGGTTGAAGAGCCACAGGGTTGTTCATCGTTGTCAATAATTAAATTAAAACATGGGGGTGTCTAGTAGATTCTAGGGTGCAGAAGCTTTAACTAAATTATATGCTTATATTTTAAATATTTCTCTAGATATTTAAGAATATTAAAATATTTGATTTTACTTGTATAAATTAAAATCAATAAACTTCAAGATAAAAAATAGGTGAAATTTATTTTAAGGGCGTCATCGATTCCCATTATTGTGAAAAGCGGACATAGGAAATGTAGGCTTAGAATGTCATGCCCAATTGATTCCCAGATGACTATGAAGCTTGTTTGATGGGAGCACTTGAAAATAAAGGAGTCCTTCCTAGAGGTCAGATATTATGGATGGAGAAATTTCTATGAAATATAGTGCAAAGAAACCTCAGGGAAATTTCTTGTGTGATTCCGGCCTACGAAAAAAGAACCCACATATAAAATCCTAATGATTTTGATCCTGTAAATTTTCTATGGAACTTTTTTTTTGAAACCAAGAACATAGAGTTTTAAGATAACGTTGATATTACATTTTATGATTTAGAAGGAAATTGTGAAAAATATTATCTGAATAAAGATGATAATCAACAATAGTTGACAGACAATAGAAGGATATGATATCAAAGTTGTGTTCCTCTTACTTAGTGAGCGCAATCCAAAGGCTGACATGTTTATGATTGTTGGTGAGCTCGATGATGAGGGGTGATACGTCTCCAACGTATCTATAATTTCTTATGATCCATGCTTGTTTTCATACCAATTGCTTCATGTTTTGTTTACACTTTATATCATTTTTATGCATTTTCTGGAACTAACCTATTAACTAGACGCCACAGTGCCAGTTCCTGTTTTCTGCTGTTTTTCCGTTTCAGAAAAGTACTTAAGGAAATATTCTCGGAATTGGACGGGACAAAAAAGCAGCGATCTTATAATTTCGTCACGTACACGGAGTCCAAAGGGGAGACGGAGAGGAGCCACGAGGCTCCCACACCATGCCCTCGCGCGGGCCCACCTCCTGCCGTGCCATGGGGTGGTGTGGGCCCCTCGGGAGCCCACCGATGTCGCCCCTTCGCCTATATATTGCCCCCGATGCATAAACCCTAAAACAATACGCCATATTCGACAGAAACACCAGAGCCGCTGCCGCCATCGCCGACAAGTTTCGGGGGACAGAAGTCTCTGTTCCGACACCCTGCCGGGACGGGGAAGTGCCCCCGGGGCCATCTCCATCGACTCCACCACCATCTTCATCGCCGTTGCTGACTCCCATGATGAGGAGGGAGTAGTTCTCCCTCGGGGCTGAGGGCCGTACCGGTAGCTATGTGGTTCATCTCTCTCTCCCATAATGTGATCTATATGTGATCATGAGCTTTGTAATCTCTAGATGTCGTTATGCTATTCAAGTGGATTTTACTTATGTGATCTCTGGAGACTCCTTGTCCCACGTGTGTAAAGGTGACAGTGTGTGCACCGTGTGGGTCTTTTAGGCTATATTTCACAGAGTACTTGTTCACTGAATTATGATTTGAGTTGGATGTCTCTATGAAATTGTGGTGTGTTAGTACCTCCTATGAATGCTCATAGTGACAGCGTGGGGTGTTCATTAGTACTTGGGAATGCAACTTTAAGGTGTAGCTTTTGCATCCCTACGCAATGAATTAGTGTTCGTTATCCAACCAGAGAGTAGTTCAGAGTAGCATAGTGAAGTGCTTATATTTATATTCAATTATGATTGCAATGTTGAGAGATACCACTAGTGAAAGTATGATCCCTGGGCCTTGTTTCTAAGCATTGAAATACCGTTTACAACAAGTTCTGCTACATGTTTGCTTGCTGCCATTTTTATTTCAGATTGCATTTACTCCATATAATCATCCATATTACTTGTATTTCACTATCTATTCGCCGAACTAGTGCACCTATACATCTGACAAGTGTATTGGGTGTGTTGGGGACACAAGAGACTTCTTGTATTGTGATTGCAGGGTTGCTTGAGAGGGATACCTTTGACCTCTACCTCCCTGAGTTCGATAAACCTTGGGTGATTCACTTAAGGGAAACTTGCTGCTGTTCTATAAACCTCTGCTTTTGGAGGCCCAACACTGTCTACAAGAATAGAAGCGTGTGTAGACATCAAGCTATTTTCTGGCGCCGTTGCCGGGGAGGTAAGGTAAGCGGCACTCACACTCCAGCAAAGAAGCTATCCGGCAACGAAGCTATTTTCTGGTGTGAGTGCTCAAAGTTATTCCCTTTAGATTCTGCAATTATATCTTTTTGTTTCTTGTTTTTAATTTCACTAGTTAGGCTTAATGAAAACAAAACAAAAATTAGAGATCTTTATGAACTTTATATTGAATTAGGACATGATGCTTTTGAGGAGAAAATTAAAAAACCTATGGAAGTTTGTTTGCATAATAGTGGTAGTAATGTTATTAGTATGAATTCTTTGAACACCATTATTGCTAATGCTATGGAAAAGTCTAAGCTTGGGGAAGCTAGTTTTTATGAAAATGATCTTTTTAGTCCCACAAGCTTTGAGGAGAAAATTTACTTTGATGATATAACTGCTCCCATATATGATGATTACAATGATGAATATGATATTTTCAGTCCACCCTACTATTGAGGAGAAAATTAATTATGATTTCAATATGCCTCCTATATTTGATGATTATGGTGATGATAATAATAATGATATCTATTTTGTTGAATTTGCTTCCACTACAATTAATAAGAATGACTATGCTTATGAGGGGAGTAATAATTTTATGCATATGGCTCATGATAAGAATTTTTCATGTGATGGTTATGTTGTAGAATTTATCAATGATGCTACTGAAAGTTATTATGAGAGAGGGAAACATGGATATATGCATCTCAATAATATTAAGTTTCACCTCTATATGTTGAAATTTTTTAAGTACCACTTATTTTGTCTTCCTATGCTAGCCACTTTGTGCTTTATTGATTTATTTACTTACAAGATTCCAATGCATAGGAAGTGGGTTAGACTTAAATGCGCTTCATATTCTTCTCTTGATGCTCACCTTTGTATTTCATTCTTATTGCTATGTGAGCATCATTAAAACTATCATTGCTGTCTAGAAAACAGATTCCTAAGCTTCACTGCGAAAAATGTTTAAAATCACAGAAAGGGAATTTTGAGCTGAAACTTTGTGACAGCAATCTTCAGGTATTAACACACAATTCATTAGTTCAAAGTTTTCTGATTTGAGCAAGGTAAGTGCCTCAAACAATTCACTCTTTATGGGCTGTTCAGTTTTAGACAGATTCTGTCTTTATTTTGCATTACTCTCATTACTTGTGTTTTGTGTGGTTCTTTTGATTAAAGAGCAATGCAAAACCGTAAGTAACAGTAGATAATGTTTATAATCCATTCATGATATGTCTTTGCTGTACTTATGAGGATTTAATTTATGGAGACACTAACCCCTCTAATCAAGTTTTATGAGTTGTGTGTGAAGAGAACTTTCAAGTGGAAGAGTTGAGGGAGACAAACAAAGATCAAGAGGGACAACCATTCAAGCTTGGGGATGTTACCCCTAAGCTCACCCTATATATATCAAGTAAGTGCAAGAATTCAAGCTTGGGGAAGCCAAGCCACCTCACTCCAACCATCTTGATATCAGGTAAGTAAGCCTAGCTAAAAGGCGTTAAAGAAAAGCGCTTATGGGAGACAACCCATCATTTTATTTTCAGTATCTTTGCTTTTATTTGAGTCAAGAAGTTTGTTTACTACTGTAGCAACTTCTTTGTATCTTTATTTGCTTGCAATGTTGTGCCAAGTAAGGTCTCTAGTAGAAAGTTTTTGCTATATTTGGATTTCTGCACAGGAAACAGATTTCTGTCTGTCACCGTTAAATTCGCCATTTATTCCAGAAGAAACAAAATGCTTTGAGATTTTTTGTGCTGAATCCTCATATATGTATGCAACTTTCTCTAGTTCAGTGATTTTAAATTTGAGCAACTCTAGTGCCTCGAAAAAATTCGTCTTTACAGACTGTTCTGTTTTTGACAGATTCTGCCTTTTATTTTGCATTGCTTCTTTTGCGATGTTTATTTGGATCTTTTTGCTCCTTTGAACATCAGTGGCTGTAGCTAATGTTATAATGCATTAAGGTGTGATTGTGTCACAGTAGAACTTGTGAATTTTTGGTTTATGCACTAACCCTCTAATGAGAATTACTTTGAGTTTGATGTGGCGAAAGTTTTCAAGTAAGCAAGAGGGATGATATGATGAGATCAAGAAGAGTGAAAAGCCTAAGCTTGGGGATGCCCCGGTGGGTCATCCCAGCAAATTCAAGAAGACTCAAGCATCTAAGCTGGGATGCCCAAGGCATCCCCTTCTTCATCGACAAAACTATCAGGTCATCTCTAGTGATACTATATTCTTATTCCACTACATCTTATGTATTTTGCTTGGAGCGTCTGTTTTTATTTTGAGTGTGTGTTTTAGTTTGCTTAATAAGTTGGATCCTAGCATTCTTGTGTGGGAGAGAGACACGCTCCGCTTTTTCATATGAATACTCTTGTGCTTCGCTTATATTTGTTGAGTATTCTTAGCTACTGTCTGTTTTCTAGTAAGCTCTCGCTTTTAGCATGTTATCTTGTTTAGAGCTGCTAGTTCTTTGTGTTAAGCTCTCTTGTGTTTCACTCTTATTTGTTAGAGAGTTGTTTTAGTTGCTTGGTTGATGTGTTAGATTGGAAAATGCTATGCTTGTGATAGTGGTATGAAATAGAGAAAAGTTGCATAGTCTTGTAGACCATTGTGTAGATAACTTGCTCCTCTTCAATTGTTTTGAGGTATTAAAATAACTAATGGTTAAAATTTGTTGGCTAATGTTGTTAAGAGCTGATTAGTGAAGATGTGTTAGTAGAGCGTGGAGCCGTACTTTTCTGAACTAAAAACAACATAAGTCAATAGTGCTTTAGTGTCGTGATTTCCTCTTAGTTGAAAAGAAGTTTCTAATGGTGTAGTTACTGCAACGGTCGGGGAAGCCAACGGGGCACTTGTGTCGCCGCCACGATCCCTCTCGGGGTGTCTCTAACCATTTGTGAAACTTTGATACTGTTAGTTGTTTGCAATATACGACATGCTATGTGAGTTTTTAGTTTTTGGCACTTCCACCTCCATATTTTGCTAGTCTCTTCGGTACTTTGCATTGCCCTTTTTCACATTGAGATTGGTGCATACTTCGCAAGTACATCCAACCCCGTGGGAGATCTTCATCTTGTTCTCCTACACATAAGCCAACTATCTTCCTCAAAACAGCCACCATATCTACCTATCACAGCATTTCCATAGCTGTTCCGAGATACATTGCCATGCAACATCCATCATTTACATTACATGACTTTATGTCATTTTTACTTCATTACCATATAGTATTGCTTGACCATTTGAGTTAGTGTGATGCGTGGTTTTCCACATGTGTTACATCTTTTCCACATTACGCTCGGTCTTGCATATCCACCATACACCATGTATTAGTCTTTGAGTTTTGAGTACACCAAAAAAGTGTGATGATCATCTTGTAAAATAGAGTGTTGCCTCTACCTGTGAGCATATTGAAAAGAGTCCAAAGTGGCCAATCAAAAGAGTCCAAAAGAGACCAATGCGAGAAAAATATAAAAGAGCCACAAAGGCCTCAAAAAGCAAAAAGCAAAAAAGAGAAAAAGAAAAAAAGAATATAAAATAAGAGAGGGGGCAACACTACTATCCTTTTATTCCACACTTGTGCTAGTAGCACCTACATCATTGTAGTGAGTTTTCATGCTTCATTAGTATAACTATGTGGGGACCAAACGTTATAGAACTTGGCTTGTATATTCCAATGATGAGCCTCCTCAAGTGAGCTCTAGGTCTTCATGAGCAAGCAAGTTGGATGCACCCCCACTAGTTCCATTGGAGAGCTTCCATTCATATAGCTCTATGTGCATCCATTGCATGGCAATCACTACTCCTCATTCAGTGTCTACTACGGGACTTCCTCTTGTCTTGTGGTTACCTCTTCCACTGTTTGAGCCTTTCTTTTTGGCCTTCCAAATCTTCATCATTATTCTCTTTGCCATAACATCATGGTGCCAATCCTTCTTCTTGCTTGTATTAGTTGAGTGGATTTCATAACAGTTGATAAGTTAAGTGGATGGATTAAGGACACTTGACTTGAGCTTGGCTATTTCTATTATTGACTAACTTGATGCTTTGAAGATTGATTGACATTTTACATTGGAGACACAATTTACTATTCTTCTTTCTAAACCTTATGTATGGTTCCTTGTCTCCAACACGCTGATTCATGAAAAGTTCTAGCTTCTTTTAGCTAGCATTTGTTAATCATTGTTTGCTTAATGTCAACTATAGACAATTGTTTTGGATCACCTTATTCACATCATGTGTTTTGCATTACTATGTTGATCTAGATTGTGAGTTTGCATGTCTCCTAAGAAATTATTTGTTATCGTTCTACCTACTCGAGGACGAGTAGAACTAAGCTTGGGGATGCTGATACGTCTCCAACGTATCTATAATTTCTTATGATCCATGCTTGTTTTCATACCAATTGCTTCATGTTTTGTTTACACTTTATATCATTTTTATGCATTTTCTGGAACTAACCTATTAACAAGATGCCACAGTGCCAGTTCCTGTTTTCTGCTATTTTTCCGTTTCAGAAAAGTACTTAAGGAAATATTCTCGGAATTGGACGGGACAAAAAGCAGCGATCTTATAATTTCGTCACGTACACGGAGTCCAAAGGGGAGACGGAGAGAAGCCACGAGGCTCCCACACCATGCCCTCGCGCGGGCCCACCTCCTGCCGCGCCATGGGGTGGTGTGGGCCCCTCGGGAGCCCACCGACATCGCCCCTTCGCCTATATATTGCCCCCGATGCATAAACCCTAAAACAATACGCCATATTCGACAGAAACACCCGAGCCGCCGGAGCCATCTCCATCGACTCCACTGCCTCCACTTCGACTCCATGATGGTTTGTGAGTAGTTCCCCCATGGACTACGGGTTCTTGACTGTAGCTAGATGGCAATCTCTCTCCCTTGTACTCTAATACAATAGTCTCATGAGCTGCTCTACATGATTGAGATTCATCTTATGTAATGCTACATGTTGTGTTTGCTGGGATCCGATGAATAGAGAAGTACCTTGTGATGTTGGTTATTGATATTATCATGTCTATGTTATTTGTGATCTTGCATGCTCTCCGTTACTAGTGTAGGCTGGGGCCAGGTTTATGCTTTTAACTCCAATAGGGGGTATTTATGCTAGATAGTGGGTTCGGTCCCTGTGTGCCTTGGCTTGAGTGACAGAAACATATAAGGACGGGGGAGTGCCGTTGCTACTAGGGAGTAAACTTTATGCACAATTCTTAATGCAATTGTCTGTTGCTTGCAACTTAATACTGGAGGGATATTACGGTATGTTATCCCAAAGGTGGACTATTTAGGCACATATGCATGCTTAGATGAGCGGTCTGTGTACTTTGTCGTAATGCCCAAAGCATCTCATATAGACATCATCATCCTTTGTATTATGCATTGTCATGCATTCTCTATTCTGTCAATTGCCCAGCTGTAATTTGTTCACCCAACATGTGTAGTATTTTATCTGCTTGGAGAGTTGCCACTAGTATAGATAGCTGAGAACCCCGGTCCATCTTTCATCATCTGATAATCACTCTGTCCTACATGCCATTAGAAGTAGTATCTACTATTTTCTGGTGTCATTGCTCCTGTGCTACTGTTACTGCTACTGCTCTCATATTGCTACTGCTCTCATATTACTGCTGCTTTCACATCACCCCTGTTACTAGTGCTTTTCCAGGTGCAGCTGAATTGACAACTCAGTTGTTAAGACTTATAAGTATTCTTTGTCTCCCCTTGTGTCGAACCAATAAATTTGGGTTATACTACCCTCGAAGACTGTTGCGATCCCCTATACTTGTGGGTTATCAAGGGGATGCTGAATATATTTTGGATGAGATAGTCATTATGGTAGGACTATACCTAGACATAGATACAACTTAAACTTATAAAATAAATAAAACAATACACAATTATGTTTACAGGGAAAACATTAATAGTAGTTACGACTAACTCAATCGGTTTAATGTAATATTCATAAGAAATTTTCCTTCCAATGTGGGCATGTCAGGTTATATATGTCTACTGATGCGGGCATGATCATCTCGAATTAATGGATGATTCTGACATGTCGGATGCAAAATTGGAAGGAAACTTTCCTTCTATGGGCTTGATTCTGTCGAATTACGAATGTTGGACTATATATATTGATCTGTAGTGTTACTAAAACTTAAATACTATAGGGATCTTAGAGTAAAAGGTGGGTGAATTGGAGATGTTTGTTTGCACTGAACAGAAAATATATTGGAGGGCTTTTTTTTTGCAATTTACACAAATCCCGGCACTGATCTTGACGCAAAGTTGAACGACCTAGATAAATCCGGGACATGTGTGCCCACGCGAGATTAGTTTCCATATGTCAGTTTCCCGGTCTGTCACTACATTCCCAGCATGCATTCATATTATACTAGAAGGATAAGGCGCTCTTTGCCGCGCCCGCATGGTCTTTGCTATGTCCATTTTTATCTTCATTTTGGTACTTACCGATGTAGTTCAGATGCGTGAAAGTTAATTTGTTAAGGATGCAGCGTCCATCGGATTGTCATTCAATGTCTTCTTATTTTCTTCAACCGGTGTCGTTTTTAGTCTATGACGATCCGACCTCATATGCAACCGGTAGTCACCCTTTCCTTCCACCGACATCGGTACCTAGGTGTACTACTGCTCTGAAACAAACTCCACCACATATTGTATATAATTGTCTCTATCAGTTCGGCGAATATCCCAAGCGAGGGATATGATGTCTACAAGGGTAGCGAAGGGAGGTGGCTTGGAACATGTTCTGCATTACGTTTGCATATTGATTTTTTTCCTGCTTCTCGAGAAACACAAACACGTGTGTTTGGTTGTATAGTGTGTTTCATGTACTCTCACCACTTGGCTACTTAGTGAACTTACCTCACCCCACCATACTTGAGCAAATTCATCTACTTGACAACCACATATGAAGAGGCGAGCGGGGTAATGGCGCGACGGCGGTGCGGCAGCGGAGGTAGCGGCAGGAGCACACCAGTGAAGTTTGTGGCGGTACATAACATCTATGCTTATATGTTCGTCGAAATAAAAAAATTGCAACATGGAAGTTGTGGCAAAATATGAGGTGGATCTATATGTCAAAATAAATTTCAAACAGTCGACCGAGTGAGTTGAATTTGATAAAATTCTTCAAAATATGGTACAAACTTCGGTCCAAAATTAATAATCTATAGTAGACGAAATTTAAAACCAATCACGGAATAAAACCTACTTGTGGACTCGCATATATTTCGTGTACATTTTATTTCGAATCAAAATACGGTTGTGTAAATTAATGCTTATATGTCCATCGAAATAAAAAAATTACTATTTCTTGCTCGATTAGATATCGGAGGGATTACTAAAATCACACTCACTTACAGGTGGGATCACCCACGTTCACACCTAGGAGCAACCACAGCTCTCCATTTCTAGGGAGCTTAGTACTTTGAAGGGATTTAGGGCATGCTAGTCGATTGAAAACTTATCTGTCAACTATTGGTTGACGTCATCCAACTTTCAGGTGTACTCAACCCGCAGGCCAGCACGAATCACCACACAAATACTAGTACATACTTTTGTTCTCAATTGCAACTAATATGTAACTAGAAAAGACTTGATTTGTAACCCATGTATAACTCTCCCAAAAGTACCACAAACACGAAGCATTTCAAAGGTCTTGGATCGAGTTGACCAAGTTTTAGTTATTCTTCGGTGACCCGTTCTATCATCGATTGCTCAGTGTCATCCATCAACGTACGCACGCGGCCCTCCCTGTCGCTGATTGACACTGTGCCACGGTACAGAGCTAGAGCTTAGCTATATGTGGTCGAAGATGGACGCTAGCTGGAGGAACACCATTAACACGGTCACAACGGTGAAGGCCCGGTGAACAATTCCTCGATTCGTCACGGAGTCCATGGTGTGGAGTGCCGCGTCAGTGATCCGCCGTCGCCGGCGGAGCCTGACCACTGCATCGCAACATCGGTTCTTGAAGCACCTGGAGCCGCGACACGCCGGTTTCGTCGCGCTGCTGAACAGGGCAATGAGGGACCGGTGGAGCGATGTAGCTGTCGACGCCGCCCTCGTGGCGCCGGCGCGGCCCGTCTGCGGCGCCGACCTCTCCGCTAGCGTCGAACGACCGGTGGTGGTTGGCTGCACGTCGGCCAGCGATGGATCCACGGTGGCGGCGGCTGTTTGAAGTTTGAACCAGCCACAAAACGAGCGAACGCACACCATCTGTTGTCACTTTGTAATTAGTCCATCATTATGGCTGTTAAGTGCACACAAGTTGTGGTGTGAGGCGAGTTAGTTGTCGGCTTGTCGCTCTACTACGATAGAGCACGGTTTTTTTCTATTTTTTTTTTTGTATTGCATTGTGGGCTAGCTAGTTAAACACTGTTATTTGTAAGTTCTCATGGTGATGGTAGCGTCCTGTTGACACCAGCAGAATTTTTTTTCCCGTTCGCCCGACTGGTCCCAAATGGTTCTGGTAAGCTCGAGACAGAACGAGAAGGCCTGAATGTGACCCACTAGATTTCAAAGCGCGGCTTGCCGCGCGCCACCATTTGATTCAAAAAATATTTTGCCCGTAATTTTCATGTATTAATACAGATTACTGAGAATACAGTTAATATCTCTAGCAGGAATATAAGTAACATAGAAAGATAATGACATAGAAATGTTGAGACGACAGTAAAACAATATGAACATTACACAAGGATGAAGAAAAGTTGATCTTACATGTCATGTTGGAAATATCAAAAACTGATAGCAGAAAAGTAAAACAATACTACAGGCAGAGCGCACATTGTTTTGAGTCAACATGGCTCATGACTTAGGAATCTGTCCTATTTTCCAAACTGCCAAGTTTTCGTAGCGTAAGATTGAGCATCATTTTCTAGTAAATTATGACCATGGTTCGTCCAAGAGGAAAAAGAGAAAATAAAAAAATGGTAAGCATGATTAATCTAAAAGATCAAACAGATGGGCTGGGAACTTCTATCCATTTTTTCAGTGGTATGCACTTCAGTTTGTTATTATGTTGTTGGTAAAATAACTTGCACAGATATGATGCATGATTTTGCAATGAAGTAAAGGCGATGAAACTGTAATGAGCCAGAGTCTGTGTGAAAGATAATATAAGTCCTTATCATCTCTACCAGGAAAATGATTTAGACACACAATCATGATTTAAATTTAAGATCATAAGGTAGAAGTTGTACAAACTATGGAATAGAGACAAAGGTTGAGCATTGTCTACTTCACCAAAAAGGGTATGGTTTTGAAGACTCTGTTGGTAATGATCTGTACAATAAATCTGTACAACATGGATTATTCAATCGGGAAGAAGATATTTTCGTAAAATATACATAAATTATTTGAATAGTCTAATCACATGAAGTGTTGAATTAATAGAAATACCACCATTGTGTAAGCATCACCAGGTGACAAGGGAAGGAAACAAATATGTAGAAATAACCATCGTGGATATTGGCCTGCTACTAACATCGTAGAAGGGCGCATGGTGCTCCTAGTGGTCGGAGACACGACTCTGCAAGGGAGAAAGCATGATTAAAGCATACATTTCAATCGACTTTAGCATACTAAATCGAGAGAAACAACTAACTTTACTTATTTCTACATGTAACCGGATAAAAGGAAATTAATGATGAGTTTTGTTCGATAAGTCTAAACTACATATGAAAGAATATGGCTAAACCAGCAAATATTAATAGGCATTTTAAGAAATAACATATATATATATATGATATCATGACACAATAGTATAATATCTCTTGTTTCATGCCAGAGAGAGAAACATTATTTATATGGCATAAATATGTCAAGGTAAGAGTAAACCAAAAGTATTGAAGTTTCTGAAGTAAGTAGTAACCAATATGTAAATTCCAAGCCAAGTGTGCACATATATAAGAATAGCAGAACTGAAGCAACTGAAACCATGATACATGATATATTTTCTGCCACAAAAGTCAAGCAATGGTCCATGCATCTAGTAAGAACAACGATTCATGAAGCCAGAATTAGGGAATAACATCAAGATGGCGTACAAATTATGTATGGGAGTACATAGGAAAGAAAAAACGAAAAAATTGAACTGACAAAGTGATGTGCTAACTTGCTATATTCAAACACATATCTTAGCTAATGTGTGAATTGTTTACAGAAGACCCGATGTGAAAAATATATCATACTTGCCTCATATATACCAATCGAAGATTAAAAGAAGGCAAAGCAAAATACCAATAGTTATTGTCAAAGGAAGGTAAATAGAGGAATAAATCATTCTATAAATTCAATATAGGACATACGTGTCAACAATAATATATAGGTTGTAAAATATAATCAACTATGCTTATCAATGAAGAGAAAAACAATTGAGGTATCGATTCTCCATTGATATACACACAACATGACAAGTTCAATATATCAAGCATACGGGAAAAAGAGAAGCAACAACTTATTTATGGTGTATTCAAAGAATTTCCTCGAGCAACTAATCAAAACCAATATTGGAATATCTTAGAATAACAATAACCAAAGCAGGTAAATTATCCAAAATGAGGTATTCAAAGCAGGGTAAATCTAATATGCAAAATGAGCTCCAAAAAAATAGATGGCATCTCAGTTATGGTCAAACGAAAGTAGTGAAATCATGCATATATATCAGTGTTATTATATTGCATAGTGTATACTGGCTGATTTTACAAATCTAAAAAATATAGGCAGCGTACTAAAATGCAAAAACAACAGTACAGCAGTACCAACGCAGTCTGGTCGGCACAGGAAAAACAACATTCTAAAGTGGAGAAGGGTACCAGTATAAGCTCGAGGACAAGAAGAGTGTAATGCAGCAGCAGTAATAGAGAGAATCAACATCAGCTCACCTCAACTTGAAGGTTCAAAGCGCATGTCAAATAGATGCATTCATGGCATATCTCTGAAAAGGTACCTAGAAAATAAACATATAATGGAAATGGTGAACACATTTTTTAATATATATAAAACCACACCTTAAGCTCTGATCTATTAATTTTTTTAGCAGCAACATAAATTCAAAGAAGTCAGTAACCTATAATGGAAATATATGCTGTCATGAAAGGAATATACAAAATAAGAAAACCCTGTAGTTGTTATTCTGGTAATTAATAGACACAGATGAAATTGCTATCACTTCACAAGTGAGAGTTTAAAAATAAAATAGATATGGATTGAACTTTTCCACAAAGAAACATATGCATTTATATTTAATTACACATGTAACGAAACCATCCAGAGTCAAATATAACACTTCATTTTATCTTAATGAGAGATAATGCCATATTTTATATAGTCAGCTCAGCAAAATATGGGATTGTTTCAATTAGCAAACCACGGATCACAAACTAATTTTTTTTTCATTAATCAGGCAGAAGCAGCAATTATGCAGGCTGCCAAGGAAGATCGACAAATGGCAAGATGAGTTAACTGGGATTCTATAATAGATAAAACATTAAGCAGCAGTGCATTTGCTAGATGTTCCACACAATCTAATAGTTGGAACCATAAAAAAATGGTTGCAACAAAGAAAACTAATAATCAGGCTGAAGACAATCCTGTTCAATTCCTTTTTCTTTTTGTTTTGGCAAATACAAAACACGTACATTAGCAACAATTCTTAATCTACCTTTTTCTTGTGGAGTCAAAAATCCAGACCTTGCTCTGGCTTCCCACGCGCTGGAGGTGTTCAGCTTGCTCCTCTCCACTTCTTCATACACGGCAGCTACAACTACATCATGATGACATGACATACTTATTTGAGAAAAAGATTACTTCTCGCATATCAGAAGAGAGTATAGGATAAATGAGTGGAAAGAGAGGTGAGGAGGATGAATACCTACAGCAGGACACCATTGACACCAATACTTGCTGCTGCATACGGTGGTGTAAAATCTCCTCTCCAACCAAATCCAGCTGTGAAACAGAAATTTAATTAGAAAGTAGGGAAGGAACCAGAGAGAGGGGCTCCTCTTCGGTGGAGAACACCGTTGCAGTGATGGACGACAAGAAGATGATGCGGATCCAATCCAGCAGCGGTAGCAACAGAAAACGGAAAAGGGGAAAGCGCAAGAGAGAGGATTTGGGACTCACCAGATGGCGCCATGGACGCAGGAGAGTGCAGCTTTCTTTGGCGTGACCCAACGACGGCGCATCGGCCTGTGCTTCTCCTTGCGTCTCGCTCGGTGCGGGTACGGATCGAGCACCACAGAGGAAGGCGATGCACTATCGACGCGGCCGGCTGCATGGGGGAGGACGTGGGTGGCTCGGTGAGGGGGCGGACGGCGGCGCAGAGGAGGAGGCGAGGCGGCAGCCGGCGGCGCAGAGGAGGAGGCGAGGCGGCAGGAGCGCGAGGGCGCGAAAGGGGGGTCGCGGGAGAGGCGGCGCGCTATGGCGGCTAGGGTTTCACCGTGGCCTTGCTGCAAGTCGAGCAGACGCCGCCGTCGAGGACCAGTCCCAAGCCAAGCAGTGGGCATGCGGGTGGACAGTGGAGACCTGGCGAGGCGGCGCCATCGAGGAGGAGGCGGAAGGGGGAGAGGGAAGGAGAGTTGGAGAGGGGCGGGTGCGGGCGTGGCCGCGAGCTGGTGGAGGAGGAGAAAGGGGATTGGGGGATGAGGCGTGAAATTACTATTTTGCCCATAGAGTGCGATGAAATTACAACCCCTGCCACAGCTGAAAAAAACGTATCAGAAGAGAGTATAGGATAAATGAGTGGAAAGAGAGGTGAGGAGGATGAATACCTACAGCAGGACACCATTGACACCAATACTTGCTGATGCATACGGTGGTGTAAAATCTCCTCTCCAACCAAATCCAGCTGTGAAACAGAAATTTAATTAGAAAGTAGGGAAGGAACCAGAGAGAGGGGCTCCTCTTCGGTGGAGAACACCGTTGCAGTGATGGACGACAAGAAGATGATGCGGATCCAATCCAGCAGCGGTAGCAACAGAAAACAGAAAAGGGGAAAGCGCAAGAGAGAGGATTTGGGACTCACCAGATGGAGCCATGGCCGCAGGAGAGTGCAGCTTTCTTTGGCGTGACCCAACGACGGCGCATCGGCCTGTGCTTCTCCTTGCGTCTCGCTCGGTGCGGGTACGGATCGAGCACCACAGAGGAAGGCGATGCACTATCGACGCGGCCGGCTGCGTGGGGGAGGACGTGGGTGGCTCGGTGAGGGGGCGGCCGGCGGCGCAGAGGAGGAGGCGAGGCGGCAGCCGGCGGCGCAGAGGAGGAGGCGAGGAGGAGGCGAGGCGGCGTCCGGCGGCAGGAGCGCGAGGGCGCGAAAGGGGGGTCGCGGGAGAGGCGGCGCGCTATGGCGGCTAGGGTTTCACCGTGGCCTTGCTGCAAGTCGAGCAGACGCCGCCGTCGAGGACCAGTCCCAAGCCAAGCAGCGGGCATGCGGGTGGACAGTGGAGACCTGGCGAGGCGGCGCCATCGAGGAGGAGGCGGAAGGGGGAGAGGGAAGGAGAGTTGGAGAGGGGCGGGTGCGGGCGTGGCCGCGAGCTGGTGGAGGAGGAGAAAGGGGATTGGGGGATGAGGCGTGAAATTACTATTTTGCCCATAGAGTGCGATGAAATTACAACCCCTGCCACAGCTGAAAAAAACGGACGGACATGATGCGTTTCGGAAACGATCTGACGGCCGACGGGTCCTGAGCTCTGAGGAGCGCCCCAACTGATGCAAGGATGTTATCTTTAGATTCTATCGATCGCTTTCACCCCCCACGTATGGTTCATGTGCATGAGCGGCCTAGCACGCATCAGCAATAATGAGCGTGGGCCAATAATCTACCACCACTTCGGGCTCCTTTGATTCAAAGGAATAGTATAGGATTTTTGAAGGATTGAATCCTATAGGAAATTTTCCAATAGAGGTTGTTTGATTCATGGGATCATATCCCATAGGAATTATCCCATAGGAAATTTAACTATAGAACTAGTGCAAATCCTATAGGAAAAAAACATGAGGTCTAACCTCATGGAAAAATTCCTTCACACAATCAAAGAAGGTGGCTCTTCCCATAGGAATCACATGGGCATGCCATTTCATTCCTACAAGTTTCCTATTCCTATACTTTTCCTATCCTATGTATCAAAGGAGTCCTTCTTAGCAAGGACGAGGAGTCGAGGACACTTTGGGGATATAGAACACGTCCACGGATGTCGCATGCATCTTGTGAACTGTATTTTTTGTTTTGTTTGGATACGAGGCTAACGAACTGTATTCATCAAATTAACTATGGGAGTCACATATTGGACTCTAATTGTGGTGGTTGGTGGTCGCTGTCAACACTTAACTTTCTATCATTATTTGTAGTTAACGTCACTTGTGTCTATGTAGGAATCTATGTTACTATTAGTTTTTTCTTTCGTTGAAGGACATGGTGGTCGATAATCATTCCTGGAGATAACTAGGAATGATTTTTAAAGAGGATATTTTTTTACATTTCATGTAAATATAGAAGGATTACACCTGGTATGGCCAAAGCCATAAAAAACCCGGTCATCCATGAAAAATAAAGTTAAGACTCATTCTCCGCTAGGTGTTCTGCATCGGCCAAAGTCGAGACCATCCCTTCCTCCTTATTACTGAAGAGAACCATAGGGGGGGGGGGGGGTTTGATTTCTTGTTGAAAACTCTAGTGTTCGATGTTTCAAGACCTCCCAAGTAACCGATTGTTGCCGTTAGACCCTTTGCAGATTTTGTGATTGCTTGACAATGCTGGAGCACCATGGGGCGACTGTATCATAGATCCCGACAGAAGTCACGGTTTGAGAGCCACCAAGATGCGCCATCAATAATAACATTAAAAAAAGGGGGTGTCTAGTAGACTCTAGGGTGCATATAACTAAATTATATATTTGTATTTGATATCTCTCTTGAGATATTTAAAAGATATTAAAATAATGGATTTTACTTGTATAAATCAAGATCTAGAAACCTCAAGATGGGAAATAGGTCAAATATATTTTTAAGGACATCCTCGATTCACATTATTTTGAGAAGAGTACATAGGAAAATGTAGGCTTAATTAGAATGTCGTGCCGAAGTGATTCCTACATTATTGTGGAACTTTTTTTGGGACACATGAAAAATTATTATTCCTCCCTAGAGGTTAGATAGAATGGATGAAAATAATCTATGAAATATATTGCAACGGAAACCTTAGAAAAGTTTCCTATATGATTTAGGCCAACAAACCAAACAACTCTCATATAAATTTATAGGGTTTCTAGTCATATCAATTTCTTATGAAACTTTTTTTTGAAACAAAGATATAGCGTTGTATGATGACATGGATATTAAGGTTTATTACCTAGATGAAATTTGTGAAAAATATTATTTGAACGAACATGATAATCCCTAGTTCTTGAAATATAATACTATATGATATGATATTTAATCCAATGAGTACTCATTTTAGTTAATTAGCAACATCAAAGTGCAAGAACTTTACGATTGTTGGGGAGATTGACGGCCGGGTGGGATGAGACTGGAGGCGTCCAGGCTCCGGTCATGTGCTGTTTTGAAGTGTGTCCTGGGGCTCCTTTCACCGTCTCCGGTCGTGCATTGTTCCTCTAGCAAGCACATCGATGACTGGGAGCATGTGAGGATGCTCCACTTTTTTGTCCGATCCGAGCTTCCCGTTTCCCCATCTCAGTTTGCTTTTGTTAATATAATTTGTTTTCAAATTCTAAGTTTCAATTCCATATGTGGTCCACTAAAGAGATTCCAGGTCCATTTTTTTTTTGTCTTAGAACTTAATTTTGTTATACAGACCCATTCAAAATCTTCCGTACTTGATTATTATCCAGTAACTTTCCTTTAAGTGATCATTATACTCTCAAATTAGAGAAAAATTTGAATGAAACTTTCTTTCCAATACGTGAAGAAAAATTGAATAAAACTTTCTTTCCATGTCAGGCTATATATGTCTACTGATGTGGGCATGATTCTCCCATGTCGGATGCAAAATTGGAAGAAAACTTTCCTTCCAATACGGGCTTTAATTCTTTCGGATTATGAATGTCGGGCTATAGCTATTGATCCGGAGTTTTACTACAACAAAAGCACTATTGTGATCTTAGAGTAAAAGGTGGATGAATTGGAGGTGTTTTTTTACACCGAATAGAAAAATATATTGGAGTTTTTTTTGTTCAATCTACACAGATCCCTGCAATGATCTTGATGCAAGATTGAATGGCCTGGATAAGCCTGAGACACATGAGCCTAGTCGGGATTACCTTTTGCTTTGGCAGTTTCCATATGTTCAATTGTCAAGGTTGTCACTTAATTATGTTCCTAATATGTATACATAATATATGTAGGGCATGCCAAGAGCTTACTCGATGGAGATTTAGTCAAATCTCAGTCGGCTCACGTCATCAAGTCTCAGTTGCACTCAACTCACATGCAAGCGCGAATCACCATACAAATCTAATACTACCTCAGATCTTAAAAAAGTGTCGGGGCGTAGTACTATTACGTTGTACCAAATCAGCTATTTTCCAGCGACACATAAAAATGGATTGGAGGGAGTAGTACATTTTTTTTCTCAGTTGCAACTAATGTGCAGCTAGAAAAGTCTTGGTTTAGAATTCACTAGAAGGATAAGACGCGCGTTGCCGCGTTCGCTCTAGTACTACCGACGATTGATGAACAAAGAGTTTTTAGCAAAACATATATAAAAACAATAGTAAAAATGGTGAAAATGGCTCATTCTCTTGCAAGACGATCACTCAGGCATTCTCATATACACATAGAGATGCAGAGAAGGAAACACAATTATGCCAATTGTAAAAAGGTTAGGACTACACCACTCAATAGAGAGAACATGACCCCACAAAAAAAAGCTTAAGCTCTATAGCAGTTAAATGATCAAGATACGACCACAATTATGAAATGTCCTGAAAGTTAAATTGTGTACATGGTTCTATGAAGATTTTTACAAAAGAAATTGAACCAAGTTCCAACAAACTCTAGACAATGTACGATATGATGAACATTGCAGAATCAAGAGATATATTAGCTAAGATTTGATTAGCCTCCTACAGTCAAGGTCATTGATATTATCCCAAAATCAGTAATAGTNTAAACACGCACTTCGTTGGGTTGAGCTTGATGCTGTACTTCTTGAGCGTGGCGAAGGTCTCGCGCAAGTCGTCAAGGAGCGTTGCTTCTTTCTTGGTCTTGATGACTGTATCGTCAGCATAGACTTGGACGTTTCGCCCAATTTGCTTCTTGAGGCAGTTTTGCATCATGCGCTGGTAGGTGGCACCCGCGTTCTGAGACCGAAGGGCATTATTGTGTAACAGTAGACGCCGAAAGGCGTGATGAATGCTGTTTTTTCTTCGTCTTCTTTCTTCATCCGGATCTGATTGTAGCCTGAATAAGCATCCAGAAAGGAGAGGCGCTCGCAGCCTGCCGTTGAGTCGACAATTTGGTCGATACGCGGCAGGGGGAAGTGATCCTTTGGACAATACTTGTGTAACGAAGTGAAGTCGATACACATGCGGAGTATGTCTGTATTTTTCTTTGACAACAGGACAGGGTTAACTACCCAGTCTGACTCATAGTTTAAAAAACCGGACCGGCGGTTTAACCAGAAAAAACCGAAACCGGAGCCTTCGCCGGTCTGTTAAGCGCACTGTACCGGCCCCGCAGCTGAAACAGAGAAAACCTTCGACCGGCGGGTTCCGCACTAAACCGGCCTTTCCGGTTTGACCGGCTTACTAGTCGCAAATTCAGAAAAATGTGTGCCTGAGTGAGGACTGCTCTGGTGCTACCAACTGCCCTGGGACAGTTTGTTGTACACTAAAGGGATAGTTCGTTTTTATACGAATGTTTTCGCCGCAGTATTAAAAAAAAGAAGGTTTTCTCTCTTCTGGAACTTTGACGTTTAATAAGACTACATGTTGGCTTAGGCTTGGTCTTCCTAAACAATGGCGCTGGTTCTACATGAGTTGGTGCGTAACTGTGTAGAAGTGTATTTGCAACTTACTAGTGCTTTGATGCATATGCATGGCAGCATGGGTGTGTGTATCAGCGTACCGTACCATATGTACAAATTGCATTGTTTTGCTATTGCTGACCTTGTGGCATGGTGTTTGCTATTTTTTTATTATTCATATTACCAAGTCTGAATTATTTTGACACATATTAATCCGTTTATTGTAGAGTTCATGAGTAAAAATATTATTTTACATCTTAAAAAACCAGAGAGTGAACCAGTGGTTCAACCAATAAAAACCTAAACCGAGAGCCTCACCGGTTCGATCACCGGTCCGGTTTTTTAAACTATGGTCTGACTTCTTGATCTCTCGGATGAACTTGGCTGCCAGGAGCCTATCGATTTCTTGCCCGATGGCAAGGCGCTTCGGCTCGGCGAAGCGGCGCATAGTTTGCTTGACGGGTCTTGCGTTAGGCAAGATCTATAGTTCGTGCTCGGCGAATTCCCTGGGTATACCCGGCATGTCTGCTGGACACCAGGCAAATATATCCCAGCTCTCACACAGGAACTCGACGAGCGCGCTTTCCTATGCAGGAGGCAAGCTCGTCGAGACGAGGGCCGTATTCTTGGGATCAGTTGGATGTATCTGATGCGTCCTTATGTCATTTGTTGCGTTGAAAGACGACTCGGGTGGTGATTTTTTGCCCTCAGGGAAGAGGGTACGATCGTTGGTGAGCGCCAGCTCCTGGAGCTGCTCCTGGGCCCCAAACGATTCAGAGATCTTGTTGAACTTCCGGTCGCACTCATCGGACCGCTCGAAGTCGTCGTTGACGGTGATGGTCCCATAAGGTCCTGGCATCTTGAGCTTGAGGTAGGCATAATGCGGGACTGCCATAAATTTGGCATATGCTGGTCGTCCGATGAAGAAGTCCACCACCTCGAACTCTACCTTCTCCTTCCTGAAGTTCTTTGGCTCGCCGAAGATGGCGTCGAGCGTGATCGTGCCCAGGGGGTGAACTGGCCGCCCAGGTACTATTCCGTGGAAGGTGTTAACCGACGGCGCGAGGTTGGTTGTTAATATGTTCATCCCGCGTAACGTGTCGACGAACATGATGTTGATGCCGGTGCCACCATCCATGAAGACGCGGCTCATCGCGAAGCCGCCGATATGGGCATCGAGGACAAGGGCTGCATTCCCTGGCCGTGGCACCTGCGGTGGATGGTCATCGCGAGAGTAGACGATGCTCGCATGGGACCACCTAAGATATTCTGGCAGCGCCGGTGGTGACTTGACGGCGAGGTGCACCTGCTTCGTTATGAGCTTCAGATCCCAGTTGGAAGGGTGTCCCTTCTGTATCATAAACATGCGCCCGACGGGTTTCGGGTAAGATTCTTCGCCTGCTTGGGGTTCCTCGACGCGTGGCTGAAGCTGGATAGCTCCCGCCATATGTCCTGGTGGGGGCAAAGCTGGAGGAGGTGGTGCTCCAATGGTTGGCGCACCTGCGACGACTTGCGCCTGCTGCTGAAGTAGGCGTGCATACTGCGCCTGCAAATCTTGAAAGCTCTCACAATCCTTCAGGAGGTGAGAGGATGTAAGGTTGTCGTGCTCGTCCCTGAACATGTGAAATCTGCAGGCTCCTTGTAGAGTAGGGGGAGGACGTGGCACTCGCCCATTGCGCGACTGGCGTGGCCGCCATTCTTGCTTGATGTTCTTGTTGCCCTTGTAACCGGTTGTTCTCCTGCCGCTTTCATAGCGACCGCCGTCACGGTTTCTTTGCTCGCGGCTGTCGGAAAAACCCGCCGCCACGAGTTCTGTGACTTCATTGTCATCGTACGCTCGTGACTTCTGCTTGCGGCGGCGATCGATGCTGCGGCGACTCCAAGGGCCTTGGTCACCGTTCTCCACGGGTGTGCCACTGCGCTCGTTGCGTATAGAATCTTCTCCGTCTGCCCACTCATTAGCAATCTGCATGAGGTGGGCGATGGTCTTTGGTTTTACTCTTCCGAGTGCTTCTTTCAGCTCGAGTCGATAGACACCCCGGGTGAACGCGTATATCGCGTTGTCTTCTGAGATCTGCTCTGCTGAGTTACGGAGGAGGGTCCACCGCTGGATGTACTCGCGCAGCGTCTCGTCTGACCATTGCTTGCAAGCTCGGAGTTCCTCGAACGAGGCGGGCCGTTTGCATGTGCCGACGAGGTTGCGAACGAAGTCCTCGCTGAAATCTTCCTAGCAGGTGTATGCTCCCCGCGGCAAGCTTTTGAGCCAGGCTCGGGCCGACCCTGAGAGCATGAGCTGTATGTATTGCATGGCCGTGGACATAGAACCTCTCTGGCAAGTTACTACCGTGAGGTAGTCTTCCAGCCAGGCGGAGGGTTCTTGCAGTCCATCGTACTTTGGCGTCTCAGAGGTTAGTCTGAATCCCTTTGGCATTCTTACTTCTCGGATGCGGCGACTGAAGCACAATGCGCCAAAGGGTTCAAACTCTTCTTCAGAGTCTGAATCGTCGCTGCTTGCCTCACATGCAGCCCGTCTCGAGCAGTTCCTATTAACCTTGCTCTGCGTGATGACGTTGCGTGTGTCTTCACCTTCTATGAGGTGATATCGATCTTCTCGTCCGCGAGTTGCGCGGTGCCTTCGATCACGGGTGACGCGGTTTTCTCGGTCGTGAGCGGCGTGCTCGTTGTTTACGCATGTGATGCGGTCCTCCTGATCGCGAGCAACGTGGTCGCCAAGTTGGCGGGTCCGCGGTTCATGCCGTGGGCTTTGTTGGCGCCGTGGAGGCGCGTTGTTGACAGTTGTTGCACCTGCGGCTAGTTGTGGTGGTTCTTCTGGCATCAGTTCTGCACCTGTCATGCTGACGAACTTGATTTGCTGGCGGTGCAAAGCCGCCCGAGGATCATTCTCCGGAGGTTGTGTTGCTTGCAGGTACGTAGCCACGGACATGAGAGCGCCGGTAGTTGTTTTGGGAATTAGTATTCCCCCCTCATCCAGAGACACGAAGGAGTTCTCCAGGTTGCGCGTGACAGTAGTTCTTGCATCCTCAGGCATACGCAAGTAGCGAGGCCGGTCGCGAGAGGGTTGGGATCGTCCCGATGATTGGACGGATAAATCCGCCCGTCGCGCACTTGACAAACTGGATTGCCTTCTCCTTTCCGCGAGGACTCTCTCCTGCTCCTTCAGTTTGATGCTTTCCTGCCATAGCAGGTACTGGTAGCATTGCAGGTCTTCTGCCATGGCATCCTCCGCCGGAGCACCGTCCGCTAAAGCCTTTATCGCATTTTAACCCATGGCCTGGGTGATATGCAGCTGGGTTCATCCGTTCTGGAGAGTAACTGTGAACGGGTATACGCATTGCTCAGGTGGTGGAGCGCTTGGTGATGCTGCTGTTCCCGCGGCTGGTCCCGCGGGTGTTGTCATGTACACTTGCATGGGAAGGATGCGCGGAACCTCTTCTGGATCCGAGTCTCTCCAGGGGCAGACTCGAAGGTTGCTTGGGTTCCGCTGACGAAGTATGCAGGGCTCGATGGCGGAGTCGATGAAGCATAGGGCACGACTGCCAGCTCAGTCGTGCGCGCGAGATTGGTGGTTGGCGATGAGAATCGCGGTGTCGCAGTCAAAAACGACGCGATCTCATCGAGCGATTCGCTCGAGAATTCATCGTCGGAGGACATGGCGGCTGCTGATGCAACCGATGACGGGGCGGATCCCACCGCAGCAGTCGATGAAGTAGCGGGTGCTGTTGCCGCGAAGCGCGGTGCGTCCGTGAGGCGAAGCGTGCCCCACTTGTTGACGAAGAAGCGTAGTTCACTGAAACTCACGTCCACGCCCACATGCAGATCTACGAAAGCCGGAAGTGTGACCGGCAAGTGCGGGCTGAATCCCAGAGAGCCGAAGAAGATCGGCGATTGCAGATGCGGCGAGTTGCCGATGGTCGATGATGAAGCCGCCGAATCCGTAGATCCAACACCTGTCTTTCCTACAGACGGCGCCAATTGACGTGGGGTTACCACGCAAAATCCCTCGGAGGTCATCCTTGGGTTTCGTGAAGAGGAGAAGATGGTGGTGTTGGTGAATTCGTCGGCTGACAAGCAAGATTTACCCAAGTTCAGATCCCCGAAGGTAAAAACCCTACGTCCTGCTTGTCTACTTGATTGATGACGTTACAAGGGAGCTACAATGGCGAGATCGGTAGATGCGATCTCGCTAGGGTTTCTGGTGGCAAGTATGAGCGTGTCCCTGGTCGGTAGCCCTCCCAGCCCTTAAATAGTAGGGCTGGGTCTCGGAAATACTCTACCGACTAGGGTTACAATTCGTAAATCGCTACAACCGACATAAGCTTTAGCTCTCTTGGGTTGTTTCCTTCGGTATGGACCTTCTCTTTGGCCTTGTTCCGTGGGCCATGGCTTATTTGAACATCATATATCCTTACCGTGGCGCACCCGAAGGGTACACCCACGTCAACTGGAGATGTATAAAACTAAAAATATACAAACACACTGCTACCAGATATACAAAACTGGAAATGTACAAAATTGAAGATCTACAAACTGTAGATGTACAAAACTGCAAATGTACAACCACACTGATACCGGACATACAAAACTGGAGATGTACAAAATTTACAAATACACTGTACCAGATATACAAAACTGGAGATGTACAAAATTAGAGATGTACAAACTGGAGATGTACAAACCTGAAAATGTATAACCACACCGGATGTACAAACTATATAGAAACGGATGTACGAAAAAAAGTTTTTCGAAACCTATCAACATGGGATCTAGTTTTGAAGATCTTAACGCGAGGAGGCTCAAAAGTGAAAACGGTTCGTAATTTGGATTAGCGGTTTTTAAGATATTTCATTTTGAAATCTCCGTTTTGAAAAATAAAAGGGAAAACCCACCTACCGTATCCCTTTCTCTCTCATCCTCTGCACGTTTAATCCGGTGACGACACTTGGCGAAAATGCAAACAACCACAGGAGACCGATCGATGAGAAGGTGACACTTGTCGCGATGAGAGTGAGCTTGAGGTTCCTTTACAAAGGAAACTTTTTTTTAGAGACTAGCAAAAATGCCCGTGCGTTGCTACGGTCGTACAAATTTGTATCTAGATATGGGCGTGTCTCTTAAAGTGACAACACGAATCAAGAAGTTCAGTAATCCACACGTTAACAAATATGGGTTGCCATTTGAAATGACAAATATTAGTTCATGGCGGAAACACAATAGATTTGAAAGATAGGCAATGTCAACACAATAATAGTATTCTCTGTTTGATGGAAGTGGTCGTTCATCAATAAATCGAAGAAATTAAAACATGAGAGAAAGTAGAAAGGAAATCGTGTAGAAACCAATTCTAACCTTAATCCAATCAACTCACCATTAACTTTTTCTCTTACAAATGACTCAGAAATCCAATTTGGCACCCGGGTGCATATGCACCCGGTATGCTTTTCGAAATTAAAAAATATGAAAATACTTCAATAAAATCTGAAAAAAAATTGGACACAAACATACGCAAGTAGCAAACACTCGTGAAATTTTTTGACAGAAAATAATAATTTTTCTGCTCTGTACAAAAAAGACAAATTTCTGACAGTGTTCGTTACTTGCATATGTTTGTGCCCAATTTTTTTAAAGAATTTTTCAAAGTATTTTCATATTTTTTAAATTTCGAAAAGCATACCAGGTGCATATGCACCCGGGTGCCAAAACGCCCCTCTCCACAAACGACTCTCTTTCTATACACAAAAGATATAACTAAGGTTTTCCATAAATCGTAACACCAGTCAGCTGGGATCTTCTAAAGTTTTTCTCTCCTATGTTGAACCTGCACCCATCTCACCTACTATGATGGGTTGAGGGAATCCAAAACATGAAAGGATGATGCCTGCTGATAGGCCACGCACGAAGTTAAATCTAGTGGAGTCGACATAAATTCGTCATCACTTGAACTGCAGCTGCCACCACGGCGTGCAACGAAATGCATAGCTATGAAGTTGATTATGTCAGTATAGTTCTTAATAATATATGCTCAACAGTGCTAACAATTGATACTATCTTCTGACATTGTGGTTCCAATAAATTCAGCTACAACTCCTCCGACGCTTGCTCCTGGGATCCCTATAAATTTATCAGAAAAACTCCTAATCCAGTCGATCAATCGACACCGGTAGTGTCGTGCCCTCATGCCTCTCACGCAACCGTACATGCTAGAGCAAGCCATGCTGCGTCCACTGCTGCTCTGCACCGACGCGGCAACGAAGGACACGCAACGACAAGCACGGCCAAGTAGCTGCCTGCCTGCAGGCTGCAGCTCTCCATTGCGGCGGTAGCATCGATGCATGGCTGATTCGTGCAATAGCGCAAGTGCCGCCGCCGAGGTACCACTGCCGGCCGGTATTGAAGGGCGTACCACGCGGACACCGCCAGCAGGAGGTAATTCTCCCGCGTCACCAGCTGCGCCAGTGTGGCCAGGACGACGAGCGTCAGGTTCAGCCGTTCAGCGTGCGGAGTAGATTCCCGGGGAGGCGCGGTTGAATCCTCTCGTGTGGGCGTCTCGGATGACCAGCGTAGGTTCTCGCCGGTGGAGAGGGAGGTGCGATCTTGGGGCGGCGCAGGAGATTTCTTTTTTAGACTGGACCATCAAGGGGGAAAACGCACAGATGCAGGATGAAGAAAGCAGGGGGAGGCTTGGTCGCTGCTTGGAGGAGAGACGGGGGAGAAGAGGAGTTGGTCGGTGGTGGGAGGGCCGCGGCGAACATTGGTGCAGGAGGAAGGGGAGGGGAGGGCGGTGTCTGCCGGTGGGCAAGGAGGCAGGGGGTGGACCGCCGGTGGAGAAGGAGCCAAGGAGGCAGGGAGGGGATTCATTGGCTTGACGAACCGTTATTTCACTTAGCGGTGGCATTGTCTTGTAAATAAGTTCGTGGTGGGAGGGCGAAATGGTAAAATTCCCGACGGACCGGAAGAAGGCTTAGTGCTTTTATTATTAGGTATAGAGTATAGATTAGGTATAGATATATAGATTTCCGAATTCCCGTCACCAGATTTTTGTTTTTCAGTAAAACGGGGATATCTCGGCTGTTCGGACTCAGATTGGGCCGAATTTTAGGTCTAGAACGATTGGCGGAAAATTCCCCACAACTTTCACGACCAAGCTTTTTTTATTTGACGTCGTCTTCGGGTCGGTACCGGGCCATCTTCAAAAATAGTTTTCAGACAGATTTCAGGAAAGTCCAATTCGACTCCAACAAGGTTTCCTTTTTGCACTCTTATCAATTTGAATCTTTTTTGGACTTACCGGTGGCATAGGTGGGTAATTATATGCAACGTGAGGGGTAATTCGAACGACGGACCAAACCAAACCGCGGAAGCTTGATTGCTTTTATTATTAGGTATATATAGATTACCAGGATTACGTCCGCTTCCAAGTGGGCTGATACTTGGGCTTTCTTCCTCCGATGCTTGGGCGTTTTTCCTTTCGTGCTAGGCCTTTTCTCTTTTGCTTAGCTTACTACTCCTACGGCAGGATGAACTGGGGTGGGGCAGAATGACAAATGCATACATTCGATGCTGCGGTGCTCCCGACAGAGCACAAGAATAGTGGACCGTTTTTTCAAGCGTCTCAAGACGATTGTACCAACTGATGAAAGTGCAATACCCAGGATTTAGCTAGATAATATGAGTGCTTAAAATAATTGATTGATAGAACGTACTATCCGATTCCAATAAGATGTAGCACATCTCGTAAGGATCTCTCATTTAAGTGCGCTTGGCTGGGATAACTAGGAGCAATATTTAGAACTGGGATAGATGACCTTTGGTCCTCTGCCTAGAGAACTCACGTTGAAGATTTAATTCAGAATATTCTTGAAACAATCAGAGTTTTTTTAGGCTCTTTCCGCATTAAGTATATGGTGCAAGGGCAGCAAATCTGCCAGGAAAATGGAACATGCCGCTTGATTCATCAGCTGCATATTACTATTACTTTACTAGTCATATTTTACAAAACCTGTTGCAGTCTGGCAAGCAAAGCTTCCTTGATATACTTTGGTGCACCCATATTGGGCTGTACAATGAAAAATTGCAACCTGAAACCATCTCATAATCTACTCAAACTGATCGCTGGGTCCAGTTCCAATTCCGATATGGAAACCGGCAGACATGGATGTATCTCTCACAAACGAGGCTTGGGTGCTGAGCTACCATTTCCCTTCATGCCGCTAGGGTTGTCCAACAACGAAGTTGCAAGCCCTCGGAATTTACCATCAACCACTGACAACAAAGAGAGGGTTATTTCAAAATGTACCCTTTATGAATCTGTACAAGTAAAACTGCATATATCATGGCCATGGAAACTTTGTCTCCAAAAAAGGTATCAGCAAAACTTGTAGTCATCGACTAACACCCATTAACACATTTCACAATCTTGACAACAGAGAAAAATAGCAACGGCGTGATTCGACCATGGACAACGTGAAAACTGGAAAGATGGGAAATATGCAGAGATAATGGCTCCTAATAATTTTCCAGACATTACGACGGAAGAAGGTTGCATTTTGAACAAACCTTATTATGTCTTTGTCAGAACAATATCACGCATCAAGCTATCTGGAGCTGTATGACGAGTCATAGGAGAAACGCTGTAAGACTTGCTACTGCAGACGAACTCATGGGCAATGGCATGAAAATAAAAGCAGAAACAATTACCTGGCATGCCCGTGAAATGCTCAAATTGACCCATTGCTTGCCTTATGAACATCTCCAAACCGCTAACAACTGTGGCTCCACATTCTGCAGCTTCTCTAAGAAGTCTTGTCTCTTTCGGTGTGTAGACCGCATCGAAGACGACAGCATAGGATTTAAGTGCTTGCTGCAAAATTATATCTTCATTGTAAGAACTAAAAGGACAGAAGGTATTTATTACAATTCAGACTAGCAAATTTAATACCTTGGATAGAGGAGTTTCATTGACATTTGGATGCATTCCTATTGCTGTTGTGTTTGCAAGAATCATCCCTTCCTCTGGATGGTAGTTTTCTAACTCCGCAAGAGTCAAAGCAGGCCCACCAATTAAGTTGCCAAGTTCTTGAGCACGTGCTGGAAAGTAAAAAGAATGTTGAACTCTCAAGTGTATGCTCATTGTCTGATAATGCTATTATATCAATGAAGCAATTACCGAAAAATCTTGGAACAAAAACATGCTATCAAACCTAACTAGAAGTTTAGAACACTATCAAAAACTGAATGAGTGCAATTTTGAGTTCATTGCACAAGTCTATAAGCTGTGGATGATCACTTCATTTGTGTCCAGAGAGTCAAAGACTACGAGTTAGAGCTAAATGACTTAATTTTGCCATAAAGGGTCTCAAAAAGTGAATGCTTACATTTGGGATATAATACACTCAGAATAATTCAAAATGTAACAACACACTGTATAGTTTCGTATAAGATGTAGCGATGCAAGGGTTAAATATGAAAAATGATGTGTTTTTAATATGTAGCTACATGCTTGTGATTAATTATAACAGTAGTGCAGGCTCTAGAAAAAATGCATACCAAAAGTACGGTTTGCTATTACAACTCTTGCTCCCTTCTCTTTTGCACCATAAGCAAGTGCCTTCCCTGCACCACCAGCCCCAATAACGACGAAAAGCCTCCCAGCCAGTGGTGACGTGGTCGAATATGTTGATTGTGTTGCTGCCAATTGGTTTAACAGGGACTTAAGACTGAGTAAATATCAGCAATAATAAACAATGATATAGAGTGGCCTGTAGTAACCTCTTATTCCATCCTCAATAGCAGAAATTGCACCAACATAGTCAGTATTGTAGCCTACAAGTTTCCCATCAGGTTTTCTAATGATTGTATTAACAGCTCCAATATCCTGGAGAAAATGTCGTACTTCCACATGTTACTCTGGGTGTCTTAAATGGTTTGATAATCCAATAAATGGAGTAACAGAAGAGAAGGAGGATGAATTACCCTGGCAATAGGATCGACCTCATCACAGCACCTAACTGCATCTTCCTTATGGGGAATTGTACAACTGCAATCAAATTCATTGGATGGAAACAATTATTGTCTGGTCACATGTCAGAAATTATATATATAATTGCATAAACAGAACCAAAAAAAATATTGTATAATAGTTTTGCTTGGCTTGCGAATATTAAGTACCTGAAGCCAGCAAAGTCTGGAGAAGAGTAGGTATGGAGAAATTTAGCTAAGTCATCCACCAAAAATGGAACATACACAGCATTCAAACCCACTGATCTGAAAGCTTCATTATGCAAAATCGGGCTTTTACTGTGGCCAACAGGCTTCCCAATAATACCAAACACCTTAGTATCTGGGCCTATTTGTCTGATGTTGTACACATTAATCAAGTCTGCAGCAGTTGGCTGTGCAGGTGCAGATTCTTTTCCTTTTTCAAGAGAGCCAAAAGTAAGGTATCCGCCATATTTGGGGCAAAGGACACGCGAAATAAAACCTCTGTCGTTCATCACCAGTCCTATGATCGGCACCTGTTTTTCCTAATTCATTATTCAAATAAAAGATAATGTGAACTAGGAATCCTGCTAAAGCACCTGAGAAATAAAGCATGGAGTCATGGGCATCATCACATAGCATAATAGTTTTCTCAAGTGTGAGAACCCCTAAACCGATGTATAGCATAGAAACTGCATTTGTAGCTAAGAAATTTACAGATCTATATTGTGTAAAGGGTCATCACAGTACTATATTGATAACTAATAGTAACAATATTCATGCAGAAACTGACAGAGCTCTAGCTATGCCAAAACTAATAAGTTGTGACCATCAACCTCAGGAAATGATTATACACTAGATATCTAATAAAGAAGATTTCTCATGGACAACATTATCCTTTTTTGTCTTGGCCTAAGGGACCATTAGCATATTGCATGCTAAATGCGGTATATAAAGCAGTCTTGTGGACTAATACTATGAAGTATAAACACAAAAAACCTCAAGATCTAATACTAGTGGATAGCTAAGATACAGAGATTGCACATGTTTTGGACAGTAAACTCACTTGGCAGTCTACAAGTATTTGAAACATTCTTGACACATCAACAATCTCAGTAGCGGTGGTTGCAATTTTCACTATGTCAGCTCCTGTTGCTTGTATCTGAGCCAACAATATTCCAAGCTCTTCTGCCGACGGAGTGTTGTCATAGTTATGGGATGAAACGATGAGCTTACAGTTTTCAGGTTTCTTTCCGGACATGAATTTTATAAATTTGTCAGCGACCTGCAAAATAACAAGATTATTATAGCAAGCAGCTGTGAACTGATTCATAGTAGTTCATAAGGCAGAGTCATACCATTCATGATACAAAGTAACCGATTGTTAACTTTTTTACCAACTCTAGACAGTTATCTTACTGCATGTGTCTCTTAAGTCAAGAACACAGTAGCTCAGCTTAAATTGGGGCATACCTAATGCTTGTGGAAGTCTAAAGTATACAATTAACTAATTAAGCGTCATAGCAACGGTGTTCTGCAGTAAGGGCACATACTTTCTATTGTATTATTTCAGAGCATGAAGTAAACAAGCTTACTGCACAGTCACACTCGAATAAACAAGATTTCTTTGTCTTGTGAAGAATAGCATTGTTTTTCAATTCATCGAAACAGAAAAGAAATGCTGTATTCAGGACCAACCTTGAGCTCAATATCAACGTATTCAGCTCCCAGTTCCATTGCCAATTGAAGTGCCTCGAACCGTGGTTCGTCTTCACCTTCGTATTCACCTCCTTCCCACTTGGGCCTGTAAAACCACATTATTACCCACATACATTCAGCATAAGATCGACGCAGGTAACAGGGATGTTTACACGCGATCAACCAAGCAAATTCATAACGTCCCTTTCCCCCCAAATAAAATTATTTAGTTAAACGCCGATCAGGAGGCCGAAATGAGATGAGATACGAGTCCCGAGGGCGAGGGAGGTGGCAGGACCCACCTGTAGGTGACGAGGGCGGGGAGCGTGCGGGGCTTGGCGAGGAGCGCGGGCAGGTCCCGGCGCGGCGCGAACCCGGCCAGGCGGTCGAGGCGGAGCTCCGCCAGGTCGGCGCCGAGCGCGGCGGCGGCCGCCACCTCCGCCGCCATCTCCCGCGGCGCGCGCGCCGTCGCGGGCACGCAGAGCAGCGTCCGGGCCCGCGCCACCGCCGCCGCCGCCGGAGCCACGGCCGACACTGACATCGCCGCCGCCATCGTCGTCCGAGGCGGGGGCGTCGGGGTGGTTGGTGGGTGGCTCGTGGATACCTCGTTCCTTGGAACTGGCGGCTGGTGGAAGCGGGGTGAGTCTCTCGCTGCGCACTTGTCTGGGAGGTTGGTGGATTCTGCGACGTGGCGCGACCCGGTTGGAACAGGCCGTGTTCCACGTGGACAGTAAATTCGTTAAGGCCTTGTTCGGGAGTACTCTCCCGGTACGGTTTGCAATTCCAAAACTACTCCTCACATTTTAGGCGTATTAGTATTAAATGTTGTTTGTGAACCAATTAAAAAGAACGGAGAGAGTTGATTACGGGATGGAGAGCCAATAAAATATCATCTAGGTCGTAGAGAATTCTCATGCGTGGCTTCCAAACCGTACCGGAGGGAGTACTAGTAACTCACACTGTTCAGTACACATGGTTAGCCACAAGGGGTATCATCAATATAAACCTCATCTCTTCACAGTTTTGCTTTCTTGCTGCGCCGTCGGAACTCTGCGATGCGTTGAGGTGAGAAAAACGTGAGGTGGATACCGTGTCTCAGTTACACTTCGACCCTACGTGTTTTCTGGGGATTGCTGGGTTTCAGCCCGTCCAAATCCAGCCTACCGAACAGTCATGGAGTGTTTCTGGGTGTTTTGGGCTGGGCTGAGAAGATATCTGAAAAACCTGTCAAAACTCGCGGGCCGAACGAGGCCTAATTAATCTCAGGAATGGAATGCACTTTTGACTCACGTGGCACGTTGATCTCTTTCCTCTCGCATCTACAATAGTCTCATTCCGTTCTCTCCAGAAATTCATTTTGGTAAGTGGGAGGGAGGATATAGGCTCCTGGGAAAAAATACATGCCAAAGAAAAACAGAAAATAGGTACAAACATCTTGATGTTCTATGTGCGCACGACAAGTTTCGTGAAAAAGGACATTTTTTGTGTTATGTGTAAAAAAGACAAATTAGGCACGACACAAAAAATGTCGGGTTTCAGTCAAACGACTTTGTGATCATATAGAATGTTGAGATGCACAGAACTTTTAATCTAATTTTCTTAAAGTTTTAAAGCTTTACTAAAATGCATTTTAAAAATCGGGAGCATAGGCTCCTGAGTGCCAAAACTCCACTCCGTTCTCTCCACACTTTTTACTTTACCCATATAACAAAGGGGATACAAGTACAAGAGTACGCCAAATTTTTGTTCAAATTCTTTTGACATCTCAAAATGTTTTTTACGATGACAGGAGCATATGCTTTTATGTGCCAAAGTGAATTTCCCCGCCACACATCCATCTTATGAACTGCAGAACAGAGTAGATATCAGTAGTATCTAGCTGCAGCCTGCAGTTACCAACTTACCATCAATCTTATGAACTGCAAAGTGAAATATACAACATCTTGTTTCTGAATGTGTCACAGCGAAAAAGGTCTGTGGATTCGCATCTCAGGAGAAGGCAGCCCATAAAGAGGGATGACATTTTTGCTGAAGCTGGTTCAGTGCGTTGGGAGTTTGGAAGAATCTCTGATGGCAACACAGGAATGCTTCAGGTACAAATCAAGGATGCTGGATTCATTTTGCTTGTGGTATTGGGTTCCGATGTTGTATATGAATTCTGAAGGAAAGAAGAAAAAAAATGACGATGCGTGAGGAAGTATGAACGGCTCCGGTTTTGTCAGACACCATTGCTTGTTTTTAATAGCAAAGTACCGAATCCATAAGATTTCTTCGGATTATTGCTGTGCGAGGATCAATTCCAGGTTGATTGCATTGTCATCAGGAGAAGCATACACTACCACTTGGTTTCAAGCTGGACAGGCTACTACTTGGGAATGTCAAGCAAGTATTAAACTATGTAACTTTGGAAATCTTCTGTCCTTGGCAGGCATCTGAATTCTGATGGAAAAAACGATGATGCATGAGGAAAAGTATTGATTGTTCTACGATCCGATGTCATCAGGAGCAGCACAAACTGTCATCTGGGTTCAAGCTGGACAGAATACTGCTTGGCAATGTCAGGTAAGTAACAAACCAATTAATTTTGGATCAGTACGTCCTTGGCAGGTATCTACAATATCAGAATTACAACACTCTGTTTCCCAGATCAAACAGATCGCCTGGACATGAACAGACCCCCAGGTCCACCTATTCCTCAAGGACTTGATCAACCAACTCGGGCAATGGAAAACCCATCTATTGTCACTTCTTCCACATAGAGCAGCTCATGTGGGGAGCCGGGCGCCGCGTTCACTGTAAATGATCACTCACCAGGTGATGACTCCATCCTCTGCGTTATCAAACCCACCGCGGCATTGGCGGCCGAGAACGCCCCGTGGAAGCTCTCCTGGTACGAAAGCTCCTGCAAATCTCCGACCATCTTCATCAGGATCTCTCCCACATCGGATTGCTTCGCCGTCAGGGACTCCCGGTACGACCTTGCGGCTGTGTTGCTGATGTCGACATTGGCCGGCTCGGGGCAGTACTCATCGTCCAGCCATTTGTGCAGTGTCTCCTTCAGCCATTCGGATTCCTGTTCAGAGAAGAAAAACATGTATAGATTGATTCAAAAGTAATGATAAAATTGAGAATCAGAAATAAATAAACATACACATGTTGAAAAACATATATTTCTGCATAGTATCACTAAACTTCCACAGCAACCGAGTTTTGGATTTACACCGTAATTTTTCATTTCAGAAAATAAAAGGTCGTCCTTGTTTTGTGATCACCAACATGTACAGTTCATGTTTACTTGAGTTCAGTACATTCGACAAATGTACGATTCGTCAAAGAAAATATGCTTGCACCTTATATAAGCTCGTTCAACCCTAGAATTTATTTATTTTTGGATAAGTTCAACCCTACATTTTGGGGGCCAAGAACTAGAGCAGAACCACACAATCAATCACCAGTAAGTTGCTGCAACATGGTAACAAGAGGAGAAGGGAGATCAGAGAAGTGAAATGATGAGACCATACCTGCGCTGCTCCTGCAGGCGTGAGCCAAGAATCGGGCACCCTCAGCTCCTGCACGCGGTTGTCCTGGTCACCCCCGGCCGCGCGAAGGGCAGGGGCCAGGGGCGACCGTTGAGAGGAAGCGTGGATGGAAGTGAAAGCCGTGAAAGGGGAGGAGGCGGTGATAGGGGAAAAGAAGAAAGCTTGCGCCCATGAGGGGGAGGAAGAAGAGAGGCCATGGAGGAGGAGAGGAGAAGAGGATGAGGTAGAAGATGCCATGTTTCTCTCGTTTTTCCTTGTTCTCGTTTCCCTTGTGTTTTTTAGAGGTGTGGTGTGAGCAGGATATTCCATTATTCCGGCTTTCATTTTGTGTCAAGCTTGCCTGTTATCTTTAAAAAAAACTTGCATGTTATCTTAAGCTGATTTTTGCCTCACTTACCCTCCAAACTATGGTACTTTGAAATATCTTGAATCCCATGTCGGTTTGTTAAAATACAAAACAACACTTTAGTTTTTTTATTAAAATCTGAAAAAACACTATAATTGAACTATACAATTTTGGCCTTTTGGTTTACAAATACGACAACTTGTGACCTTTGCAAAATGAAAAAAATACGTTAATTGATTTTCTAACATGGTGAAAATTTTCATATTTTAAAACCAAACTTTATGATACATGTACTCCTTCCGTAAGATGTTTTAGCTTTTCTTTTATCTAGATTCACATGCATACCATGGGTGATAACTACGCACGCTGTCTCATCCGTTGGATCACACTATACACCGCAGATCGACTTAAGCCCGTTACCACCGTAAATCGCACTGAATCCCCGCCAACCCTGCACCGGGCGCAAGCGCAAGTATCTGTTTCCTTCACACCCCAGCCGACCGATCCCCACACACACATCCCAGGCCAGCCCAATCTCTTGTACCGGCGACGACCTCCGCCGTTCACTCCTCCCACCGGCGCACCTCCTTCCCCGCGTCCAGCGCGCACCGCGGAGGCACACCCATGGACAGTAGCCCCACGATCGCGCCCGCGCCACCCTGTCATCCCCGGCGCCAGTAGCCGCCCAGCCCCGACACCTTCCGAACACCACCGAGCTGCAGCGGGCCTCCATGGAGATAAAGGACGGACACCGGTCTTTTTTCTCACATTAACGCGTACGGCTGCTAAAATCACTCGGTACCGCATATGGAGATAGGGACGGAACATTGGTAACAGATGTTAACTATGCATGGATCACGAGACACTATCGAACGGTTCTAAAGGCATGCATAGCTCTCACCCATGGTAGCAAATCCGTGTAAAGGCATGCATGCATAGCTATCGAACAGTTTTAGTGTATTTGTTCATTGATTTTACTCTGCATCTAATCAATATGTGAAATAGCTACACCATCTTATATTTAGGAACGGGAACGGAGGGAGTATATACTTTACCACGCTAGGCATGGAAGAGAAAAGGAGCCAAGGATGAGCTAGAATATGTCTTTTTTCCTTCTTTTTATTTTATTTCCTAGAGGTGTGATATGTGTTAGGATTAAGAGTTTTTAGTTTCTTGAACTCAAAACTATCACCTCTTTCGAAGTAACATTTGTCGAGAGAATTTAGTATTTTTTTTACTATAAAGTTTGGATCTGTGGTTGGTGTCACACGGGTAACAAATTACATAAAGAATGCCACGGCGGAAACAACATCTCCTTAAAGTAACGAGCTAACAAACTTTGTCAATAAAAAAATATCGCCGGTCCTCTCATTTTTTGTTAGCGCTGCTTCCCACAGAACAAATCACTCCGCATGCAGTGCCGAGAACTTCATGCAAATAAATCGTAACAGATAGATCTCCCGATGTCAACTGTTCACCTCTAGACCGCTTCCTCCGCCAATTTGAAAGTTTGTTGAGGCTTGAGATTGGATAGGGATTTTGCCAGTATTTAGTCCCCGACCGTGCGTTAGTTAAACGTTCTTAACTAATCTCCTCTTTCTCATCGAGTGAGTTAAACGCTCATAGCTAATGTCAAGATTATCATACCTATACTAGTTGAATTTGGCGTGGCGTCACGCCACGCCTTTAGTGATTTTTTTTTTGTAGAATATATTTTTTTTAAATAAAATGTTGGCTAAATTTTAATGTTTAAATATCTTTTTTTATTGTTTGTTGGCCATTACCCATTAGTGGGTTGCAATATTTTTATGAGAATTATGATACAGTTTCCATTTATCTTTTTCGATTTGTAGATTTGAAGGTGTTGGTATAAGGACATTTATTATTATTTTTTGGATATTGGTTAGGGAAATTGGATCGTCTTTTGAAAATTTAAATTTTCAAATTTAGTTGCGATGATATGCCATAAATAGTTGCGATGATATGCGATGAAATGTTTTATTTGAGTCTAAATTGTAGGAAATGTGTTGTCTGAGCATTTACTAATTTCAACTCCACATAATTAGTGGAGGTGTATTTGGTTTGTTTCCAAATGTTGACCAATTTAAAATATTCAAACATGTTTGTTTTTTAGACGCAAATCATGTTTGTATTTTTCTCATAAGTAGTTGGCATTCATGTTCAAACATTTTTTTTATGAATAAGTAGCATTTTTTGTGAGTATTTTTGATAAATTTTCTATAATGTTCAAATATTTAGTAAGGTGAAAATGGTTGAACATGTTTGTATGTCGGCGGGAGTATTACTTTACCATATGCCGCACCCGCTGTATTTTAAAATGTCGCAATTTGTTGAGATTTGTCATCTTTTCTGTTGAAAATTTCACAAAAATTTTTCTTTAAATTTGGACTAATTGGGAAATGTCAAAATCTGTTGGAATTTGTTGTCTATTTTCTCTAAATTGTCACTAATTTGGAAGTGTTTATTTTTTGTTTTGTTTTTTTTTAGTTTTCTGCCATAGGTAGGTTGCGTATTTTATGTACTTTGTTTACTAAATTGATTCTTTAAATTTGGACTAATTGGGAAATGTTAAAATCTGTTGGATTTTGTCGTTTATTTTCTCCAAATTTTCACTAATTTGGAAGTGTTCAATTATTTTTTGTTTTTTTTTTAAGTTTTCTGCCATAAGTAGGTTGCATATTTTATGTACTTTGGAAATCTTGAAATTCGTTCGAAATTGGTGTCCATTTTATCCAAATTTCCAAAAATTTAGAATATCTTTTTTTGTGAGTATTCTTTTTTTTATATATTGTGTAGGTTACTGAAGTCTTTAGTGATTTGAAATGTTCAAACATATTTGTGTTTTGAAGTCAATATTCAATTTGAATTAGAAAATCCATCTGAATTTGATTCCTGTTTTCTTGGGGAATGTTTATTCGTATGGTGGCAAAAATTTGGCTAAATGGAAAATCTCTGAATATATTTTGTATGTTGATATAAGTATGTAACGTTTTTTTCTTTTAGCACTCTCGATATATTTTATGGAATGTCGGTATATTGACTTAAATGTCAGTCAAATTGGAATTTGCAAAGATTTTTTTTAGATCAATAAGTAGAGGAAATACATTTTTTTTTGACATTTGTTAGGTGCATTTGAAATTTAATTCATAATTAGGGGTTATGAATTTGTATTCTGTGCAATTATTCATGTAATCAAGCATTTGTAGAAAAATTTACCTTTAACATATTTAGAGGAAGAGTTTTTTTTGAAATATTCTACATTTTTTGGGATTTAAAAAAAATTTTTTTTCTTGGTCATAAGTAGCAAGTATTTATTTATTCAATTTGAAAGAAAGCTACAATTAGACAATTAGAGCAAATTCAGTTTGAAAGGAAGCCACAATTACACAGTTAGAGCAAATGATTTTGCATTTTTTCTCGAAATTTTTATGTATTCAAATGGTCATTTTTTTGAGTATCGTGGTGTAAATAATTAAATTCTGGAAATGTGCAATTTTAAAAGATTTTTGGTTTCTAATATGTTGAATTATGGAAGGTATTTATACTTATTGAATTCATTTTGAAAGGAAGCCACAATTAGACAATTAGAGCAAATGAATTTGCATTTTTTTTCTCGAAATATTTTTGTATTTGTTTCTTAAATGAAGTGACTATTTTGCTTTTTGTTTTCCAATTTTGTGAAATTTGAATGGATATCATATGCCATAAGTATTTTTTTGTTGCAGTATTCTTTCGTCATTTTTGTGAGTATCGTGGTGTGAATAATTGTTATTTTTGTGAGTATCGTGTGAAATTTGAATGGATATCATATGCCATAAGTTTTTTTTGTATGCAGGTATTATTTCGGCATTTTTTGTGAGTATCGTTGGAATATTCAAATTTGAATCTTTATTATGCGGCATGAGTATTATTTTTAAGATTAATTTAAATTAAATGGAGTGACTATTATTTTGTTTTTTGTTTTGCAATACTGTGAAATTTGAATGGATATCATATACCATAAGTTTTTTTTATTTAGATTTTTTTCAGGTGGATATGTTTGAATATACTGTTTTTTTGAACATTTTCTATTTTATGCAAATTGTTTTAGTAAAATGGTCCTACCTGTTAGGAATGCAACATTTTTGTAAACATATATTTTTTTAAAGGATATCATTTACGTTAACTCCACAGGTAGAGTTTTTTCTTTTTTTTTGAATTCAACTTCATATAGTTGGAGCATGTGTACTATATTTTTCGAATGGGAATACTTGAAGTTATTGATTTTATAGTATTTATCATTTTCTGGCAATATTCTAAATAAGTGGGACCCACCAACTGTAGTTACTATTTAGTTTTTTGTTTAACAATTTAGTGAAATTTGAATGGATATCATATGGCATAAGTATTTTTTTTGTTGCAGGTATTGTTGCGTCATTTTTGTGAGTATCGTGGTGTGAATAATTGTCATTTGTATGAGTATCGTGGTGTAAATAATTAAATTTTGGAAATGTGCATATTTAAAAGTTTTTTGGTTTCTAATATGTTTAATTTTTTAAGGTACTTATACGTATTGTATTCAATTTGAAAGGAAGCTACAATTAGACAATTAGAGCAAATTCAGTTTGAAAGGAAGCCACAATTACACAGTTAGAGCAAATGATTTTGCATTTTTTTTCCCGAATTTTTTATGTATTCAAATAGTTATTTTTTGAGTATCGTGGTGTAAATAATTAAATTATGGAAATGTGCAATTTTAAAAGATTTTTGGTTTCTAATATGTTGAATTATGGAAGGTGTTTATACTTATTGAATTCATTTTGAAAGGAAGCCACAATTAGACAATTAGAGCAAATGAATTTGCATTTTTTCTCGAAATATTTTTGTATTTGTTTCTTAAATGAAGTGACTATTTTGCTTTTTGTTTTCCAATTTTGTGAAATTTGATGGATATCATATGCCATAAGTATTTTTTTTTGTTGCAAGTATTCTTTCGTTATTTTTGTGAGTATCGTGGTGTGAATAATTGTTATTTTTGTGAGTATCGTGTGAAATTTGAATGGATATCATATGACATAAGTTTTTTTTTGTTGCAGGTATTATTTCGGCATTTTTTGTGAGTATCGTTGAAATATTCAAATTTGAATCTTTATTATGCGGCATGAGTATTATTTTTAAGATTAATTTAAATTAAATGGAGTGACTATTATTTTGTCTTTTGTTTTGCAATACTGTGAAATTTGAATGGATATCATACACCATAAGTTTTTTTTTGCAGTAATTCTTTCGTCATTTGTATGAGTATCGTAGTGTAAATAATTAAATTATGGAAGTGTGCGTGGTTTTCCTTTCAAAAAAAATATAATTTGCAAAGTTTAATTTAAATTGAATCCACATTAGGAGATACAATTTCAATTATATGGAGTGACTATTAACTCCATTTAATTTAAATTGAATCCACATTAGGATATTTTTCATTTTGTAGATTTGAAGTTGTTGATATTAGGACATTTATTATTTTTTCTAGATACTCTTTAGGGAATTTGGATTGGTATTTGCAAATTTTATTTTTTTTAATTTGAGTTGCGATTATATGACATAATTAGTTGCGATGAAATGTTTAACTTGAGTCTAAAATATTTGTTTATTATTATTTTGGAAAGTAATTCTATAATGAGTGGAAAATCCTACGTTTAGTCAACTGAATTTTACTTTTTTTTGAGCATTTTGTATGTAGTGTAGTGAATGTCCAAATATTTATTGAACTAAATAATCAAATATGTTTGTCCAAATATTTATCGAACTAAAAAATCAAATATGTTTGTTTGTTAGCATGAAAATTTAATTTGTAATTAGAGAAAATTTATTTCCAAATATTTGAAAGTACCGAAATTAAGAAGGAGAAGTTTATATTTACGATTTATTTAGATTTCAAAGTTGTTGAAAGTTGCTTGTATGTCAATCTGGAAGGGTTTGAAAATTTTAGAAATGTAAGTTGGTTTGAATTGATTTTTAGGTATATTTTAAAAGTTCCAAAAGTGTTGGAAAAATATGGATTTGGAATATTGCATAAACAGTACTTCCTTTTTTATCCTTTTTTTTTGTTTGAACAAAACCCGGAATTTTTCATAATTCTTTTATCTTCTGTAGATCATAAAAAAATATTCATTGCATTAAATATGAACAGACCTTATATTCCATTCCATCGTTCAGTACGCCCCATTCGGGACGTTGTGTTTTGAAATGTTAAAATTCATCGTAATTTGTCGTCCGAAGTAACTTCATTTTTTTAAGCGAATTTAAATGATGAAGTGTGTTTGTAGTTTTGACATTGTAAAAAATGTCTCCATTGTCATTTGTTTAAGGATTTGGAATATTGCATAAATAGTACTTCCTTTTTGATCATTTTTTTTCTTAAACAAAACTCGAAATTTTCCATATTTCCTTTATCTTTCGTAGATCATAAAAAAATATTCGTTGAAATTAAATATAAACAGGCCTTATATTCCATCATTTAGTAGGCCCCATCTGGGACGCTGTGTTTTGAAATGTTAGAATTCGTCGTAATTTGTCGTCCGAAGTAACTTCTTTTTTTATGCGAATTTAAATGGTGAAGTATGTTTGTAGTCTGATATAGATCTTTAATTAATCTACTTAATCAGAAGAAATACGTTATATAAGTATTTTGTAAATTCAAATCCCTTTTTTTAGAAGGAATGCATTTAAGTTTTGTCGAAATGATCGGTAAGTTGTGTTGTTGAAAAATGATTGCATATTGTTGCAAGTAGGTAGCATTTTTCTTTTTGGTCATTTCGTTTTTTTCCCATATTTTTTATGGCTATTTTTTAAACTACTGGTAATGTGATTTTTTGTTTTCTGGGAATTCTATAATTTGAAGAACCACACTTGAATTTCATATGTTGACGTAGTTAATTCTGGTTATTTCCAAATTATTTTCCATATTGAAATTTTCAAATTGAGTCCATATTTAGAGAGCATGTATGGAATCCATGTTTTTTTTTTCTTTTTGAAATGACATAAAGGTGTTAATTGAGCCTTTACGTATTATTCGAAATGTCCAAGATTTGAAATATCTTGAAAAAGGTTTAAAGTATTTTGAATGACTATTTCGATATTCAAGTAGGTAGCATTTTTCTTTTTGGTCATTTCGATTTTTTCCCATATTTTTTTATGGCTATTTTTTAAACTACTGGTAATGTGATTTTTTGTTTTCTGGGAATTCTATAATTTGAAGAACCACACTTGAATTTCATATGTTGACGTAGTTAATTCTGGTTATTTCCAAATTATTTTTCCATATTGAAATTTTCAAATTGAGTCCATAATTAGAGAGCATGTATGGAATCCATGTTTTTTTTCTTTTTTGAAATGACTTAAAGGTGTTAATTGAGCCTTTACGTATTATTCGAAATGTCCAAGATTTGAAATATCTTGAAAAAGGTTTGAAGTATTTTGAATGACTATTTCGATATTTACGAATTGTTAGAATTTGGTTAGAAATTATTTGGAGCTGTGTTTGAAAAGTTACAAAAGTTTAAAAGAAAGTAAAGCAGGGAAAAAAAAGAGCAGGGAAAAAAAAGGCCGAGCCAGCCGCACAGCAGCCAGCCCGGCCCAGCAAGGAGCCCATCTGCCGGCCCAGCCCCGTGGTGACGTCAGGATGACATCACCCACGGGCGGGGCGGCCGCGGCGGCGATGCGGACGCCGGCGGCGAAGCGTGGCGACCCAGCATGCGTGGCTGGGCGCGCTGAGCGCGCCTCGACGCGGGGAGCCAGAGGGGCGGCGCTGCGGACCATTTGGTTGCCGGACCCGCCGGCGGCGACCGAATCTGTGGCGGCGGCCTGCGCGCACGGCGAGGCCGATTCCGGCGAGCTGACGGCGTCCCGGCGGGCGAGGAGGTGGACGGCGCAGCGGCGGACGTAACCGCGTGCTTCGATCTGAACGGCGAGGGGCGGAGCGGCGGGGGCGCACGCGGCGGCGACCTCCGGCGCCGCGGGAGAGAGAAGGAGAGGGGGGATCTGCGCGTGATTTTGCACTAAGGACCTCTAAGTTTTCCGTAATTGCACACAGGTCCCTGTCCGCAGGGAAAGGTGGATTGCGGGTTCGATTTTCGGTTTCTAGAGGGGGGTTTTTGCAAAACCGTCACCGACGCATCTGCTGGCCGTCGGATCGACGACGGACGGCCGGGATCGCGCTATTGTCGCTACTGTTTTTCCCAACAGTAGCTGAAGCGCTCGCCGCGAAAGGGATCGTCTTTTATATATAGATAGATAGATTAGATAATTGTCACAATAATCAACAGCCGTCGATACTGCATCTCTTGCCTAGCTGATCTCCTTCCTTTTTTTTTTTTTGCTTTTCAACTAATTGATCTTTGACTAACATGTACGTTTCCTTTTTCCTTTCTCACCCAGGTACTGCGACTTCCTATCTTTTTTACAGAGACTTCATTGTAAGCATTTACTAGTAGGAAAATGGCTATATCCGCCAGCCACTCACTGGCGAACGAATAAAACGTGTTCGCGAGTGGTAAGTACCGCTGGCGAACTATAAACCTGATTCGCCAGTGGTACATGTCTTACCACTGGCGAACTGTGTGCGCCCTTCGCCAGTGGTAAACGCGGACCCGGGCGTACTGAGCGGGGCCATCTACCGCTGGCGAACGCATGTTCCTGTTCGCCAGCGGTAAGTTACGTACCACTGCCAAACAGCGGACGTGGTTCGCCAGCGGTAGATGGTCCCGCTGGGGTCTCCCGGTCCCGCGTTTACCACTGGCGAAGCGTGCACATAGTTTGCCAGTGGTAAGACATGTACCACTGGCGAACCTTCCGCTTGTTCGCCAGTGATTTTCTGGCATTTTCACCAACCCGACCAGCCCCCTTTCTCCTCTCCATTATTCCACTTTCCTCTCCTCTTCACTCCCCGTTGTTACTACTCCATTAAATGTCACCCCCCATCATTTCCTCTTGTTTCAACCAATAAAAACTAATTTAGTTAATAAATCTAGCCTCACCTCCCTCTTTCCAACCTATCCATCAAAGGATTTCCCTCCACAACTCTAGATCTAGTCCTATCTCACTCTCTCTCTCTCCAACACATCGTTCTAACTACAAGCATTACACATCAATTTCTCGGTGAACTTGACTCGATCTCGTATGCGTGGTCATCTAATTACGGTGGATTAATTTTTATATAATATAAATTAAATTAATGATTTTTTGTGAAATTTGACCGAAATTTGCCGGAATTGACCGAAATTAATGATTTTTTGTGAAATTTGACCAAAATTTATCAGAATGGACCGAAATTAATGTTTTTTTGTGAAATTAAAATGAGTTGCCAATATTTTGCCGGGATGTTGATTAATTTCCGTCTCGGCAAATTTTGGCACTCCCTCTTAGGTCCTATTTCTAGGAAGGTCATGCCGAATTTTTTCGTGAAAAACGATATATATATATGGTTCTAATAATTGTATTATTTGTTCTACATCATGCAGGCGACAATGGTCATTTTGAGCGAACGTGTCGTGAATAGATACTTGAGGCACGCGATGGAAGACATGTTACGGAATAATCGTAAAATGATACAATGTTCATGTCGAAAATGCAAACTATAGGGCGCCCTCGACCCCTTTAGCGGACAGTTGCTGGAGCACCTGCTCAGACGTGGTTTCATGGAGGGGCACACTCAGTGGATAAGTGATGATGAAGATGATGATGAAATCCATGAAGCGGCGGCAGGAAATGATCAGGAACGACAGCATGTCAATGATGACAACGAGGTGCAAGAAGATGATCAAGAGCCTGCTCATCCGCACCATGATATATATGCTGGAGAAGACAGTGATGAGCAACACGTAACGGAGGAAGACGAGGACACGCGGGCACCGCTAACTTCAGTCGTGCGGGACCCTCATCTCAAAGAACTGCTTCTCAAGAAGACGACCACCCCAGATCTGCCGCAAGAGAGCAATCTAAACTGGCGCAACTAGAGATAGACTCGAATACTCCGTTGTATCCAGATTGCGAACCGGATGACTCCCGCTTGAAAGTAGCGCCCGATGTTCTGCAGATGAAGGCAAGATACAAATGGAGCGACATAAGCCTCGATGCAAGTCTGCAATACTGGCAGAGCAAGCTTCCGAAGGAGAACACGTGTCCTAAAAGTTGTGATGAGGCCAAGAAAATCGTGTGCCCCTTTGATCTACCGCACGAAAAATACCACGTGTGCATCAACGACTGCTACATCTTTCGGGAAGGGGACGCGGACAAGACCACATGTCCGGTGTGCAAGGCTGCTCGATACAAGAAAGGGAGGAATAAAGCTCCTCGAAAAGTTGTGTGGTACTTTCCCATCATCCCGCGTCTGCGGCGCTATTTCGCGGACCGCAAGGAAGCAAAGCTCATGCGTTGGCACACGGAGAGAAGGGAGAAAGTTCTGAGAGATCTAGAGCGGAATGAAAAGGTAAATATGACACACCCTTCGGATGCATGCCAGTGGAAAGCATTGGACGATGAATATCCAAATTTCGGGGCAGAGCCACGGAACATTAGGTTGGGTGCGAGCACCGATGGGCTCAATCCGTTTGGCAACCAGAGCAGCACACATAGCACCTAGCCCGTGTTCGTATGGATATACAACCTCCCGCCCTGGTTGTGCATGAAGAGGAAGTACATACACATGAGCATGCTCATTCAAGGGCCGAAACAACCGGGCACCGACATCAATCTGTATCTGAAGCTACTGAAAGATGAGCTACACACGTTATGGGAGGAAGGCGGGGTCAACACATGGGACGCCCTCGCAGAAGAATATTTTCCTATGAGAGTCGCCTTGCTCTGTACGGTGCACGACTGTCCTAGCTACGAATATGTCTCAGGCCAGGTGTGCCACGGACATAACGGATGTGTGAGGTGCATGTATGACCCGACGTTTCACCGGCTCCAGAAAGATCCCGGGTCTTCAAAAACTGTCTACATCGGCCATCGAAGGTGGCTACACATTAAAGACTCGTGGAGAAGGCGTGGAGACCTTTTCAACGGCGAAGAAGAGCTCCGGTGACCTCCATGTAAGAGGTCCGGCGATAAAATATATGATTTGCTGAATGAATGGGAAGAGTGCCCTCAGCCAGGAAAGAAGCAAAAGGCGCCAAAACCACTCCTGGATGTATGGAAGACGAGGTCCGTGTTTTGGGGCTTGCCGTACTAGCCCATCCTCGGTACGCCTCATTGCCTAGATCTAATGCATATCACGAAGAATGTGTTCGAGAGTCTGTTTGGCACTCTGCTCAACATGCTGGAGAGGACGAAAGATGGGCCGAAAGCAAGAAGCGACCTGATACATATGGGTATCCGGGAAGAGCTTCATAGAGGACGCCCGGCTATTGATCATGACCAATCGGAAGAGGAGACGGACGGTCCCAAGGGCAAAAGGGTTAAGAGGAGCGACTATTACTGCCCCCCTCCTGCTTCACTCTAAGTCCGAACGAGATCGAACAATTGATCAAGTGCCTTCTAGGAGTCAAAGTGCCTTTGGGTTACTCGGGGCTAATAAGCAGATTTTTAGACCCGCAGAAACAAAAGTTCAACGGGATGAAGTCTCATGACTGTCACGTGATGATGACGCAGATACTTCCGGTTGCGATCCGAGGGATAATGGACAAGCACGTCCGTGAAACCCTTTTTGGCCTTTGTAACTTCTTCGACGTGATCTCCCGAAAGTCAATCACCGGGAAGCAGCTCTCAAGGCTGCAGGAAGAGATCGTCATGATACTATGCGAGCTTGAGATGTACTTCCCACCCGCATTCTTTGACATCTGTGTGCATCTGTTGGTCCATATCGTGGATGATATCATCCATCTCGGGACGTTGTTCCAGCACAACATGATGCCGTTCGAAAGGATGAATGGGGTCATCAAAGGATTCGTTCGTAACAGGGCCCATCCGGATGGAAGCATCGTTCAGGGCTTTATTACCGAAGAGTGTACCTCTTTCTGCACGAATTTTCTGGACGGGGAGGACCTTGTTGGTTTGCCCGGAAACAAGCACATTGGCAAGCTCGATGGAGCAGGTCACAAAAATGGCCGGAGGGAGTTGCATGTGTACCACGCTTCTCAACGCACCGATTTTAACATGGCAAACTTAGTGGCTCTCCAACACATTCAAATTGTCGATATTTGGGTGGAAAAGCACAAGAGCCTGATTGAGAAGAATACACTGACCAGGGTAAGCGGAGGACAGAAGGAGAAATAATTAGAGAGCACAACTCCTCTTTCTTGCGTTGGTTCAAAGATGAGCTTGACGCTGATGAAGGGATTGATGAGAGTGTTCTTCTCCATCAACAACGCCAACAAGTACTCTTGATACCCTGAAAGGAAGATAATATATTAGGGATAGGTTGAGCCTCCAAGTGCAGAGTATGTAGAAGTGGTAGTTTTTCCCCAAGAAGGTGACTCGAGGGTTTAATATCGAACTCTCGGGGAATCAGTAGTGTGGGTTTTATCTTCTTGTCCTTCTCTAGATTTCCTGCAAACAAAATAGATTGCTTTGTGCCCTCAACCTCACCAAGTGGTTGTCAAGCACAAGGTGTGAGAATGATATTAAGATGATAATGAATGCAAAACAGTAAATAAATATGCAATGGTGGTAAATAAGTATGCAAGGATGATAGTAATGACGATGGATGGTATTTTGGGGTTTTTATATGTGAATGCAAGAAGTAAAAGTGTTTTTGTATTTTCTGATTTTAAAATGGCTGAATGTAAAAGATGCTTAAAAGTGGTTGGAAAAGTGTTTCTTATGATTAAAAATGGACCGGGGTTCATGGTTTCACACATGCACTCTCTCTTTAATATAGTGTGGCAAATGAGTAGACATGGATTTAACATATGAGATTGCAAACAAGGTTAATGACATGTTACTAATTATATGGGCATCACGTCCTAGCATAGAGACCTTTTGATTATTAGTCTCACTTATACTCCACCAAGATGTGAACTAAATCATGCACCTTAGTAATTAAGATAACCTCAGAGTATAGCTTTAAGATTAATGACATGAAGTGAAAATAAACACATGATGGATCTAGTCTTAGGTAGAGGCATGTCACTCCTCCTACCCTACAACATGGTATTTTGGTTTATCCCTAGTGAGGTAACAAAGTAAGGTAAACACCCAATGGATCATGATATTAAGTTGTCAGCTTATCACTTCACCACCCCCGTTACTCCAACTAATGCACACGTTCCCCCACACACGCTCTCATAAACATGCTTGATCATAACAAGGATACAAGAACGGGGTACATAATATGCATCTACTTTCATAACTAAAATATAACATTGCAATCTTAACATATATTAACTCATAGAAAGATCCACCATAATGGTAATACAACGGTGACCGTAATCATGTTCAGCAGCTCATACGGTGCTAATTAGTGAAGCTCAAGAGAGAGAGAGATACATATGCTACTGCCACAAACCCATAGTCCAGAGGTGGACTACTCCCTCTTCATCATGGAGACGGTGGAGATGTCGATGGAGAAGAAGGAGACCTCTCCGGCAGGGCTCCGCCGGAGTTTTCCCCCTCCAATCTGTAGCCTCCTGGTCTCTGTTTCTTGTTTCTCTCGTGTGGCGGCTCTCCCTTCGGAGAACGTCGGGGGGGCTCTTTATATAGGCGTTTTTAGGTCACGAGGAAGCTTCTGGGCGAAGGATCGATGCAAACGGGGCCACGAGGGCCAATTGGGATAGGCCCACGCGGCTACAGTACCTGTCCGCGTGGGACCCACCCTTTTGATCTTCCAGCCTCCGTTCGTTGAATTCTTTCGCTCCTAAATCTTCTCCGTCCAAAATAATGACCCCGTAAATTTATAGCTCATTATGACGTCGTTAAGGTCCTGAAACAAATAAGGAAAGAAATAAGGGTTTTCTGCCTGCGCAGGATTAATTCCATAAAAAGGGGATATCATCATAAATACCAAAAATCATTAAATAACAGTAATATACCCCTTATATGATGCAAATATGATTGGAATATGACTATTATAGTGCAAAGTTCATGTATGCATTTTAGATGCATCAGACGCTCCGCCCCAATAGCTAGTGCGGAAGCTAAACTCTTATACGCCTTGTCACGTGGCCCCGCCCCCAACCTCGCGACGTTTCAAGCATATGATATCAACGGGTTCACTTTCTACACAGAGCAAAAGGACAGAACATTGGATTATCAAAACTCAGGGGTAACGATGGAATCCTACACCGGTGACAAAAAGTTAAGATACTACGGAAGGATCGAGGAGATCTGGGAGCTTAACTACTCTGGAGAGAAGGTGCCGATGTTCTGCGTCAGATGGGCTAGGATGTCGACCTGTCCAAAAAGAAGACAAATACTTCACCACCATGGTTATACCCGAAGCCGGCAATTCATCAAGCGTGAACGTCACCAGCGCAAAATGAGCCATGGGTACTGGCTAAGCACGTCTCCCAATGCTTCTTCATAACCGATTCGTCACGGCCTAGCCGTGTCGTCGTCAGAAGAGGCAAAAGAAACATTGTCGGAATGGACGGTGTCGCCAACTAAGGACGAGTTCGACATGTTCGGCGACCCAAATATCGACGATGATCAAGATCATGATGATAAGGCAACATACACCACAAGAAGAAGCAGAACCACGCTACCTAAACAAGGTCTTCCATTCAAAAGAAGAAGTCATGATGTGGGGCTAAATTATGCAACAGCGACCAAAAAAGGCAAGAAGAATGCCAAACGCTGAGAAAGACGCACGATGTGTATCTCTCTTTTGTATCGAACTTGTATCGATGATCTATGGATGTGATATTTTGCACTAATTATATATGTGTAACTTAATTATGTTTATATCCTTGAAACTTAATTATTTTTATTCATTAATTCACTCTTTTTCAAAATCATGAAATGGAAAACAAAACAAGAAAACAGAAAAAATTAGAGGGAAAACAGAAAATAAATGGGAAAGCTAAATAATAAAAAAAACTTACCAATTTTATTAAGTCACTATTTTTACCAATTTTAAAATCATGACTTAGAAAACAAAACAAGAAAGAGATAAGAAAACAAGAAAACATAAAATCAATAAAGGAAAAATTAATTTGGAAAACAAAATAATAAACATAATGGAAAATAATAATACTAAAAAAATTAATCACTTGCTGCTGGCGAACACAGAACCTTGTTCGCCAGCGGTGAGCTTCTACCACTGGCGAACAGGGTTAGCTGTTCGCCAGCGGTAAGGCTTACCGCTGGCGAACCGCATACCTTGTTCGCCAGCGCTAAGGCATCACCCTCTATAGAGCAGCTTACACTTAGCAGTTTCATATCGACTCAAAAATCTCCCAATCGCGTGCGCATCTGTCGTCCCGCTCTCGCCTGCGTCTCGCCGTCCCCCGCGCATCCGTTGCCCGCGCCGTCGTCCCGGCCGCGCGCAGCCGTTGCCTGCGCCGCCGTCCCGGCTCCACGCCCTTGTGCTGCACCTCTCCCCCTCCCTCCCTTGTGTACTCCGCCCCGGCCGAGCCGCGCCCCGCCCCAGCCGTCCGTCCTGCTCTGCCCCGGCCGTCTGTCCTGCTCCGCCCCGGCCGAGCCGCTGCCGACCTCCACCTCCGTCTTCGGCCGCTCCCACTCCTCTCCCTGCGGTGAGCACCCTCCCCTTCTCTCCCTCCTCTGGCTCCTTGCCATTTCTTCCTCCTCCTCCATCCTCTCCCTTGCAAGCAAGGTGTTTGTGAAAATTCCACAAAGGAAAATTTTAGGTTTACCTACTGCTATCAAAAATTCGGATTAGTTAGTTAGTTTTAGCTATTGTTTTTGTGGTCAAATTAATAGTTAGTGTAGGTTATTTAAAATTAGGTTAGTGTAGGTTAATTAGTTAGTTTTAGAAAAATTTAGTAAGTTTTAAGTTAGTTGGTTTTAGCAAAAAAAATATTAAGAAGAAAATGATGGATGAATATTAATTATATTGTTTGCCATATGCAGGAAGTTTAGAAGGACCTCGACGCTGTTGTGTGGTGGTGAGAAGGACCTCGACGCTGCTGTTCAGTTTTCAGGTGAGATGATGAGATTGTCGATGATGTGAATGTGGTGGTGGTGGATGTGGTGATGATGGTGTTGTTGTCGTGATGTTGGTGGTACTTGGTGGTGGTGGTGGTGGTGTTGTGTTGTTGTCATGGTGGTGGTGGTGTCGATGAATTTGTGATGGTTGTGATGAAGTTGTGGTGGTGGATGTGTGTATGAAATGTTTGCAGGTACCCGATGAGGCCCTTGAGATTGCCGGAATGTTGATTAACATCCGTTCCGGCAAATTCGGGTACTCCATATGCCCTATTTTTAGCAAAGGTCATGCCGAAATTTTCCGTGAATTTTGGCATGACTTTTGCCATACAATAGGACATTTACCCGAATTTGCCGATACGGAAGTTAATCGACATTCCGGCAAATTTGGACTCATGGGGTACCTTAGTATTTAGTTAAGTGGTTTTTTCTTATATTTTTTGTACTAACTTTGACTTAATAATTTCCTCGACAGTGCGAAGATCGATGGCTCACAAGGACCAGGCCGGGGCTTCTCGGACATGAGGCGACAATGCATACATGTCGATGCTTGCACAGTACAAGCATGCCGACGACGAGGAGATCGAGCATGCGGCCGATGATGAGATGGAGGCCCCATCCGCTAGCGAAGCCGAGCGTGGTGATGCCGGGACCACTACTAGTGGCGCCGAGGAGGGCGGCCCTTCTGGTAGCGAAGCCAGAAAAGACCGTAAACGCAAGAAGAGGGAACCAAACAAGCTCGGCACCACCCAACATGCATTCATAGAGGTGGACCCTAAAAGCGGTCTTCCTACGAAGCCGGAAAAATATGTCAAAGGGTACGGCATCCAGCTTGGATGCATCGCTCGGGAATGGGGGAGAATCAACGACGATAACCTAAAGGCGAAGGACAACGAAGGTTTGGCCGCCTACCTCATTGATAAGGTGCACACATGATACAAGTTCCCGGCACCCTACAATAACAAGGATATCAAAACAAATATTGTTAACACACAAGCCCTCGGCAAGTTGGGCAAAGCCTTGGCAACTTGGAGATCAGATGTTAGGAAGATGATTGAGGAAGAAGGTGCCGGTTCCGACGAGATCCACAAAATGTGGCCCAGCATTTCCGAAGAGGATTTTAAAGAATTCTCGGCCATAGAAGCCACTGCTGCAAAGCAGAAGCTGAGGCAGTGGGGGAAATACATGCAGAAGAAGAACGTTGCTCCCCACAATCTCGGAGGCCGGGGTTATGCTGGAAAGGAGCCAATTTGGCAAAAGGAGGACGCACAAAGGGAAGGGGCGAACCCCTACGACAAGATCAAAGACCCGCTCGCCCGAAATTTTATCAGGGCCCGATTCAGGGATGATCCCAAATCGCCCGGGGAGCTTGTCTTGAACGCCAAGGTGAAGGCACTTGAGAACCAAATTCTGAAGGAACAGGAAAAGGATGAACAAGATCAATCCGAAGACTCCTCGAACCCGAAGGCCCCATATCAGACACCTTTCTTTAGGGCTCTAAACGAGACAAAGAAGGTGTCATCGGATAAAGTGCCGCATCGTGGCCGTGTGGTCGGCGCCGGAATGGGTCATAAACATTCCTATTACTTCCCCGACTCCAAGGAGAAGCGAAAGGAGCGGAAGATGGCCGATCAATCGAAAATGGATGCGTCCATCGATGCAGCAGTGGAAAAAAGGCTCAACGCCCTCCTGCCCAACATTTGTATGTCCATCGGGGCTTGGTTTGAGGGGGGCAAACAAGGGCCTCCCCCCGTGATCAGCTTAGCAGGCTCCAGCAACTCGAGGGGTGTGGCGCCTGTTGTGCAGAGCCCGGCCGTCTACAACGCAGATGGTAGGGAGGAATTGCCGGCCGTCATCGCGCCTCAAAGATCAAGCCCTCCCGTCTTTATTACCCCGCCGACGACCCGCGGTCCGTCGCCGTTAGCCGAGCTCAACGCCATCACGGTAATTAAGCATCGTAAAACCCTCGACAAGATACATATTACTTCATTCTTTGGCGCCCTCTCTAACGCCTTACACGTGTTTTCGCAGGCCGGCGAGACGAGATGCACATTGCTCCTTGATGTGAATGGTGAACTGAAGGACGTGGCAAAGGGTAAGATCGTGACACCTCTCAACCGCATTTTCCGCGGCAGGCCTATGGCTGATGACGTGTTCAGGGTTGCAATTAGCCGGCATTTATCGGGTTGCGGTAGTTTGTATCCTCCTTTCCAACCGGACGAAGCCGATAGCGAGTTAAACCTCGAACAATGCGTGCTTTGGCCCATGATATGGCCAAAAGCACTGATTCGTGTGGACCCTTCTGTCACCACCCCAGTGCAACAAACACAGGACGAAGAGGAAGCCAATGATGGCGATGATGACCCCAATGACTTCCTCGCTGATGATCCTTACTATGACGGAGCTCACGATGACAGATATGCTGGCGAGGGTCCAGTTGACCATTATCTTGGGGGGCAAAAAGCTGATCTCCCAGATAAATATCACTGCACGAAGCGTCTCTTCTGTTCTCAAGATACGCCAGAAGCTGCCCCCGAGCAAGTTGGTTTGAGCCAGGACACAGTCCAGGAGGCCATCAAAGATGCGATGGCGCCGAAGGAGCCTAAGAAGACGGGACGAAAAAGATATAAGAGTAAACCTACCACTGTTGACTCCAACAGCCAGCCGGTGCCGGGTACTAAGTCGAAGCCGCCGCACCGGGTAATGGACAGGTTACCCATCGTCGACTGGCATTCGGTCCATCATATGGGTAAAGCAATGATGCCGCCGAGGTTGGTAAATCTCCGCACCGGGGACATGAGGACCCTCCATGAGGGTGTTCTTTATCATGAGGAGAGGCTTCTCAAAGAGGAAAATCCAACATACCCGGTTTTCCACGCAAAGGTGCCATAGATAGATGGCTTGGGCTTTATCACTAGAGACTCCGGGGACGTGATCCTTCTAAGATTTAATGACATCTTCAACATGTATCACATGTACACGCTCCACCCATCGATCGTTCGCCTGGTTGCCCTTAGTATGGCGCACCAGATCTTAAAGGAGAATACCCCGGGCATAGCGATACTTGACCCTTACTACATGAAAGAAATGTTCCTGAGCACCCCTAAGGGTAGGGCAAAGGTGTCGCGGTACATCGGAGACTTTTTCGGTACGCATCATGAGAAGAACATCTTTCTCGTGCCTTACTTTCCCGAGTAAGTCATTCACTAACCGTCATAACATGCTTTCGTAGATTTCCATTGTTAAGCTATTTTGCAATTTTGACGATGATGGTCTGTTTTGCGCAGTAACCAATATGGCACCCTCATCGTCATGTACCCGAAAGACTCGTATGCCGTCTATCTCGACTCCGGGAGTGATGTCAATAGGGATAAAGACTACACCCACATCAAGGCTGTTCTGAATGAAGCTCTTAATGCCTACGCCCGAAACGAAGGCGTCATGAAAAGAGAAAAAAAGGTGCAAGGCAAGTTTGTATTCAACCAGAGAGTTATGTTCCCCTGCGTCAAGCAGTTGCCAGGCAGTAAGATGGAGGCATGGTACCTCATCAATCACATGCAGGAGTTTGTAAAGGATCAACAACGACTGCAATTTCCTTCTGCTCTGGACAGATGGTGCAACGGCTTGGCAGATGCCAGTGATTCTCGTATCAGACTAGAGTTCGGTCGCATCCAGCAGGTGATCGCGGGAATCATCTACAACGATGTCTTGTCTCGCGCCGGGGTGTACTTCAACGGCTTTGCACCACCACCGAACGACGAGATCGAACGTCGTTTAATAGCGCAGGGTGATCACCGGCCATTCACTATAGATGGTGTTCTCCCGTTCCCACCGAAGCCGCGCAAGAAGAAGTGATCGACGGTATGTGTTGTCTACTTAGTACGGTAGATGAACTTGTGTTCATAAATTATATCCGTAAATTAACTTGTGCTTCTAAAGTCGTTGAACCTGCATGTGTGATCGATGCTATTTAACTTGAGTTGTTTTGTTTTGTTTCGTCTTTCTCTCTCTGAATGCCGATGATTAAAATGAAGTGACACCGTGTGATCCCCGGGGATGGCGCTAGTGAGCCTTGTGATATGCAGGAATACACATCTTCTGCATCTTACTTGGCTCACTCGCACCATCCCTAGAACTTTTGTGTGTCCAACCTATATATGAGGCATGCATGTTTTCGATTCTGATGCAGTTATTTAACTATTATTTGATTTGTGTATAAACTCTTGATCTTATTTTCTTTTCCTAAGACTTTTATCTTTGCCTCGTGTACAGAGAGATGAAGATGTCCGAAGCAAGCGGGATGAGAGGGCTACAACTACAAGAGCTACAAGAGTAAAGCAGAGGCGGAACGGAAGAGAGGAAGAACATGCATATATACTCTTCTTTTTCATCGCCATTGCAGTTCTCTTGTCTGTGATTGTAGTTTAGATTACTACTTGCTTTTGAAAACTTGCGACCTATAAACTATCGACTTCCGGAGATGTGTGTGTATTAATGCATATGTATGCAAAATATTGGGTCTCACTTGTATATTTCGGCTTGTAATTCATGCATGATGAACCAATAATTTGGTCACTTGTCTATTTGTATATCTATTTAAATTCTGTCAATTATACTGTTTCTATCAATATATATATATATATATATATATATATATATATATATATAGAGCAGGACTATTCTACAACCCCCCTTAAGAGGTTGTAGAATAGCTATTCTAGAACCCCACCCCATAAGAAACCAACTAGGATAGGTTCCTATACCGAACGACCTTCGAACCCGAACCCGACCCATCTTGCCCGAACCCATCAACTCGTTCGCCTCTCCACCCCACACCCCGCCCATCCGTCATCTTCCCCGATTCCCCCACCGCGCCGCCTCCCCGCACACCGCCCCTCCTCAACCGACGCCGACCCCAACCCTACCTCCACACGGCACCATAGTCTCTGCACCGCCCGGATCCGGCCGGTTTTCTAGCACCACCGGCGCTCTAGCTCTCGATCCAGATCCTCTTTAGCACCTCCGCCACCGGCAGCATCCGAGAGGAGCTTGGGCTCCGCCGCTGTGTCTCCTCGTCGCGAAGGAGCAGCCTTGAGGCTAGCGGCTGCCGCTCGCACCCGCCGTGGGAGTCCACGGATGGAGCCACGATAGTTCATCATCACCGCCCGCTCCCTAGCTCCTGCCCCACGCCGCGCACCGGCGCACGCCCTGCACTGGCTTTCTCTGCTCCGTTGCCTCCCTCCCTTCGGCGCCTCGCCCTCCTCTCGACCAGGATCTGGCATCCTCCAAGGACGTTGATGCTGACATCATCGACTGCGGCGACGCCCTGCCTACCGTGCTCCCCACCTATGTGGACTCCAGCCAGCCCGTGAGTGGACTCCAGCCGACCCAAGAGTGGACTGATGTGCTTCCTCGTCTCTCCTCGAAGCGCCTCGCTGGCTCGCTCCACATGCCCAACGCCATCCTGCTACTCCCGCCCGGACACTCCCACCTGGGCTCGCCGGTGATTTCCCCATGGTGAAGTGAACTACTGTGCTCCTGCTACTGAATTTCTGCAAGGAGCCAGGAGCCTACGCACTGTCGGGTGTACGTGTTTAATTGTTGCATAAAGTGAATTGCAGCCGCTACTAAACTGAACTTGTTTTGGTGTTGATAATCCACTTCTCGACCTTGTACTATTTGGCTGGCTATGTGCCCGTGCCCATTAGCCCATATGGTGCTGAGTTGCTCCGCAAACAGCTCTGATCTACGGTGACAATTTCATGAAAAAATGTTAGAAAAGTTTAGTTTGATGACTAATTTCGCCAAAGTTCGAAGTTCGCATTGAAGGTGTCGGAAGTTCAATTTTTTGCTCTCTCGTGAGGTTCATTTTTATGGTAGCGAAGTTCGCCAATTACGAACAAAAACAGGGAACATCCCGTGAAGTTCATTTTCATTGGTCGGCTAGTTCAGTTTTCCATATCGTGAAAGTTCATTGAACATTACTTAGTTGACAGAAAAACTGGTTCTAAAAAAAAAGAAAAATGAAGTTCACTCCGAGAATTTGAGAAGTTCGTTGTATAAAATATTGAAATCCACTATGAAAAACAGGAAATCTGGGGTTCCGTCGGGAAGTTCACATTTATGGTTGAGCGAAGTTCATAGCTATGACGAGGGAAGTTATGTTCCACAACTTTGACAACGTGAAGTCCATATATAAAAAATAAGCGAAGTTCATTAGAAAAAAAGTCGAAGTTCACTTGCGTGACGGACGAAGTTTAGAAAAAATTGTGTCACACGAGAAGTTTATTCGTGAAGTTCTGGTGCTCTTTGAATAAGTTCACTTATGTGTTCGGAAGAAGTTCAGTGTTGTGAAGTGGGAAGTTCAGAAAAAACGAGAATTCTAAAACAACAGAATTAAGTATATTTAAAACTGCTCTTAAACCGTAAGGAATTTCGAAAAAGTGCGTGAGATAACAAAGTTGCGGATTTTTCATAGCTTTCCAACGGCGTATCATTTGCATCAATCCGATAAACGGTTTGAAAATGGCGACCAAAATACGGTACGGACGCGAAAATAGTGTTAGTATATTTAAAATTCTTTAAAAACCGTAACTAATTTCGAAAACCCGTGAAAATGAAAAAGTTTCGTAATTTCCATAGCTATCCAACGGTATATCACACGCATCATTCCGATAAGCGGATCAAAAATCGCACTAGAAAATTTTCCCGTGAAGGTGGAGAATCAGTCTATTCCGTCAGGAAGTTCACATTACCATTAAATGAAGTTCATCAACATTGCGAGGGAAGTTCAGAAGTGGTTACAGAATAGCTATTCTAGAACTAGTTCCAGAATAGCAGACCTATATATATATATATATATATATATATTTACCCACCCGTATATATTGCTGTAAAATATTTCTGCTTTTATTTTAAAAGCAGAAATACATATTACTGGCGAACAGGAACCTGGTTCGCCAGTGGTAATCCCTAGGTATACCGCTGGCGAACAAAACCTCTGTTTGCCAGTGGTAAGTGGGCACTCGCTGGCGAACCAGGAAGTTGTTCGCCAGTGGTAACTAACTTACCGCTGGCGAACATGATGTTCGCCAGCGGTAAGCTGTTACCACTGGCGATATGAGCGCTGGCGAACCGCATGTTCGCCAGCGGTAGCCAAAACAGGTTCGCCAGTGATAGGATTTTTCCTACTAGTGATTAATCTTGACATTAGCTGTACATATGCATATGTGGATTTTTTTTTTTTACGTGCAACATATGTGGATGTTGGCGAGTTAGCTTTGCATGAGAGTTAGCGTCAAGTCATTAGGATTTGTCTTAGTGGCCGAGTGATGGAGCATGCAAACCCAGCATCAGCATGCATGCACGTTTGGTTTTTTAGATGCGGTTTTGGTTTTTCTGGATGCACGTTTGGTTAATGAGTTGCACGTAGTTTGCTTAAGCCAAATAATTGTTAGGAGCACAAATCAAGGGGATCATGAAGATACGTGGATCATTTTTAGGGGTTAAATGCATGTAATTAGTGATGTGGTTGGACTGTGAGGTGCATGCAGAGTGCCTAAGTGCATTTTTGGTCCCTCAAGTGTTCTAGAAGTCCAACTTTGGCCCCTCAACTCTATCTTGGTCTAAATCTGGTCCCTCAAGTGTTGCTGAAGTCTAATTAGCATCCCTGATAACGGTTAAATGTTGATTGATCAGTTTTCAAATACTTTTGCGCCGCGGTGGATATGATTTGGCAAGATTTAATCCACCTAGCCTCATCTGACATGGGGAACAGTTGGCCTCAATCAATATCACGCGTGTTATTGATTCGACTGAAAATGAAAAATTCTTGTTGCCCTCTTAATCTCTCACGACGGACCCTAGCTCTGAAAGAACGATGTCAGTCGGTGCACATGGAGGCGTCATAGAGCTAATCTATGACACATCCTCCTTGGATGTCCGTGGAGCACCGCTCTCTCGCCTAGACTCCTCGACCTCCAAAGCCACGCGTTGGCGAGCATCATCTGTCCTAAGAATGGTATGCATAGCCGCACAACTCAGGCATGCCGAGCATCACTTGGAGCACCTCCTCTCGGCGGAGGTGATCGATGCAGTTGATGGGCTCATAGCTTGTGAGGCTAGCAGCCAAACAAAACACGTTTTATTTCTAACATTCCAGCTTCATGGGTAAAATTAAGATCAAAGGAGCTTTGACTGCCCCTCAGTTCATTTGATTTTCATTTAACCACTATCAGGGAACGATAATTAGACTTAATTATGTGTTTAAGGACCTGGTTTAGACCAGAATAGAGTTGAGGGACCAAAGTCAGACTTCTGCAACACTTGAGGGACTAAAAGTGCACTTAACCCTTGTGTCACCAAAGAGAGATGTCTCGACAAAGCTGGATATCTTTCTTCTTTTGTATGTGTTTGTGTGGTCTTCGGAGAAGAATAGATAGAGTTTACCGAGAGATGAGAGGAGTTGAGCGATTGAGAGCATGTCTGTGATAGGATGGTTAGGAGGGTGGTTGTATCCCCAACACATCAGAGTTCAAACCCAACTCATTTAGGCGGAATATTCTTCAGTGGGAGGCGACGTCCCCGTCGACAGCGAGGCGCCTGTGGTGACTTTATCAATATCAAGACTCGACCCGTCGGTTCAGTCTCTCGGAGGTGCTCATAGGGATAGGTTGTGCGTGTGTGCGTTCATAGGGGTGAGTGTGTACACGTGTATGTGAGCGTCTACGTTTATACTGTGTTTCACAAAAAAGAGAGGAGCTGAGCGATTTAGCTTCAACAATTGGTAACGCGGCCTCGTGTTAATGTGTCAAGGTCCAAAGTATGTCATCATTGAGTTGTGCCACTGATACGATGCCCGATAAATCCTGCTACCAACGACAAGGAGGCGATGTTGTTGGGAATATGCCCTAGAGGCAATAATAATATGGTTTATTAGCATATTCGTGTTTATGATAATAGTTTATTCTCCATGCTATAATTGTATTTACCGGAAACATAATACATGTGTGGAATAGAAACAACCAGTTGTCCCTAGTAAGCCTCTAACAGACTGGTTCGTTAGTCAAGAGATGATTAGAGTTTCCTAACCATGGACTTGTTATAGTCACTTGATAACGGAGTCATATCATTAGGAGTAATGATGTGATGGACAAGACCCAATAATAAAAAAGTTGCAATTGATCGTGTCATACAGTTTCATTATCAACGCTTTTAATATATACCAAGTATAGTTTCCTTAGACCATGAGATTATGTCACTCCCGTTTACCGGAGAAATGCTTTGTGGACATCAAACGTCACTTCGTAACTGGGTAATTATAAAGGTTGCTTTCAGGTATCTCCGATGGTATTTGTTGGGTGACATGAATCAAGAGTGAGATTTGTCCTTCCTTGTGACGCAAAAGATATCTCTGGACCCTCTCGGTAATATAGCATCAGAAAGGTTGCAACCATGTGATTAAGTGTTAATCACGGAGATCCTATATTATGGACGAGTAAAGAGAATTTGCCAGGTAACAAGATAAAATTAGATATGGAGATATCGACGATCGAATCTCGGGCAAGTTAAATATCGGTGAGACAAAGGGAATCATATACGAGATTAAGAATCTCCGGCATCGTGGTTCAATCGATAAGGAACTTCGTTGAATATGTAGGAGTCAATATGGGCATCCCGGTCCCGCTATTGATTATTGATCGGATCATGTATACATGTTCTCGAACCCGTAGGGTCACACACTTAACGCTCCGATGTAGCTAGGGTTAGCGATGAGATTATTGATGGTATGAATGAATATTGATTTGGAGTCTCGGATGGGATCCTAGACGTCACGAGGAGATCCGGAAGAGTCCAGAGAATAAGATTCATATAAGGAAAGTGGTTTCCGGAGGTGTCGGAAAGGTTCTGGAATATTTCGGCAGGGTACCGGAATTTTCTGGAAGGTTCTAGATGAGTCTAGAAGTGGTACCCACCTATTGTTTGGGGCCCACATGGATCAAAGGGTGGTGCAGCAACCCTAATGGGCTGGCCGCACCAGCCCTAGGCCCACATGGGCCAAGTCAGCCGGGACAAGGCAGGGCAGGGCCGAGTCCTAGTTGGACTAGGAGGCCGGCCCTTCCTAGAAGGAAGGCCCAAGTCGAATCCCTAGGGGATTCAGCTTGGGGGCCAAGGCAAGCCGGCCGGCCCCTGCCCCAACCCTAGCCGTCACCTATAAAAGGGGACAAGGGGGTGCGACACAAGGTGAGGAAGCCATGGCCGCACCAAGCCCTAGCCGCAGCACCCTAACCCTAGCTGGCCATCACCACCTCCTCCATTTCCGCGCCACCTCTCCCTCCCAGAGGGCTGCCGCCATCACCTCCTTCTCCTCTTGCTTGGCTTGGCGAAGCCCTGCTCGTGGAGATCTCCACCATCAACACCACAACAACCGTCGTGGTGCTGAGATCTATCTAACCACTCCCTCCTTGCTTGCGGGATCAAGAAGGAGGAGTCTACATCGAGCCGTACGTGTGGATACCGCGGAGGTGCTGCTCTTGCGGCGCTTCACCGGATTGGATCTCGAGGATAATACATCTCCTCGCGACTAGATGTGTCTAGTTGCGGGGATCGACTAGCCAACCCCTGCACTGACAAAACGCGTTTGTTCGATCTTCAAGGGTAAGAGATTAGATCTCTACTTCGCTACCTTCGTCTAATAGATCTAGATCGTGGGGTTTCTTCCGCTTGTTTCGTAGGAAATTTTTTGTTTTCTATGCAACGACCCCTTCAGTGGTATCAGAGCCTAGATCTATTCGCAGATGTTGGTGCGATTACAACACAAGGAGTTGTGGGCGTTGATATTTTTGTTGCTACCTTCTCGCGTGTACTGCGTATCTTGTTGGATGGTTGGATTGAAGCGGCCCGGAATAACTTTACTCGTCCACACACGAGAGACCGGTTCCACGATTGACATGCAACTTGTATCGCATAAGTGGCTGGCGGGTGTCTGTTTCTCTAGCTATGGTGAGATGCGAAATGGAAGGCGTTTAAAAAGGATGAGTAAATAAGCAACTTCTATGTCACCGTTGTGGTTTTTGCGTAGATTAGAAAGGTTATATCTCGTTGACCCAAGCCATGTAAAAATTGCATAAACAAAGTAGAGGATGTCTAACTTGTTTTTGCAGGGTTTGTGATGTGGTATGGCTAATGTGTGATTTGTGATAATGTATGCAATGATCATATTTGTAATCTTTCACGACTTGCATGTCGATGAGTACGGCAACCGGCAGGAGCCATATGGTTGTCTATTATTTTATGTGACCTGTGTGTCATTGAATCACCATGTAATTGCTTTACTTTATCGCTAAGGGTAGCAATACTTGTAGTTGCAATAGTTGGTGATGGCAACCGTGGAGGAGGCGCCACAATGTCGGTGATGATGGAGATCATGCCGGTGCTTTGGAGATGGAGATCAAAGGCACAAGAAGAAAAGGCCATATCATATCACATTTTAAATTGCATGTGATGTTAATCCTTTTATGCACCTTATTGTTTGCTTGGATGTGATCGCGACGGTAGGATGATAAGGTGATCTCTCACGTTAATATCAAGATAATTAAGTGTTCTCCCCTAGTATGCACCGTTGCAAAAGTTCGTCGTTTTGAAGCACCACGTGATGATCGGGTATGATAGACTCTACGTTCGCATACAACGGGTGTAAGCCAGATTTACACACACAAAAATACTACGGTAATCTTGACGAGCCTAGCATGTACAGACATGGCCTCGGGAACACAAGAACCGAAAGGTTAAACACGAGTCATATGAATGATATGATCAACACTGAGTTGTTCACCATTGAAGCTACATCATCTCACGTGATGATCGGTTGTGGTGTAGTGGATTTGGATCGTGTGTCACTAAACAACCAGAGAGATGTTGAGTTTAGTGGGAGTTCATTTTGAACTAAAATTATCATAAACAAAAGTCCTAAGATGTCTTTGCAAAAATCCTTGTAGATCATGGCCAACTATGGTCGTCTTTTCATGGCCGGGGAGCTGCGTCTAGATGGGTCAAACTTTATCGAGTGGTACCTGCTTTTGTGTGAAGTCCTACACGCCAATGACTTGCTTGATGTGCTATAAGAACCAATAGAAAATAAACCCAACGCTTCTGCAACTGAGGAAGATCACATAGAATGGCTTCGCCAAGAAACCACTTACTTACAAGTTGAGTGGTTGATGTGCACCTGCATGAATTCTGACCTGAGTAGTCAATTAAAAGACTTGCGTGCCAATGAGATTGTTGATGAGCTGAAAAATAGGTTCATAGCACAAGTCAGAATTGCGAGGTTCGAAAATCTGAATGAGTTTCTTTCACTCAAGATAGAAGAAAACACTTGTTTGGAACAACACCTAAGGAAGATGCATAAGATTCATCACCGTCTAGTGCATGTTTGGGACTACTTGATGACGGATGAATTCGCGATAGATGGGGTGCTGCGCTCGCTTCCCCCAGCTTCAAGAATTACATCAGGGACTATGTCATGGGAAGGGATTCGATCACTTTCTGTGAGTTTGTGTCTCGGCTTCGTCATGTCAAAGTGGAACCTATAGCACAAGAAGTTGTCAATGCAGAAGGTATATAGTGATATTGATGCATGTAAAATGCATACATGAACTTTGCATTATAATACTCATATTTCAATCATATTTGCATCATATAAGGGTTATATCATTGTTTTATAAGTATTTTGGGAAGATTTCATAGTTTTCCTATTTTTTTGGAATTAACCCTGCACTGGCAGAAAACCCTATTTTCTATATTTTGATGTTTCAGGGACCCAAACGACGTCCAAATGACGTAATATTTTGCGGGGATCATTTTTTGGAAGGAACGAAGCGTAGGAGCGAAGGAAGCGAACAAACAGAGACCCGAGGTCCAAAAGGGGTGGGCCCACGTGGCCAGATTCCTTGGCCGCGTGGGACCACCCATCTTGGGCCTCGTGGCTCCGATGTCGTCCGTTTTTATCTCCGTGGCTTCGTCTTGACCTAAAACCAACTATAAAAATAGTCCCCCGAGGAGTTTCGCGAGGAGGCGGCGGAGAAACACAAAACCAATAAACAGGAGACAGAAGGCTACCGCCGGAGAAGATCGGAGGGGGGAAACATCGCCGGAATCACCTCCGGAAGGCTCCTCCATCCCCCTCCGGAGTCTCCATCAACACCACCGTCAAGACCAGCACCATCTCCATCACCTCCTTCATGATCCACTTCATCCCCCTCACAGTTTGTTCGAACCCTAACTATTGTCTAAGTACTATTCTACTTGTTTGTGAATTGCTACTTGTCATTGTTTTGTGGGGAGATTATATTTTCATATTGTCCTGTATCACTTATACCATTGAATCATATCATGTCTTCGCGTTGTGGGTAGTTCTCTCATGTTCCTGGGGGCATAGGATGGATTGGCAATAATTTTCACTTAACTTGTGTTGAGTATTTGGTCAAGTTTTTATCTTTTATGATTGTCTTGATGTACAATGTATGAAGTGCATACTGCATGAAGGTGCTATCACACTAGTGTGATGGAATGGGTAGGACCTAGGAGGACACGTAAACCTTGGTCTAATACATGAAGTTACATTAGGAGGGGATTTATATCGGGGACCTTAGAGTGTAATGCTATCGTGGGACTTTATGTCTTAATAATTCTTGTGCAGTCATTTACTTGGCCACATGATCCATCATAAGGGGTTTAGTTTATTTATTTAACTACACCTAATTATGGCTCCGTCCAAAGAAGATTAAAACTTGACAAAATGTTTACCTTGTTGTTCTAGAAATATTTATGTCATGAAATCCATGTAGCCCTTGGGAATGTTTTCCACCTCTAAGAAACACACCACTCAAGCTTGTCCTCTTGCTGCATAGAGGATTGGGCTTTCTCTCTTTGAGAGCTTTCACTTGTCATATTTTATTTTCAGCTTTTTACTTTATTGCAAACTTTACACCAAAAACCCAAAAACACTTGCATCATTTAATCATTTTAGTTTGTCTAGTGCATAGATAATAAGAGAAGTGACACTCTTATTTGAGAGGATAAATACTTATACCTTCTACTCCTCGTGGGATCGATAGTAATACTTACACATCAAAGATTTCAACAATCCGCTATACTTGTGGGTATCAGATATACAAGTTGTAAATGTTTTGTGTCCCGTTTACACTTGTGGTGAGCTAAGTATTTGATACTTGTGCTGTTTTATGAAAACAGGGCTTGCCGTTTAGAAATGCATGGAGGGACTGAGTGGATATCGCGTAATGATGGCAATCAAGGAGTTGATGCTGGCGACATTCTACTTCTACATTTATCGTTTTTTGATTAGAGGATTTGAATAAGTTTTTGTAATCGAATTGAGTGTGATCTTTAAATTAGGGTGTCTCGGTTTGTGAGACGGCTATTCATGTTAAAGACAAGTGGTTGTTCTATTTTCATGAGTAATTCTTTTTGGTGATCACGTTTCGATTATGAAATTATTGTCCTTATCTAGACGATGATTAGTTAAATATTTATAAAATATGTGACATACTAAAGATATCCAAAACTTAATAATGACAATTGTTTTAGTCGTGCTAAATATTGAATAAACATTTTGATGTTTTATCAATGCGCCTTATTGTAAGGAGTATGACTAAAATGCCACCCTTTGGAAGAGTGCCATGAGTTGCCGAAAATAAACACAAGTGTTGGTTATATTTTCAGCAAATGTTAAATGTCATTATTTTGTGCGCTCCATCATAAATGATATGAGTAAATATATGTATTTGTTCGAGTTATGATATTTGATGAGATCAAATAAAATTCTGGAGTTTTAGGATATTAAGTTAACAAAAAAATTGAGTCTTTATGATTTGATCAAAAGAGAAAAAAAATATTTGAGTTATATGTTAGTATGCGGACTTGTGAGAAGTGTTATCACAAATTACAATGTTTAGAATATTTCAAAGGCGTTTGATATGTCCTAAGATATTGTAATCACACACTATTTGATATTGTGTGGTCTCAAAGAAGGGTTTTACTTCGGGGTTTGATAATAGCATTTAGATTTATTTGATAAACACACTGTTTAGAAATAAGGGTCTATTTAATGATTCGCATAAACGATTCCATATGAGTTATGAGAAGTCATGGTAATTATGAGATAATTAGAGACTATTGCGAATAATGTTGTAGTATATTCATAAGTATGACTATGAATGTGATTCCACAATATGAGACTAAAAGGGGGCAAACCAATTTGTTGGTTGTGCTAAGTGTTTTTAGTGGTTTATCGTGAAAAGGTTTCATTGATAAAAGAATTGATGGAATAAATGGAAAAGCTAAAACCTTGCTTGTTTATGTATCGAGTGGCATATATGTAAAGTGCTATGTTGGTTAAAACTTGACACATGAAGGAATTAATGATGGTGATCATTGAATTTCGGTTTAGCTTGTCTAAAGGAGTAGGATTCAAGAATATTAAAGTTTTATCAGGTTACAAAAGAATATTCATGATTTACTTATCATGTTTGAGAAACAAGACATACCTACGAAACTACAAAGAAGAAATAGAAGCCTTAAATACGAAAATGACTAAGAGTCATCCTATGTTAAGTTTAAATCACAAAGTAATTGTTATTTGATTTTGTGAAAGTGATGTTTCACATATTTATTCCTCAAAAGGGTTTTTGTAGAGAATAAATAAAACTTAAAGCTAGCAAAGTACTAGAGTTTCGTATATGAGTTCTCGAATTTTAAAAGTTAATTAAGAATTTTGGAGGTGTCCAAAATATCGAGAAAGTGCATAAGAAACTGAGTGGGATCTAATTAAAATATGTGGTGACATATATTAAGTTAGAGCAGAAACTATTTTCCATGATCAAAATATGTGGTGACATATGTTTGAGTGGGAGCTATTTAATCATGGTCAAATATAGAGATAACATATTTCTGAGTGGGAGCCAAAGTGGTTTCACAATTTAATATGTGTATGGAGTATATTTGAGTGGGAGTTTACAACATCTTGTTTATATGAAATGGAGATTTCATAAATGTTGTAAATATTTTAGGAACCAAACGCATAACTTGTGAAGTTAATTTGAATGTCAAATATCTATGGAGATAGATGCGTATTTTGTCGATAAATGAGTCAGGATGTTTAACCTGAATAAGATTTTGAAGGAGTTCAAAATGGAACAAGTGAAGAAGTGTTCATTACTTTTTAAAGATAGGTGAAACATAAAGTTTATTTTCGATGCAAAATAATGGTTGGAGGATATGTTAGTATTCGCTATGAATTGTTCATAGGTCTAAACATGTAAGAACCATTATTTTGTAGTTTGACGAAATGTGACCCAAGTTCTTGGTTAGAAGAACGTGTTAGAAATGAGGAGTCATTTCAACATGGAGATGAGATAATTGAATCTAGAGATTGGTAGACTTGGTTGAAGTCATGACACCAAACTAGATTGGAAATCTCATAAAGGCAGAAGCGCAGCGAAGGCATGATCGAAAATATCGAAGTGATATGTATTGCACTGTCGATTTTTTGAGTCCACAACATATAGGAGTATATGATTAATTCAAGGATTAAAATATATAATATTTTGGTTTGAGAAATATTATTTCAATATTGAGTGAGTTCCGTGTGCACATGCTATGAGAAAGTTCTTTTGACTGATCATACGTTCATGTAGGCATAAAAAGGAAACGAAAGTCTCACTCTGTAACCAAATATATTATTCGTCATATGATGATGAAGTTTATCATGTGATGATATGAGGTTTATCATGTGATGATAAAGTAATGTCAAAGTAGGTTACATTGATGTTTTGCAAAGAACATAAAGAACTGTATAGTACATAACACGGACAAACCTCTTCCACGAGCAATCATGATCAGCACTAAGACTCCATGGGTGTTGGATCGAGAAAATATAAACTAGATTATTGACTCTAGTGCAAGTGGTAGACTGTTGGGAATATGCCCTAGAGGCAATAATAATATGGTTTATTAGCATATTCATGTTTATGATAATAGTTTATTCTCCATGCTAGAATTGTATTAACCGGAAACATGATACATGTGTGGAATATAAACAACTAGTTGTCCCTAGTAAGCCTCTAACAGACTGGTTCGTTAGTCAAGAGATGGTTAGAGTTTCCTAACCATGGACTTGTTATAGTCACTTGATAACGGAGTCATATCATTAGGAGTAATGATGTGATGGACAAGACCCAATAATAAAAGAGTTGCAATTGATCGTGTCATACAGTTTTATTGTCAACGCTTTTAATATATGACAAGTATAGTTTCCTTAGACCATGAGATTATGTCACTCCCATTTACCGGAGGAATGCTTTGTGGACATCAAACGTCACTTCGTAACTGGGTGATTATAAAGGTGGCTTTCAGGTATCTCCGATGGTATTTGTTGGGTGACATGAATCAAGAGTGGGATTTGTCCTTCCTTGTGATGGAAAAGATATCTCTGGGCCCTCTCGATAATATAGCATCAGAAAGGTTGCAACCATGTGATTAAGTTTTAATCATGGAGATCCTATATTATGGACGAGTAAAGAGAATTTGCCAGGTAACGAGATGAAACTAGATATGGAGATATCGACGATCGAATCTCGGCCAAGTTAAATATTGATGAGACAAAGGGAATCGTATACGAGATTAAGAATCTCCGGCATCGTGGTTCAATCGATAAGGAACTTCGTTGAATATGTAGGAGTCAATATGGGAATCCCGGTCCCGCTATTGTTTATTGATCTGATCATGTGAAAGAACAAACGATGTCCCGGATGTCGCCTAGAGGGGGGGTGAATAGGCGATTAAAACTTTTTCTAATTAGGGGCTTGATAATTGCGGAATAAAACTATGTGTTTAAATTAACAAGCCAACAACCTAATATACTAGGTTTGCCTAAGTGCACCGACAACTTATGCTAAGCAATAAAACAACTAGGTGATAGCAAGATATAAACTTCAAGCACGAAGGCTATCACACTACCACAGAAATGGCTATCAGTGGCGCACCAAATTGGAATTCTGTGGCGCACCCCCAGGTTTGCTGGGTGCGCCACAGAATTCTCGCCACAAAAATATTTTCTGTGGCGCACCTTGCTTGGTGCGCCACAGAAATGTGAGAATTCTGTGGCGCACCAAGCAAGGTGCGCCACAGAAAATATTTCTGTGGCGCACCTGGCCTGGTGCGCCACAGAATTCTGAAAAAATGCAAAAAAAAAAAATAAAAAGTTTTCAAAAAAATTCAGAAAAATCAAAATATGAAATAATATGAAAAATCCTAATTATTTGAATTTTTTCAGATTTTTTGCACATTTTGAACTAATACCTTCCCGCTAGGTCACCCATCCTCAGATTGCTCCAACCCTAGCACGCTTAACTTCTAAGTTCCACCCACTTCACCTACCCTTCTGCTACTCAAGTTCTTATTGATATATATATCATATGAATCCTCTTAAGTCTTGTATGTGTATATGTTATGTATGTGTTATAAATGTGTGTTTTTAAATTTCAGATTTTTCAAAAACTTCTAAACTTTCAAAAGGAGATTCAAAAGTTTCAAAAGATCCAAAAAAATTCAAAAAACTTAAATTTTTTTAAAAAAACTTTAAAAAATTCAAAAATTTCAAAAAACTTATTTTTTTAAAAAAACTTTAAAAAATCAAAAAATCCAAAAAATTCAAAAAAGAACTTTAAAAAATCCAGAAAATTCAAAAAACTTATTTTTTAAAAAAAACTTTAAAAAATTCAAAAAATCCAAAATTTTCAAAAAAACTTATTTAAAAAAAAACTTTAAAAAATCAAAAAATTTCAACAATCTTCTTTGTTATAATTTTTTTGGGAATTTTCGAAATTTTTCTTTTTTTATTTTTTTTTTGAATTTTTGAATTTTTTTGATTTTGTAGAAAAAAATCGTCTGTTTGAAATTCTGTGGCGCATCCTTGGCATTGGTGCGCCACAGAATTATTGGGCGGGATTCAAAATTTCGAATCCCGCCCAATAATTCTGTGGCGCATCCTTGGCATTGGTGCGCCACAGAATTGTTTTCCCTTTTTTTGATTTTTTTTATTTTGCTGGGAAAATTCTTCTGTTGGTCATAACTTTTTTTTGGTTTGGAATTTGAGGATTCTGTGAATTGCTGACCGGGTAAACCCGGGTGGGATCGAATCCGAAATTTTCTCTAGTTTAAGGTATTATACGCATTTTTTCGACGTCGTATGCAAAAGTTATGCCCGTTTTACATTTTTTAACGGGTTTTTGCAAAAAAGGTCAAAATTCGTATTTCAAAATTTCTATACCTACTAGACACTCAAACCTAACTACATGTCAAAGGATTTTATTTATTGAAATTTTTATCATTTTCTTTTACTTCCTGCAAAACTAAAAAGGCGATCCACGGGGGGGGGGGGGGGGGGGGGGATTTGGAAAAAAAAATCTGTGGAAAGTCAGCTTTCTGTGGCGCACCAGCCACGGTGCGCCACAGAATGTCACTTTTCTGTGGCGCACCAGCCACGGTGCGCCACAGAATGTCCCCAGATGGACCCTAGCACAATGATTGTACGTGGGACCCACAAAAATTCTGTGGCGCACCGTGGCTGGTGCGCCACAGAAAGTCACATTTCTGTGGCGCATGTGGCCAGGTGCGCCACAGAAATGTGACTTTCTGTGGTGCACCAGCCACGGTGCGCCACAGAAACATATTTCTGTGGCGCACGAATTAACGGTGCGCCACAGAGTGCCAACCTCCCTATAACCCATTCTGTGGTAGTGTCACAATGTAAAGTGCATAAGTAAAAGCTCGGGTATAGAGATAACCGAGGCACGCGGAGACGAGGATGTATTCCCGAGTTCCTCCTTGTTAAGGGAGTACGCCTCGTTGGAGGGGTGTGAGCTCGCCACAAGAGGCCTACTCAAGATGCCACAAAGGCCTCACCCTATTCTCCGATGAACCTCACCCAAGGGATTGGTTCACCTTCCACTATCGGAATCCTTCGAGGTGGATTCCGGAGCCCTTTACAACTTCTCTTGGGGCACACACCCACAACTCAATTGGGGGCTCCCAAAATCGTGCCGAAGCTTCACAACTCGAAGACTTCGCGGCACCTCCAACCATCTAGGGTACACAATGCACCCAAGAGGCAACAAGCCCTTGGGAACACAATGCACCCAAGAGTAACAAGCTCTTCAACCTTCACTTTCCACGAATCTTCGTGGGGAGAGCAACCCGATGCAACAAATGCAAAAGGCAAGAACACACAAAGTGGTCAAATCCTTCACTCTCAAATTCCAACCAAGCAACAAATGCTTTGGGGGGAATAAGAGAGGAAGAACAAGGGGGAGAACCACAAAAGAACTCCAAGAACTAGATCCACTAGGTTCCCCTCACTTAGAGGAGATTTTGATTGGTGGAAAGGTAGATCTAGATCTCCTCTCTTGAATCCCTAAGTTTGGGCAAGAATCATTGGAGGGATTTAGAGAGGGCAAGGTTTTCCAAGGTCAACAATGGAGGGAGAGAGAGTGAAATTCGTGCAGCCAAAAACCTTAGGGCAAATGGGGAAGAAGGGGGCCTTTTATAGGTCCCCTGAAAAACTAGCCATTACAGCCTTTTCAGGCCGGAGACTCCGGCCTGGGCCGGACATTCCGGCCAGCCTCCGGTCTCCTTCCGGACTGGTGCCAGAGGCGCACCACACTTTGTGGAGAGGTAGGCACACCGGAGACTCCGGTCATCAGGGCCGGAGATTCCGGCCAGACCGGAGACTTCGGGGTTTCTCCGGGGTGCCTCCGGACACAGTCCAGGAGCGCACCACACAAATCCATTCGGCAGCGAAAAACAGGGGGGCCGGAGACTCCGGTGTGACCGGAGACTCCGGACCATCTCCGGGGTAGATCCAAACAGCAAATCCAAAGCCCCATAACTTTTGCAAATGGACTCCGTTTTCGATAATCTTGGACTCGTTGGAATCATCACAATGAGCACAACAAGATTATGCAGAGAAACATCATAGTCCAACAATATATTGTAAAACCAAATGGGGAAAGTTTAAAAGCTCTTTTTCGCAAACCGAAAAACCGTTTCTTTTGCAATTGAAGTCCAAATGAAGCAAAACCAATTTTGTTGGAAAGAGGACGACAAAAGCAACCTTTGAAAATGGCAAACTAGCAAAGGAGATTTTGCAAAGGGTTGGAAAGGTGAAACCTTCCAAAAGGATGAACCGGAAAATCTCCAATACCGAAGATGCAAAAAGAAGACGCATATGCAAACCGTTTTTGGTGATCTTAGCCTTGTCATAACACACATGACAAGCACCAAGACCACACCACGATAAGAGTCAAATAAGAACCAATGAAGATGATTTCAAGGATGCAAGGATGCAAAGGGTTGAGCTCTCCACGAACGATACGATCAAGTTACTCGGTCGAGAGCCCCTCTTGATAGTACGGTTAACTATCCTATAACCCGGTCTCTCACTAAACATCATGAGACTGGTAAAATAGAAACCCTATCAAGATCATACCTTTGCCTTGCGCTTAAAACCACTTGAGGTCGATGAAGACGATCTTCATCTCCTCAAGACGCACCACCTTCCTAGATTGCGCTTCGCTTGGTGAAGATTCACATGTGGCTTCCCCATACACCAAGATGGGAGAAGCACCTCTTCGGCATATCTTCACTTGGCGTTTATCTTGATGACGAACACCTTGGCCTTGACTAACAAATAATCTTCTTCACTTAACCTCGACTCCAATACATGGAGAACAAGCAAGACCTTGACTCCAACAAATGGAGACAAGCAAGCTAATGGACACCTACAAATATAGCTCAATGCAAATATTAGTCCATAGAGGTTGTCATTAATTACCAAAACCATACATGGGGGCAACCATGCACTTTCAATCTCCCTCATTTTGGTAATTGATGACAATCCCTTATTAAGAGGGTTTATATAATGAATAAAGCATCCTTGCAAGACAAACGAGCAAGGATGCAAGCGCATGTGTGGCAAATGCAACAAAAGCATAAAACCCAAATTCCATTAAACCCTCTAAACTTCTCCCCCATTGGCATCGATTGCCGAAATGGGAAGAAAAATTTAGAGAGCCAATATAATATGAGTTCCTCCATAAAGGTGATGACAATCCCTTTTAACGAAAAATAGAGGAAATCAAACTATATTGAGGATCAAAAGATTGCAAAGAAATGAGTTCATTTTAAACATCTCCACAAAGGAGGAAAGCAATCGAGAAGATCCAAAGCGAGAGTTCTAAATAAAAATGGAGAAGCTCCCCAATATTCATGCACTATTGAGGAGTGCACAAATATGGCATCCTCGCTCCCCCAAAATCATCTAGAACACGCAAAAGATGCAATTGTGCATAATGCAAAAGTAAATCATAGCACTTGCACCAAAGATGTGGTTGAGCCATAAGGAGATACCAATTTTCAAAGATTCAACATAAGATAGGCCCAACCGAGATAAAACGAAGATCTTTAAAAAGGTATGTTCACACACTTAGGGATACCAATTGGAAACTAAAACCAATTGAAAATGCCAAAAGCTAGTGAGAGCATTTAGTCAAATGAAAATCAACATGCTCACCATGGTAAGCATGAAGTGAAAGATCCTCAACAAATACATGAGTGTGCAAAGATACTAATAAACAATGAGACAAGCACTCATGAGACAAATTTGGAGCCACCAAAGAATTATAGATAAAAGACAAGGCAGCTCAAGAATTAGAATACCAAGTAAAAGGTGACCTCTCTCATATGTATAGGTTTCTAAGTAGACAAATCGTTGATGATATGCAGCCACAAAGAAACTTGCACATATGAGATGGTTCGGGAAAAAGAGAACAAGGTATCCAAAAGGAAGTCATAAATATACAAACGAGATTGTTGCTTAAAAGCATAGCACATAGCTCAAATTTATCTCATAGTATATGAATGAACTTCAAATATATCAAATGCATCACACATATCACTAAGGGAACAAGAGATAGTGGAGATGCTTTGAGTTAGGCAACAAGTATCACAAGGAAATAAAATCAATTGAAGAAAAGGTTTTTGCAAATTCAACACACATATCACAAAGATATATTAAGTGAGGAAAAGGCCAAAACCACAACAATTGCATATAAGAGATTTCATGCCAAGAGGCAACCTACACAAGGTTGAAAACTAGAAATGTATGCATGAGATGGATACTTGTTACCGAGATGCTTGACGATGAAGATGATGAGATTTGGTTTGTCATCAAAGCTTGACTCCGACAATCACACGGTGAGGACACCTTCCTTATGAATGAGGCAAGCATCCAATGCATCTCCATTGTACCTAAAACACAATTAGAGTACAAAATGGTTCCCAAACTCATTGGGTCCCATAGTAGTTAGATAAACTACAATATATAGGAAACACTCCACATAAATATGTGCACATAGATATGAAATTGAATTTCATGCACATCTTAGCCGATTTAGGATTCGGTGGAGTATCCCCTATATATTGGATCAAGAAAGGCTAGCATGCCATATAAAATATCTATTTGTAAATATGAATACATAGACTTACAAGAAGCAAACAAGATACAATTCGGACAAAACACCAAGTCAACCAAGAAGAGAGCACACCAAGGTGTGACACAAAAAGGTTGTCAAAATTATATCAAAATCCAAATCAACACATGATTGAGGAAAAATCAAATCAACAAATGATTGATTCCAAAACACATCGACACATGATGTGTGATATCAAAAGGAATCAAATCAACATAACAAATGATCGATAAGACACCAATTGAAAGTAAGATACCAATTAAAAACAAAAAATACCAACTAGGAGAAAAGATACCAAGAAGAGGGTGATACTTGACCGAAATCAAGTAAAGTAAAATAAGGCAAAAAGGTATCAAGACTCCCACAATAAATATTAATTGGAACAAATATCTATGGAGGAGATATTAAATTCTAATTAATACCAATTGAAGGTACCAAAACATAAGATAAAGAATCAAATGCCAATTGAAAGGATCAAATAATGATAGATAGAATAGTGTCCTAAATAAAAAGGAATGCTCCCCCAAAATTAATGCATTATCTTAGATATTTGCATTTGAATACAAAATGCACACACAAGGGATCATTACTCTCCATATCTTATCTATAACACTAAACACTACCAATTTGAAAAATAGGATCCTTGCAAGAGGCAAAGAAGGCAATTTAACGCAAGAGCCAATGTAAAGATGGTCTACAAAATCCACCACAATTACTAGTATCACTTGTCATGGACAAGAAGTATATAGAGATATTTCTCGGTGGTATATAGGAATGATGTTCAAGACCAACTTCACAACCAACAAGCATATGGCAAAAGATAAGAATTAAAACGCCATATTTAGAAAAAGGTTTGTTGGTAGTTTCAACTATCCGAACCAACTGGCAAAGCCATGGTTAAAATAAGATGAAACAAATGGTTTCTCACATAATATATGGAAATGCATATTAGAGAAAAACCACACCAAGCAAACTCACACAAACAAGAACCAAAGGGTAACCACAAAGGAAAAATGGAACTTGTTTGAGCAAACATGCCACATAGGAATTAGATAATGTACAATATCAAATCTAAGTGGCAAACCTCAAATGTTCACATTTTTATGGGATTGTAATATGCACATAGCTTATTACTCCCCCATAATGTGACAATTCATTTTATTTTTAAACAAGAGGCAAATAAAACCAACTAGAGAAATTAATGGACATTATAGAATTTGAATTTCTCATGAATATGACATACCACATAGTAGCTAGGTAATATTTAAATATCAATACTAGGTGGTGTGCCTCATGTACAAATATTTTTAGGTTTGTGAGGTGCACAAAGCACATCACTCCCCCAAAATGAGATAGTCCATTAATATCTCAAAGAGCCAAACGAAATCCACACAAGATTCAATAAAGCTCAACACCAAGTTACACATACATGATACGCAACTATCTTACATAACCTTGAGTAACAAGACAAGTAGGAAGGTAGCATAACACATACAAGCACATGCTAGGAACAAAACTAACACATGCAAGGGAGCAAGCAACTTTCAATGTATATATGAGTTAAATACATGTTACCGCAAGGAGGAAGCATTGGATATGAGATAGATATGTGATCCTCCAATTGACTTGGCTTGGGAAATGAAACCATGAAGATCCCTTAATTCTTCAAAAATAGCCAAGTCACCAATGTCCTCCACTAACACCTATTGATCAAGTTGAAGCTTGTTGGTCCCCAACCAAGTTGGGTCCTAAGAGGTTAGTCACAATAGGCTTGGGAACCCAAATGGTGCATTTCTTGACACCACTTTGAGCTCCCATAAATTTGGCAAACACATTGCCAACTCTATCCTTCCTAAGAGAATATACATCATCAATTATGATAGGAGAGGAAGAGGTACCGTTAGTGCATGAAGAAGCAAAATGACCTTTGCCACGACAAAGGTAGCAACATCGACTCTTATTCTTCTTCTTAGGCTCCTCAACTTGAGGAGCGTTGGCTTGAGTCTTCTTAGGAGGTGGCCGTTGTTCAACTCGTGGTTGAGCACGAGATTGAACAATAGGCCGCTTCCCTAGTTGCTTCTCACTAAGAGGCTTCTTCATTGGGCAATCCCGAACATGGTGCCCTTCTAGCTTGCACTTGAAGCAAATGATGTTGGCTGGATTCTTGACTTGAACTTGACCCTTCTTCTTCTCAACCTTGGACTTGTTCTTGATGTTGGAGTTGAATCAAAGTCCACTCTTGTCATTTGGGTATTGTTGCACACTCAACATGTTGTCAAGTGCCCTCTTCCCCTCATGACGCTTTTCCAAGCCTTTCTTCAAACAAGTGACTTGGGCCTTGAGCTCTCCTCTTTTCTCTACATGGTTAGTGACAACATAAGTACTAGAGGAGGTAGATGCATCATTGTTAGAGCAACAAGGCAAAGCAAGTAATTCATCACAAGATGTAGCAACTTTTTTAGTGGATGAACTACTAGGACTAGCACATGGCAATATAGCATTTTTAGTTACGGTTGTGCTATTATCCACATGAGGCTCAATAGATGTTACCTTTGTAGTGATGGCCTCATGAGATAACTTTAGACTAGCATAGGATGCTAGAAGATCATCATTAGAGCTAGATAGCTTTTTATGACTTTCTTCCAACTTACTATACTTGCTAGTTAGCAACTCAAGTTGAGCCCTTAGCTCAACATTCTCCTTCAAATTAGATGCTTCACAAGAATTGGAGTTAGTAGCACAAGCATCATTAACATTAGGAACGGAGGAAGACAACATGACAAGCTCATTATTCAATCTAGCATTTTCCATTTTAAACACTTTATATTTTGCATGAGCATGGTCATGTTCTTTAATGATTTTAGCAATTATTTCATTATGAGACTCCTCTATATTTTCTAGTTTCTTCTCAAGAGAAGCACGAGTCTCTTGCTCTTCCTCAAGAGCATCTTCTAGCGAAGCTTTTTCCATAGCATCATCTCTCTCGATCTTACCCTTTTCTTCAAGGCTTGCTTCCAAAGCCTCAATAGTTTCCCCGCGCTCAATTAGCGTTTCCATAATTTCAAAGAGGACAGCTTGAGCATTTTTATTGTTAGGAAGGGCTTTAAGAATTATTAGACCTTTATTTTGAAGGAGAGCATTAACCTTTTTCATATCATCTTCTTCATCATTATTATCATTATCATTATTATTATCATCACTACTAGAAGATTTAGCCATAAGGCAATGAGTGATGGATGAAGAAGAACAATTAATTTTTGAACTACTCAAGTTCTCATCTTGTTCCATAGTTGATTGGGTTTCCTCTACATTATTGTTCATGCAAGAGTTAGAGGGAACACAAGCATTTTTATCATGGGAACAAGATAAAGCAAGCATATCATCAAGAGATTTATCTAAGCAATTTTTGGATGATATGCAAGGACTATCAACACTAGCATGTATGACATTTGGAGTGCTAGAAGAGTTTAAGTCCAAAGATGAGGCATTGCAACAAGATAGAGATAAAAGGTCATAAAAAATGAGCTCACTATCAATATTGCTAAACCTATCACTACTCACCATCACATTAGTTTGTGGCTTACCACATTTTGGTGAAGTAGACGAAGACGAGAGCTCGTCACGACCGGAGGTGGAGGGAGAGCAATCATCCTCAATAGAGTTGGACACTCCATATTTATCTTGAAGCTTTGTCCAAAGCTCATGAGCGTCACGGAGAGGCATGATTGACTCGAAAACTATAACACTCACAAATTTGCAAAACTCATTAGAAGCTAGAGCATCTAGATATAAGTTTTTCTCATCCTCTAAAGTCGTACTTTCGTAATCCTTTGGAGGAGAAAAACCTATATCTAAGATACGCTCAATATTGGGGTCCAAGACCCGTAAGTGACTAAGCATTTGAGTTTTCCAAACATTAAAATTTGTGCCATTGAATATAAACATGGAATTGTGCACTAATCCTCTAAACGACATCTTTACTCTCTAGGCGGTAAAGCCAAACAAGAGAGACGAGGCTCTGATCCCAATTGAAAGAACAAATGATGTCCCAGATGTCGCCTAGAGGGGGGGGTGAATAGGCGATTAAAACTTTTTCTAATTAAGGGCTTGATAATTGCGGAATAAAGCTATGTGTTTAAATTAACAAGCCAACAAACTAATATACTAGGTTTGCCTAAGTGCACCGACAACTTATGCTAAGCAATAAAACAACTAGGTGATAGAAAGATATAAACTTCAAGCACGAAGGCTATCACAATGTAAAGTGCATAAGTAAAAGCTCGGGTATAGAGATAACCGAGGCACACGGAGACGAGGATATATTCCCGAGTTCCTCCTTGTTAAGGGAGTACGTCTCGTTGGAGGGGTGTGAGCTCGCCACAAGAGGCCTACTCAAGATGCCACAAAGGCCTCACCCTATTCTCCGATGAACCTCACCCAAGGGATTGGTTCACCTTCCACTATCGGAATCCTTCGAGGCGGATTCCGGAGCCCTTTACAACTTCTCTTGGGGCACACACCCACAACTCAATTGGGGGCTCCCAAAATCGTGCCGAAGCTTCACAACTCGAAGACTTCGCGGCACCTCCAACCGTCTCCTTCCGGACTGGTGCCAGAGGCGCACCACGCTTTGCGGAGAGGCAGGCACACCGGAGACTCCGGTCATCAGGGTCGGAGATTCCGGCCAGCCGGAGACTTCGGGGTTTCTCCGGGGTGCCTCCGGACACAGTCCAGGAGCGCACCACACAAATCCATCCGGCAGAGAAAAACAGGGGGGAGCGGTCCTGGACGACTCCGGTGTGACCGGAGACTCCGGACCATCTCCGGGGTAGATCCAAACAGCAAATCCAAAGCCCCATAACTTTTGCAAATGGACTCCGTTTTCGATAATCTTGGACTCGTTGGAATCATCACAATGAGCACAACAAGATTATGCAGAGAAACATCATAGTCCAACAATATATTGTAAAACCAAATGGGGAAAGTTTAAAAGCTCTTTTTCGCAAACCGAAAAACCATTTCTTTTGCAATTGAAGTCCAAATGAAGCAAAACCAATTTTGTTGGAAAGAGGACGACAAAAGCAACCTTTGAAAATGGCAAACTAGCAAAGGAGATTTTGCAAAGGGTTGGAAAGGTGAAACCTTCCAAAAGGATGAACCGGCAAAATCTCCAATACTGAAGATGCAAAAAGAAGACGTATATGCAAACCGTTTTTGGTGATATTAGCCTTGTCATAACATACACGACAAGCACCAAGACCACACCACGATAAGAGTCAAATAAGAACCAATGAAGATGATTTCAAGGATGCAAGGATGCAAAGGGTTGAGCTCTCCATGAACAATACGATCAAGTTACTCGGTCGAGAGCCCCTCTTGATAGTACGGTTAACTATCCTATAACCCGGTCTCTCACTAAACATCATGAGACCGGTAAAATAGAAACCCTATCAAGATCATACCTTTGCCTTGCGCTTAAAACCACTTGAGGTCGATGAAGACGATCTTCATCTCCTCAAGACGCACCACCTTCCTCGATTGCGCTTCGCTTGGTGAAGATTCACATGTGGCTCCCCCATACACCAAGATGGGAGAAGCACCTCTTCGGCATATCTTCACTTGGCCTTTATCTTGACGACGAACACCTTGGCCTTGATTAACAAATAATCTTCTTCCCTTAACCTCGACTCCAACACATGGAGAACAAGCAAGACCTTGACTCCAACAAATGGAGACAAGCAACCTAATGGACACCTACAAATATAGCTCAATGCAAATATTAGTCTATAGAGATTGTCATTAATTACCAAAACCATACATGGGGGCAACCATGCACTTTCATCATGTCTACATGTTCTCGAACCCGTAGGGTCACACACTTAACGCTCCGATGTAGCTAGGGTTAGCGATGAGATTATTGATGGTATGAATGAATATTGATTCGGAGTCTCAGATGGGATTCTAGACATCACGAGGAGATCCGGAAGAGCCCGGAGAATAAGATTTATATAAGGAAAGTGGTTTCCGGAGGTGTCGGAAAGGTTCCGAAATATTTCGGCAGGGTACCCAAATTTCCTGGAAGGTTCTAAATGAGTATAGAACTGGGCCCACCTATTGTTTGGGGCCCACATGGATCAAAGTGTGGTGCAACAACCCTAATGGGCTGGCCGCACCAGCCCTAGGCCCACATGGGCCAAGTCAGCCGGGACAAGGTAGGGCAGGGCCGAGTCCTAGTTGGACTAGGAGGCCGGCCCTTCCTAGAAGGAAGGCCCAAGTCGAATTCCTAGGGGATTCAGCTTGGGGGCCAAGGCAAGCCGGTCGGCCCCTGCCCCAACCCTAGCCGCCACCTATAAAAGGGGACAAGGGGGTGCGGCACAAGGTGAGGAAGCCCTGGCCGCACCAAGCCCTAGCCGCAGCACCCTAACCCTAGCTGTCCATCACCACCTCCTCCATTGCCACGCCACCTCTCCCTCCCGGAGGGCTGCCGCCATCACCTCCTTCTTCTCTTGCTTGTCTTGGCGAAGCCCTGCTCGTGGAGATCTCCACCATCAACACCACCACAACCGTCGTGGTGCTGAGATCTATCTAACCACTCCCTCCTTGCTTGCGGGATCAAGAAGGCGGAGTCTACATCGAGCCGTACGTGTGGATACCGCGGAGGTGCTGCTCTTGCGGCGCTTCATCGGATTGGATCTCGAGGATAATACATCTCCTCGCGACTAGATGTGTCTAGTTGCGGGGATCGACTAGCCAACCCCTGCACTGACAAAACGCGTTTGTTCGATCTTCAAGGGTAAGAGATTGGATCTCTACTTCGCTACCTTCGTCTAATAGATCTAGATCGTGGGGTTTCTTCCGCTTGTTTCGTAGGAAATTTTTTGTTTTCTATGCAACGACCCCTTGAGATGTCCATAGCATGGATTCCATAGCCATGAAGAGTTCATCGTCCATGTGTGAGTTGTCATTGCCGACAATGTTGGGAGGAAGGTGTCCTTGTGAACATGGAGTGATGCAAATGGGTTGACGCTTAAGCAAAACACAACAAACTTGTGTCGAAAGCCAGTGGACGACCATATGGGTGGGTGAGAGCGCCATGAACTAATGGAGAGATTTCACGATGTAGGTAGAAATGCATACATGATTAAAATGTCATGTGCAGTTGAATGATGCAGTATCAAAGGGACGATACAATTTGCACGAAGCGAGAGTCAAAGGTCATGGGAAAATTAGGAGAGAGTAAGAAAGATGTCACCGTCTTGATAGGTGCGGCTAGAGAAGATACATGGTTTAGAGGAATAATATAGACAAGAAGATAGATGGGTAAATCAATTGATGGAGAGGCCGTGGTTATATTAACCTATTTTAAACAAGAAAAACATGACAACAAAAGTTTAGTTGATTGTTTCATAGTATTTTTTTAACAAGTATTTGCTTTTACATCAACCAACATATACCTAACAAGAGGATCCGTGGCAACGCGCGGGCACTTAGCTAGTATAAATAATGGCTCAATTGTCCCCTTAACCCTACTAGGTTTATTAAATGATGAAGTAGCTAATACTTTTTTAAAGCTTGTAAGGTTCATACGCACGCGGTGGAGTATATAAATATTTATCTTTATGTTTACTTTTATAAATCTTAGTTGGTGGTTATGTGTTCTTCCTTATGAGAATACCTCTTAACTTGCCAACAAATCATCATACCTCTTATGTACACTACCAGGAAAGTGGCTTTCTATGGAATCCCTTTTTGTGACGCACGAAATAGCCATGCGCCACAGAAATAATTTCTGTGGCGCATTGTTTTGGATGCGCCACAGAAATTTGAAATTATGTGGCGCACGCAAAGCAAATGCGCCACGGAAATATGGCTTTCTGTGGCGCATATACAGCATGCGCCACAGAAAGCCACATTTCTGTGGCGCACCCAGTCACGTGCGCCACAGAAATGCCGAAATGTGGCGCACCCAGTCACGTGCGCCACAGAAATGCCGCACTCAGTCCCGTGCGCCACAGAAATTCTGCTTTGGCGCACCCAGTCCCATGCGCCACAGTAATTTGGCCTGACCCCACCGCACTTTCTCTCTCCTTATCCTTTTCACCACCGCACGTTCTCCTTCACGTACCCGATCCCCTTTCTCCTGCCTCACCTCTCACCTCACCTCGCACCCGATCCCCTTTCTCCTCTCCCTCCCTCCCTCGATGCTGGATCCGTGACGGCGCCCTCGATGCTAGATCCGCGACGGTGCCCTCGAGGCTGGATCCGCCCCCGCCGCCGCCAGAGGAGGGGTTGGTCACCGGGAGCAGGGGCTGCGGCGTGGCTCCGGTGGCCTGCCTCCGTTCCCCTCCGTCGTCCTCTCTCCACCACCGTGGAACATGATGCACGCCGAACGGACCAGGCTCACCGCGAAGCTCCGCGGAAAGGCGACCCGAGGAGCGCGGTGCCGAGGCACGCGGCGACGACAACCTCGAGGATCCAGTGGAACTGTCCCTCGACGCCGGCGTGGGTCGTGGAGTGGAAGTGGAGGACGAGCAGCTCCTATGCGAAGACGACGGCCACCAGGAGGAGGCAGAGCGCACAGCGGCCCGGGGCGCGTACGCGGTCGAGGTGGACGGCGGCGCCCGCATAGACGATGAGCGCGAGGCAGATGATGGCGTGCTCGTGGTTGTGGAGGCGGTCGGACGGGACGGACATCTCCAAGACGAACTCCACGGCGCTGCGGCGACAAGGCGTCCCAGCACGACCGCGGTGGCTGCGGTGGGCAGCCGTTTTTTTTTTAACTGAAAAAGACAATCTGTGGCGCACGGTGGGGGTGCGCCACAGAAAAAAAAATTAGTGGCGAGACTTCTGTAGCGCACCCACCATGCGCCACAGAAAGTTAAAATGGTGCGCCCCAGAAGACCTTTTTCCTAGTAGTGGTAGTAGACATATCTATCTTTAATTTTTAGTTAATTATTGAGATAGATGTATAATTTTCGTCTTTTTATTTTACATATTAGGGACTATAGTGACGCAAGGTTGAAAAACATCAAGCAATGCTCTAACATTTAGCTAGCATCAATTTAAGTTTAAAATTATGACAATCAATGACATGTCTAAAACAAACATAATAATAAAAAATGTTGGCAGCAAGTTTTCATATTTCCAAAAAAAAAAAGTCTACACACTAGTACAAACAGGCAATCACACATGATTGGCTTCAGCCATCGCATACGGTTTCCATGGGTGGACGATCAGACGGACAATCGTATAAGGTTCCATAACCATGTACAATGTTAGTAACTTCACGGGTGGAATTTGTAAAATAAACGTGTGTGATGATAGAGTCATTAGACACGGTTGCTCATACATGCTCAAACGTAATTGGTCGTGTGCGTCTGTTATTTATCGTAAACGTTTTGTTGGAAGTCAATATTGTGAGTTTAAAGAACTATCACACATGTTTTGCATTTGCAGGACCATGCCTATAGGCTTTGCACCAGCTGCAACCCATGAATCATCCACTAGAAAATGTCTATTATATTTCATTAATTTCACACTTCATACACCAAGTATTCATACATTGCGACAAATGTGAAGTATACATAAAAGAAGAAAGATGAGTTTTTTCTTGGTTGTGTCTTTGCCTCCATGACAAAAGGCAGGTTCCGAGGGTTATGAATTCAGAAATTTCCTTATCCTTGTTTAAGCTCAGAAATATTGGTAAATTTCCTTATCCTTGTTTGAGCTATGGGATATAGGTAAATTTCCTTATCCTTGTTTGAGCTCAAACTGCCTGCATGTTTTGTGACAAAAGTCTACTAATGTTAGAACGTAAAAAACAACATATACAATGCAAATTAAGATTATGAGAAACTTGCCACCCCATCCGGATGGGACAAGAGAAGGCAAAGGAATGGATCGAAACTCACAAGCAAATACTCCGAGATTTGGAACAAAACCCTTTTCCCTATTTTTCACGTACTCCGCATGGGGCACCCCCTCCAATTTAAGATCAGGTTATATCCGACTCAGCACGTGCTACACACGATGTCTTTTGCGGAGGCATCAAATTATGCATGTACGCTCCTGCCAGGAGCGACACACAACATCTCTTCCCGAGCAAAATTCAATTAGTCATATGCTATGTTTAGGGTTTATGGGGGAACCCTCAGCTAAGAGCTGTATAATAACTTCTCAGAAATGTTAAAAAAACACAAAATGGCAAAATGACTCTCCAATCTTCATAGGTCCATTAGTTTTTTCTATAATAGTACAACATATATGAATTTGAACTGGAAGACATGCTTGCTTCATGAAGCCTTTGGATAATTAACCCTCGGCAGCAGCAGCAACACACAATCTTTAGGAAGATGAAGGAAGAACAAGTAGGTAATAATGAACACACAACACATGCTGAATGCGAAGCCGGCCATAAATCGAAAAACAGAATTCCACCGGCTCCAGGCGGCGCCTGCGCCCTCTAATGGGGCGGTTCAATCAAGGCGTTCACGCAGTCTTCTCCGTCACAAGCTTCTCAATAAGGTTTGCCGCGTCCTGCACAGTCGCAATGTCCTGAGCGCTTGTTTCGTCGACAGTGATGTTGAACTCTTCCTCGAGGCCCATCACAATCTCAACCTGTAAAACATGATCGGTATCAGTGAGGGCGTCGCCTTCTGCGGCCATGTATGAATGTTGTATGAGGACTTACTGTATCCAGTGAATCAGCACCAAGTTCAGAGAATTTCGACTCTGCTGTCACAGCAGTGTCATCTGGGACTGCCAGCTGCTTTTTGACTATCGAACAAACCTTGTCGATTGTCTCTTTCTTGGCCTGTGTTGCTTCCGTGGCCTGCTCAGGAAATGAATGAACACCATTACCTCAAATCAGTACATCAAGCATGGTTCTTAGAAGAAATGCTGAAACATTTGCCATCTTTATCTGATGTTATCATGGAAGTTTTTTGCTTCACTTATGGTGTGTAGTCTGCAATCTGAGAGAACATTTGCCATAAGAAGACTTACCCATATTTAATGCTTTAATTACTGCCAATGCAATACATATTTTAATACACAGTATATTATAATTAACAAATGTGTTCTTTTAGCCACCTATAGAAGTACAGAGCTTTGGGAAACAGATGCAGATATCGTGAAAACACGGTGGCGTGCTTGTAGTTTTGACACAATCACTATCAATCACGGAAGAAAAAATGTGCCTACCGAACAACAAATCTTAAACCGAAGCTGACTTGGCCTTGAACTGATGGATACAAAGCTCATCTTCTGGCTTTGGAAGGAAACTGAGCTCCGGCTAGAAATCACATTAGTCACCTGAAATGAACCAAGAAGTTGTCTACATAACTGAACTTTTCATATAACAGATGACAGACAGTGCTACAGCAAAAAAAAGTATGAACTATATCATCATCTAGAACTACCTAAGCGTGTTTCCATTCTAAATCTGGAAAAGAATTAATCCCTTGAAAGATGAAAGACCAAGCAAGCAAAGCTGGTATAATGAGGCCAATAAAGTCCACAGATTCTAAATTCTCTACATGGAATCTTTTTTTCTCTGTAATGCACGTTCCGGGCCAGCATAACATATATCCAATAGCGGCAACAACTGGAACTTGAGAGCCTTACAGCACCAAGTATGGGGGGTTCAATTATTATGTTTTACACTTGCTTATAGTTTTACATTGGTATGCCAGTGATGTAAACAATATACAGGAAAGGCATGTACTAAAAGGAATGAATACTTGGTTGGAGGAGTGGAGATACAACCCCACCACCAAGGTTCAAGTTCTCCAACAGTTTTCTTTCGAAACGAGGAAGGCCAACACCAATGCCTTTCAGATATCAAGTTTCTAGCTTCCTGAAAATTTCATGTATTATCTCGTCCAGGGATTCGAATTTCAACTATGACATTGGTGGAATACAAAGGAGCGAGATACAGTCATACAGCCACATGTCAACCAAGTTTCTCAAGCACTACGCTTAACGTGAAATTAGTCGTGTTAACCCAAGAACACATGTGGAAGACTGTAAGTGAAATCCCATGACGCAGGAGACTCCAGGTCAAGCCAGAAGAAGATGGCAATACACTTGTAACAAGGAAGGTCGGTATTTTCTATTCGGTTAATGCATCAACGTCGATGTGGAGGGCAACACATTGATAAAGAATTCATAATCTACTTCAGCAAGATCTGAAGCATGCGATGTGCTTGGTTGGCTTCCTAGAGCTTTGCATCTGACTTGGTTGCAATAGAATATTAAACTCTAAATTTTAAAATAAGCCTTGCTGAGCCATCTGGATCCAGTTGCGACGCCGGTTACGTTAATCGCAGCGATTTTGGAATCTTTGCATTTTGTACTAAAATAAACAAAATTGTCAACATATGTTTGTCAATATAGTACTAACAGCTTTCGATGTGTACACATGCAGTTTTTCCACCAATCTGAGGTTAATTACCTCAAAGGTAACACACCCAAGCTTTTGCAACAATTCTAATCATACTTATAGCCGTTCAAATGAACTTTTTTTCTATCAACATATCAATATGTTGACTGAATGTATGGACTCATCTTATGATGTGTTCAACATGTAGTAATTATAGAAAAAAAAATCTCAAGAAGTTACTGTGAGAAACTACATACATAAGATTTTCTCTATCAAAAATCTCAACAAGTTACTGTGAGAAACCTCGCGGACGAAAAGAAATATGGGAAGCATGTTGACGCTACTCAGTGAACTAAATCGAGCGAAGAAAGCATCTATCTATCCAACCAAATCAACTAAGAACACACAAGAAACACAAGGAACCGTCTAGGAATCTCATGAATCGCAAACTAAAACTAAGCAAAAATGACCGAATCTGTGACAGGACAGCGGCCAGTCCGAGAACGGCACCTGGCTGGACAGCCGCCGGCGGACGGCGGACGGCGAAACAGAGGCGACGGCGGCGAGGGTGTGCGCCATGGGTTGGCCGGCCGAGCTGCTCGGTAGAATTTGGGGGCGGTGGGGAGAGGCCGGCTAGTAGGTAGAGAGTGGCGACTGCTATGCTGCTCGGGTGCTTTGCTACCAACCAATGCTGGCAATTATAGTGCAGAGGAGATAAAATAGATAGGCTTGGGATAAAGTGTCCAAAAGCCGTTGATGCACTATACTCCAAGAGAATAATAGAAAAGGAAAGTTCAAGTATATCGCTAAGGATATTCCAATCTTTTTCTTGCAAGAAGGATATCTCAATCGTGTATATATGTGCAAAAATGGATATACATGTGACATGTCATGCCACATTTATAAAGTTTTCAAGTTTTCTTCTAAGGTGTTTCTTCAACGTAAGTGATGGTCTTCCTCTATGTCGTGGGACCCACTACCTTGTATAAAAGAAAATATAACCCAAACTGCTGCGCAACGCTTGGACGGCTGGACCTTCTCACACTATTGCTATTCAACATTAGTCCTTGATACCTAGCTTCGCACGATCACTTCTCCATTGTTGAGCGGTGAACAAGGGATTGTTGATTCCGGGGTGCAATCTTGATCATTGACATGGAGATGAAACTGTGCATCATACCACAACATGCTCGATTTTTCGGTATATCCGGGAGATTCAGGTTACATCGCCCTTGATTTGGCAATGCAAAATGCTGGATCCAAGCCACGACGTCCTCTCGAAGGTAAATTCACAAGAACCGTGTAATATGTCCTTGATCTAACATACAACACGGGATCTATGAGTCCCTAGTGATGGCGCACCACGCCGTCATGATATCTGAACCTCGAATCCTTGGCCAGAAGTGGAAGTGAGACCCATACGAGATCTGAATCATGAAGCCCCTAATCCAGAAACGAAAGTGGGACCCAACACATGAAATGTTCGATCTATCGACACACCAACGAGATGTAATCCATGGTGCTCTTGATTTAGTAAAGCATATATGAGATCCAAGGCATTCGCAAAAAAAAGAGAGATCCAAGGCATAATTTGTTCGCGCAAGTGGCCTAACCACAATCACGGTGCTCATGATTTGGCGATGCATTCGGGAGGTTTAAAGCTCAACATGTTCCTCTGATGACATATCAGCTAGATTTGAGCCAAGAAGCCCTTGATACAACGAGTAAGTGAGATGCAACACAATGTTCAATCCAGTGGCACATAAAATGAGATATAAGTGGTGATGGACTTAGTTCAATGATGTATCCGAGAGATCCAAGGTACAAATTGATTGACCCAGTGACACATCTACAAGATCTAAGTGGTGTCGTCACAACTAAGAGATGTATCTAAGAGATCCAAGACACAATTTTTTCCATACACGGGCACATAAACAAGATCTAAGAGATGGTGAACTCAATCCAACGATGTGTTTAAGTGATCCAAGGGACAAATTGTTTGATCTGGTGGCCCATCAATGACATCCAAGCACAACGATGCTAATTCTTAATGAAGCGATGTATTTAAGAGATCAAATGCACAAGTTGTTTGATCTGATGGCCCATCAACGAGAACTAAGCAATGGCGTTCTAGTTCAACAATGTATCTAAGGTCTAAGGCACATAATATTCCTACATATCAAAGTGTAAAACAAGAACATTGTGCACTTTTGTAACTATTAATAGGTTAGTACAAGTAAATCATAAACTTAAAATAAAACAATTTTCGAGGACATGAAAGTAGCATGAACAATAAAAAATTATAGATACGTTTTGAAAGTATCAACAGCCCCAAGCTTAATTCCTGCTCGTCCTAGAGTAGGTAAATGATAAAAAAATTGATGTTGAATGCTATGATTAGGTCTTTAACAATTGCATTAAATATGCTATATAGATAATGAAACTTTAGTAATTACTAGTTGAATGTCCGTGCGTTGCTACGGTTCTGGTAGCGTATGTGAAAGTTCGCATGTATCGAAAATCGCTATGTTGTATTTCAAGCATATTAAAATTCTATGTTTCTTGAATTGTATTTCTGTTAAAGCTAATTGAACATTTTATGCATAGGAAGCAAGAACATAACTACTTATTTTGTTATTAAGTGAGAATATACTTCCTGGCGCTACGGAATATGGAAATAAAATGTATGTAGCTAAATAAGTACGTGTGATTTGTTTTAATAAAAAAATTGGCGATCTAACTTTGCTCATCTTCTCCACTATGTGATGAAGTATACGGACATGATTTATGCATTCCACTTCTTAAGCAATGTGGGCACTCTGAAAGCAGACTTGCAGAAAGTATACGGACATGATTTATGCATTCCATCCTCTTGTGAGGCTTCCTTCTTTAAGAGTGGCGGACGGGCTTTACAATTTTAGTAACAACACTGGCCATGTGCAGTTCTAATCACCTAGAGGGCAAGAGGAGCTTTCCACCCCCATGATTGGTAACCATTGTTGAAAAGAAGAGAGATGAACCACATACTGGCCAAGTTGCTAATCTACATTCTAAAATGAATTCAGTCAGTTTTGTTGTTGCAAGCTCTCTCAAATGAATAACAGAAATACGAAACCAACATTTACATGTCTCGATGCACTCAGTAAATACATTATTGTCCCTCTGATACCATAGGTGCGCCCTTGTAATGTCGACCATCAGTGTTGCTTTGCACAAAAATTACAAATTCCATCTAAAAGTATGTGCATGGCGCATGTTCAACAAGCAACAGATATTTTAGATATGATAGATCAATAAACAAAAATAAAGTGAGCACTTCTAACCATCTTGGGTGCCACAGCGAATCTAACAAAGTTATGCGCTTCGATTTTTCTCCATGTTGGAACAGAGCCAGTTCTTAGAGCAAATGTTTCCACTGAACCAGAGAATCTATTAGGAACATCCTGTCTTTTTGTTAACATAGAAGGAAACACACAGCTCTTACTTCCCACATATCTTATTTTGTGAATATATACTTTCCAAAATGTGTATGTAACTGCAAACCTTGATATATTTCAAGATAGTCTATAAACCACCCCGCAAACATGCTGAAGTAACTCAACTATCATATAGTCCAAGTAATATAGATTAATTCAGTTCAAGGGCCTGTATTCACAATCTTTGCATTAGTTTACTTACCTTCCCTTGGAGCAAGGAATGAAGGAAGTATATAGCTCGGAGCTGATCGCACTTGAAAGAAGCATACCAAAACAAATAAAGTACAACACCATTGGGTGTAGTAGCAGTGCATCCTAAGAGAGAAATTAGAATCTCAGGCTTATGGATCTAGAGTAGACGTGATCACATTCTTCTCCGACTTACGCTGCTGTGCTGCAGTATCAGTTGCTGATTGTAACATGTTGTAGTCATCTCCATGACATCCCGTTCTATTGGTATTAACCTCTTGAAGCTGTAAAGTTGAGTGTGCTCCTTTGGAATCCTTTATCAACTCAGCATGTGGTCTTGACGTCCTGTTGTACAAACACCCATTCTAGATTTTTTTATTCTTGACATGGAAATGTAAAATTGACCCTTGCTGGATAGTAAGATTGACTTAATAGTGATAAAGAAATTCAGGTTACCTTGTTCCACAATCTGTCCACAGTGTACCACCGATATTGTATAGGAACTTTTGACAGTGCTTAGGCGATGCACCATCACTATGGTGGTTCCGTTCACCATGATATTATTTAGTGCATCTTAAACTGCACGTTCAGACTCGACATCAAGTGCACTTGTAGCTTCATCAAAAAGTAGTACGCTGGAGTTCTTAAAAATGCACTTGAAATTTCAATCCTTGTAGGTGCCAAACGCTATCAGAGGGGTGTACAGGTCTGTTGCGTTGATGTCCTGAATCGGTGGTTTGTATGATAGCCTTCCTAGTACTGGTTCAGTTATTCTTGTCAAGTGACTCTTAAGGAAGACAAAAAAAGCAATATGCATGTGATGAGAGTTGCCAGTATGCAAATCATGCAGTTAAAAAAAGTGCCAACAACTCTTACCCTGTGACTCTGTGAGGAACAAGATGACCTTCAGTTTGTTCCTCACATACAGGCTGTTGACTTGAAAGTAGTATTGTGGGTTGGAGAAATATTGAGTAATCTGAAACAATCAAGTAAGGTTTAGCTTATATAGCTTCAAAATATTATCGATGAAAATATACATTGGTCTGCATGAACTCAGAACTTTTTTCTTTTCTTGAACCATATGCTCCTACCAGTCCAGGTCCAGCACCATACAAGGCACTTTTGAATGGATTTGGGGTGCATTTGAAGGCCTACCAATTCATGATGTTTACAAGTATGCAGTTTTGAGAAAATATTGAATAATATTCGCCTACAACTTGCTTCCTCTTCCTTTGACAAGAAATCTGCTATCTGCTTGGGCGAATCAACGAAACTATGTGCACATAGGTGAGAAGTGCTCACTTTAATTATTGCAAGAGAGCAGCACCTGTGATTGTGCCCAAGATAATCAGCACTGAAGCCTCACTGCTAGTACGTACAGGTGCTCTGAGAATAGCTCGCACGAGTGCAGTCAGGTGCAGTCCATTAGCAATCACCTCGTTAACATCTTGTTCAGCAGGATCAAATCAGCGTGGAGCAGGGTACCGGGTGAGTTCGTTCGGCGAGGGGATCAGGTCCGGCGGGTGAGTTCTTTCGGCAGGGGAGCAGCTTTGGGCGACCGAGGGGGAGGGACCTATGCGTCGTCCTCCCCGAAGTCGGCTCCTTCCTCGCTGAAACCCAGGTTCGCTAGATGACCACCCGCCGCTCCACATCGCGTACCGTCGAGTCCGCGCGGACAGAGGCCCGGCCTAGGGGCGGGGATTCCATCAGATCTTGGAGGACGGCGATCAACCTCCGCTCTTTTCGAGCGCGCCTGCTTCTTCGACGGCAGCGATTCCTTCAGGACACTGAACAAGCACCTAGGACGACAGCGGTGGACGGCGGCGGCGGCGGCGTCCTCATCCGGGCAGTGTGGAGGTGTGGGTGGGAAATTTGACCGAAAATAACCACAAAGACAAACAATTTCACGAAATAAACGATGGTTGAAACTATTTCACGAAATAACCCTTTTGGGTAGCGCCCTATAATCAGGCGCTATACTATGCGGTGTAGCGCCTCCGTTGGAGGCGCTACACATCCTGCCAGCGTGGCGCCGGGGGCCCAAAGGCAGACATGTAGCGCCTTGAGCCGAGGCGCTATGAAGCGATGTGTAGCGCCTCAGCATCAGGCGCTACACATGTGTTAGGGTTAAGTTCGGGCCCGTGCCCAGTGCTCATTCCTCCCTGGTTCTTTCCCAGTCCGAAAACCAGAGAGGGCGGCGGCGGCGCCCCACTCCCCCCCTCTCAAAATCCTCACCGAAACCTCTCCGATTAAAAAGGAAAAGCGTAGGGATTTCATCCCCAACTACTTCCCGAAGGTATTGTCACTCGATCTTATGTTGTTAGTCCACATATTACATTTATCTTGACTCAAGCTTAGATCCAAATCCAATGGCTATTTCATTTTGATTTACTTGTGCAAATAATGGGATGTTTGTAATACCATTACCATTAAGATAGGTATACTATTTATTGGTAAAATAGTTATAGGTCACTTATTGGTCAATGTTAGAAAATTGATTATGCATGTTTCAAAATGTATAGGTTAGTGAAATGGCCTCCTCCGAGCCTAGTGATAGGCCTCCTTGTGCTGATCAAGAATGGAGGCCACGAAAAGCAAACCGTAGCAATTTGTGGTTGGAAGGTAAAGACAAAGGGGTCAAAACTCCTGCTTGTTGGTGCAATGATCGCCCACCGGTACGTTAATCACCAATTATCATGTCGCATTTACATTTCATCTCCAAAGAATAATGAATGCTTTTTTTTGTAGTCTCCCCCTCCTCTTTGTGAGTACTACACTTGGATAGATCTCGAGCAGCCCCGATCTACCTTGGCTCTTATGGAAATTGAGCGTAGGCAGATTAGGGCTAGGTGGCTCGAGATGGAGCGTCAAGAGAAGATGGAAGAAGAGCGCAAACGTCATGAAGAGATTCAACGCAAGAGGGAGGAGGAGAGGAAGCGCCGTGCCAAGGAGGCTCGTGAAGCGGAGAGGACAAGGAAGCGAGATAGGGCGGAGATCGCACGGGCTCAAGACATCCAGCGTGATAAGAAGGGAAAATGGCCCTGTGTCTTAGACATATAGTCGTTAATCTGGTCGGGAACTATTTGTGGTTGTAGGCAACTTGTTTATGTATGAAGCGAACTATTTGTGTTTGTTGGGGCCATGTTTATGTATTTCGGAAACTATTTGTGGTTGTTGGCAACTCGTCGTGCATTCCATTGTCATTGTTTGTGCTAACACATTGACTTAGTCGTTTCCCCGCTGGTTTCGGTAGAGCAGCTTTCGGCTGGTGTCTGTGGATCATAATTTTCCATATCATAGCGCCTTAGGCCGGGGCGCTACACATGCATAGCGCCTTGCACCCGGGCGCTACACGTCGACTTAGTCGTTTCCCCGCTAGTCTCGCTGGAGCAGCTCTCGGTAGCTCTCTGGTGTCCACAGTTTGCATAGGGTAGCGCCTCATTACGAGGCGCTACACTCTGCTGTATAGCGCCTTGCAGAGAGGCGCTACACATTGAAAGCTGTTAAGTCGCGCGGCGATGGCCTCCCCAACCCTAGCTCCTCATTTGACACCTGACGCGCAGAAGGAAGGGTTGGCGGCGGCTCCTCTCTCCCCCCCCCCCCTCAAATCCTCTCTCAAATACCTCAAATCTGAAGATTTCTTCCGTGAATCAACATCCCTCAACTTGCTAGAGGTAATCTCTCTCATTTCCCCATGTTTGAACCAATGGAAATTTTTTATTTGGTGGATCTATGTTCAAATCTTGGAAACCCTACAAATGGTGAATTTTATGATGTTTTTGTGTAAGAATTGTTAATATGGTTGGTGCATTGGTCAAATGGTGGCTTGTATGATGTCTAGGGTTAGGGTTATTACTATGGTAGGGTTAGGTTTTTGTTATGTTAGGGTTAGGATGCTACTTAGGTTATGAATATGTCTTACTAGTGTTTGATTTAACTTTCAACGATATGATTGTTATTATTTTAGGAATGTCGAGAATTGTTCATGTTCATCATGTGGACAAAGACGCCTTTTTAAAGGGCAATATGGAACCGGATCCGGAAGAGGTAGACTTGGTGTTTGAGCGTAGCCCTAACTATGCCGAGGTTTTGAATCAAGTGAGGATTGAGTTGAATTGGATGGACCCAAGTGATGTTGTAGAGTTGGAGGGAAGACACAATGCGGGTCATGGTATGCACCTACGTTGGAAGTTTTTGCGTATCAACTCGGAACTTCGTTGGGTTGCATACAAGGAGGCCGTGGCCGAATCACTAGACAAGTCTATTGAGTTATTTGCCACTAAGAAGGTTGATGCTCATATGGACTTGGACTTGAACCATTGTGGTAGGAGTCCACCAATGATGAACCAAGATGAGGCATTCAGGACAAATGATGAGCACGAAGATGATGGGTATGCCGATGATCCATATGGGGTTGACCTCCATGACAACAATGTTGGAGATTTGGACATATACCTTGAGCAAGAGAGTATGGATCATGACATCCCTTACTCTCGATGCTATGCATCGGACTCGGATGACGATGGTCCCGATGAAGAAGTTGACGAGGAGGGGTTCACGGTCAAGGAGGCCGAAGCTCATAAAAAGGTATTGGGCCGTGATCATCGTATTTCGTTTTTCCGTGATATAAGTCTCGCGGATGAAGCCACGGTTGACGGCGGCAAGGGTATAGTACTCGGAGCAAGGCCAACTTCTTTCCGGGATATGGATCACGCGGTGAATGGGATATCTCCTGGTTTGAAGTTCAGAACTTTATTGGAATTTAAGGTATGGATAAAGGAGTTCTCGGTTAAGTATCATCGTCCGTTTAAGGTGGTTCACTCGGACCAAAAGAAGCATTACACGGTGCGATGCTTGGACGATGGATGCCCATGGGTTGTGCGTGTCGTGCCATTCAAAAAAGGACCCGAATGGCACATTTCTAGTTGTGTGGCAACTCACATGTGTCGAGGTAAGAAGCTTGATGGCAAGGATGTGAAACAAGGCCACCGACAACTCACCTCCGAGTTCATCGCCTATAGGCTTTCCAACTCCATATCGTCACTTCCAACAATGAGCATTAAGAGCGTCATGGAACTTGTGGAAACCATATTTCACTACAAGGTCAAATACGGTAAAGCATGGAAGGCGAAGCAAGCCGCATTCAAGATGTTGTACGGTGGTTGGGAGGAAGCATACAACCGACTCCCTAGATTGTTGGGAGCCATGGCCACCACTAACTCGGGCATGGTTCATGTGGTTGAGCCATATGGGCAAGAAACAACGAACTACAACGGAAAGATTGTCCGAGTATTTGGCCGTGCATTTTGGGCATTTGAGCAATGTGTTCGTGCTTTTGAACATTGCAGGCCCGTCATCTCCGTTGATGGCACCTTTTTGACCGGTCAATACAAGGGCACTCTATTGGTTGCAATAGGAAACGATGCAAACAAACGTTTGTTACCATTGGCTTTTGCTTTGGTTGAGGCGGAGAACAATCATAATTGGGAGTGGTTCTTTATCTTTTGAGAACCAAGGTGTTACGTCCTCAAAGAGAAATTTGTGTCATCTCGGATCGCCACCAAGGAATTCTCAATGCCGTGCAGATTGACATTCCCGGGCATGCTCCTTTGCACCATCGTTGGTGCATGAGGCATTTTTGCTCCAACTTCTATAGGGCATGTGGGAGCAAGGAGTTGTCCGACGATCTTCAAGATTGTTGTCTCACTTTCACTGATCGGCGTTTTGTAAACTTGTACCATAGATTGCTCGCTAACAGATCTCTCAACGTCGGGGGCCTAGAGTTTCTTAATCGGCACATTCAGCTTAGGAACAAGTGGGCATGAGCTTATGATGAAGATGGCCGGAGGTACGGTCAAATGACAAGCAACATGGCGGAGTGCTTCAACAACGTGCTCAAGGGTGTGCGTGCATTGCCCGTGACCGCAATAGTTCAATACACGTTCACCAAGTTGAATGAGTACTTTTTGAACTACTCACTTGAAACGGATAAGCACATGGAGAAGTTGAAATATCCGCCTAAGGTTGATGAGTTCGTCGAGTTCGAATCAAGGAAGGCGGACTCCCAAGTTGCCACAATTTATGATAATGAGGAGTTGATTTACCAAGTGAACGAGCCCGGAGGAACCACGGCCGATGGTGTCCAACATGGAGGACGGGCGTTTAAGGTCTCGCTCAAGAATTGTGATTGCACGTGCGGGAGACCAATGTTGCTCCATCTCGCATGCTCACACTTGCTAACGGCAGCTCATACTCGACATGTCGATGTCAATCACCCGCTCACCGTGAGAGAGTCCGAGTTCTCTATCTTGACTACCAAGAGGACATGGGCACCTAGATTTCACCCATACTTTGACCAATCACAATGGCCGGAGTATCATGGAATTCAACTATGGCCCCATGGGGATTGGAAGGTGATCAAACGGGGAAGACGCAAGACAAAGCGTTTTAGAGGCGACATGGACGGTTGGGGTCATGGTGGGCGAGAATGTCGCAACGATCAATTCCAAGAACCTCCTGAACGAGCCCGTTGTGGCAAGTGCAACTCTACCGGGCACAACGCAAGAACATGCACCCAAAGGAAGAGAGCAAAGGGTAGTCAACCAAGCTCAAGCCAACCAAGTCAACATGGTGGTCCTAGCCAACATAGTGGTCCTAGCCAAGAAGTTGGTGCTAGCCAATAAAGTGGTCCTAGCCAACATGGTGGTCCTAGCCACCAAGTTGGTGCTAGCCAACAAAATGGTCCCAACCAACAATATGGTCCTAGCCAACATGGTGGTCCTAGCCAGCAAGTTGATAATAGCCAACAAGCTCCTATGCAACAAATAGTGAGCCAACAAACTCCTAGACAACAAAGAGTGAGCCAACAAACTCCTAGACAACAAAGAGGGAGAAGACTTGGGCTCACAAGAGGCCGTGTTGGTGGTGGTAGAGGCCGTGGTGGTGGTAGAACGGAGAGTATGATAGGATACCTTAGTGGACCCTTTCCGTATGTATCTCCATTTTAGTTTTACTAATAAATGTTTATTGTTATTTATGAATCACATGTTACTTACTAATAAATTGTTTCCAAAAATTTTTAGGTATGGCGGCGTCTCAACCGAACAAGGCAACAATCAATTGGGTGGACTCGGACGAGGAAGGTGAGAGGCCGGGTTGGTTGGAGGTGGGTTTGAGGAAGGTGAAAGAGCAAGATGCGGCCGAACGTGAGAGAAAGAAGAAAGAGGAGGAAGAAAAGAAGAGAGAGGAGAAAGAACAAATAAGGAAGGAGTACTACGCGTATCAACGCCGTCAGGAGAGAAAGATCAAAGAAGCAGCCGAGAAACGTCAAAGGGATTTTGAGGCATCATGGACCAAGAATTGGGAAATGGTGAGGGCAAAGAAGGAGAGGGAAGCGAAGATTTTCAGGGAGAGGGTGCTTCATGAGGCTCGTCTCGCAAGAGAAGCGGCTGAGGAAGAAGAGTTCAGTTCCAAGAGGAAGGACAAGGGAAAGGGACCGGCCTCGACGCAGTAGAGCTATGTGGTTGTCATCATGTTGTCGATTAAACCTTGTAGTAATGATGCACGCGTCATCGTGAACCTTGTTTGGATTTGTCTTTTGAACCTTATGGTAATGTAATGCACTTTCCAAATTCTGTCGATTTCTGTTGAAGTTAATGCATCTTCCATCACATTCAGGCTGTTGTAATGCATCTTCCTTCAGGTTTCTGAAACCATTCTGGCTGGGATCATTTCCACACCATAGTGCCCAACGGCGAGGCGCTACACATGCATAGCGCCTTGAGCCGAGGCGCGACACATCGACTTAGCAAAAATCCGAGGCTACTCTCTGGGCTAGCTCTCGGGTGCGTTCTGGAGCACATACTTTTCCACACCATAGCGCCCAACGGCGAGGCGCTACACATGCATAGCGCCGTGAGCCGAGGCGCGACACATCGACTTAGCAAAAATCCGAGGCTGCTCTCTGGGCTAGCTCTCGGGTGCGTTTTGGAGCACATACTTTTCCACACCATAGCGCCCAACGGCGAGGCGCTACACATGCATAACGCCTTGATCCGAGGCGCGACACATCGACTTAGCAAACATCGACTTAGCAAAAATTATCACCGCTTCCGTAAGGCTCCCATACCACCTGACAACGAAGTACACAAACATCATTTTGGAGGAAGATCAAAATCATGTGATCGAATGATGTAAATAAAGATACTAACCTCCTCAGGGGTAAGCGCATCAAACTCGTTGGTGTACTGCTTGTACATGGTATTGATGTCGCTGTGAGCCTCCGATACTACGTCCCACCTATATGCCCAAGTGGGGCGCCGTAGAGGGTGATCCCCGTAGTCGTCCCAAGGAAGGTACCCCACCTCTCGCGGACGTCCTACTGGGAATCGTTCCCAGCTCCAGATCGACAATAAAACCATAGGACCCCCAATTCCACACTTGCCCGCTATACGACAAGCATCGTCCAACTGCACGTAAAGGGAAATAAGGTTAAATGAAAACATGTTTTACATGGAAATGTATGAATAAGTTAAAGCCGACCAACTAATTACCTGCCGGTACAGGTAGGCAAGTGCAGCAGAACCCCAGCTCCATTCGGAGTCAAAGACGGTCAACGCCTTTAGCCACATCCACTGTGCGGTAATTCCACCGCTATCGGCAAACAGAGTCCGAAAGATAACGTACCACACGTACACGCGAGCATACGTCTGTATCACGTCATCATCGGCATTCACCGGGCAATGAGCGAAGTTCTGTACTATCCAAACATAAGTAGCGCCGGCTGGGACTCTGTCTTTACTCTTGTCTTCGGGCTCCTCAGGAGCCATACCAATAAGGGCCTGCATCTGCGTGCGCCACCCTTCAGAGTCTGTGCTCATGCACAGAGGCTTCCCCTCGATAGGAAGTCCAAGGATCATGGAAACATCCTGTAGGGTGACTGTCATCTCGCCGGTCCTAAGGTGGAAAGTGTGCGTCTTCGGCCTCCACCGGTCGACAAGAGCCATGACTACGGGCGGGTTAAGGTTTGGGGTCGACCGGCTAACCAGCTGGATGAACGGGAGGAGGCCCAGCTTCTCGATGTACTCAGTGTACCGCTCATTGTACGGCATATCACCCGACGACGCCCCATGAGACCGAATCTTCAACGGTACAAGCTCCTGCAAAACAATATGACAAATAAATTTATTACAAAATAATCTTCTACCAAGGAATAGAAAAATAATACATACAAGGGTAAAAGTAATTTTATTACCTCTCCCTTCTCCGCCATCAAATAGGCCCGGTGTTGAACATCGTAGTGATTATCTAGTAGCCACACCATCCTACATATTCGAAACAATAGGTTCAACACACTATGTTTAACGGAAAATAGTAACCATACCATCCTACTAGCCTAATGATATGGCCTAATTGAGAAGATAATTGAACGCTCCGGCCTAATGATATGCATTGCAACTATGCCATATTGTTGATGTTTTACAAACGATGAACAACAATCCTACGTTTTCCAACTATCACACTAACAAACTAACATCATCATAGTGAGGATTTCCATACAATCTGAAAATTTTACCAATACATACTATGCCTATCCTAATGCTAAACATATTACAAACATTTCATTCTTCCATAAAGACAATCAAATAGGCAATACATTTGCATCCAAATATACTAATTTTGGAGTGAAACATATAGATCAAATATTTGCAAATGAATTTGGGATTGAACCCATACCTTGCTCTTAGGGGTTCGGTGGGGAGGAGCTCGGTGTGGAGAGGTGGACGGGCGGAGGAGCTCTGTGGGGGGAGGAGCACGGACGGAGCAGCTCTGTGGGGGAACGTCCAATGACGGAGCAGCTCGGTGGGGGGTGAGGAGCACGAGCGGAGCAGCTCGGTGGGGAAGACGACCACGAGCGAAGCAGGAGCAGGAGCTCAGGGGAGGTCCACGGGCCGGCGGCGGCGTGGTTGGGAGGAGCTTGGTAGGGAGCAGCTCGGTGGGGGGGGTGGGGAGGCGGTGGGGAGGAGGACCACGGGCCGGCGGCGGCGGCGGGGAGGAATACCACAACCCTAACGCGCCCGTGCTCCTCAGTGTGGGAAGTGGCCACTAGGGCCGGAGGTGGGCGTCGCGCGGCTTAAGGATGCGGAGCATAGCGCCTTCCTACAAGGCGCTACAAATGCGAAGCATAGCGCCTTTTACCAAGGCGCTACACTACCACGGGTGGGGCCCCCCGGCGCCACGCTGGCAGGATGTGTAGCGCCTCCCACGGAGGCGCTACACCGCATAGTATAGCGCCTGATTATAGGGCGCTACCCAAAAGGGTTATTTCGTGAAATAGTTTCAACCAACGTTTATTTCGTGAAATTGTTTGTCTTTGTGGTTATTTTCGGTCAAATTACCGTGTGGGTGTTGGAGTGTTGGACGGCGCGGGCAGTGCAAGGAGTCTGTCGTCGGTGTGGGCAGAGTGTAGGCGGCGGTTGGGGGATGGCGTTCTCTGGCAGGATGGCGTTTGCTGGGCCTTGCCGGGCCAAGTGGTCATCAGAGATGGGCCTGTTGAGCGAGGGAACGATCGAGGAAGGATGACAGACGATGGGAGAGCACGTACGACCACCTCCAATCCCAATATTATAGTTTAGAAGATTAGATAGATAGATAGTTTAGATAGATAGATGTTAGCTCATGAAAAGATATCAATGGACTAGGAGTTAATAATATGAAATTTATAAACATAAACAAGATTGTAATGATCATAATAAATCATGGTAGAGTGGTATCTAGCTTGTCCTTTTTTGAAAAGCAAAACATAAATGTTGAGCACCTCCGAATTTTAAGTGGAGACTAGAAATAAGGGTTTCAGAACAAAAAAATCTCAATCATGCCACACTCAATAATATTTTTGGACAAAGCACATTATACTCAGAATGACAACTATGCTCTCGAAGATGGTGCTCAAATAAGGGTGATGACTCAACATAAAAATAAAAGATAGGCCCTTCACAGAGAGAAGCGGGGATTAATCATGTGTTAGAGCTTTTTAAGTTGAAAACAAAAGTAAAAGCAATTTTGAGAGGTGCATGTTTTTATCAACGAATGGTAGCAAGGAAATTCATTATAACCCATGCTAAATAAGGCTTTTAGAGTTTTGAGAGCGGCTATGTAATTAGAGGAATGATGTCTGATAACCCACAAGTAAAGGGGATCAGTTGTAGCCTTTTCGATAAGTAGGAGTGTCGAACCCAACGAGGATATAAAGGTAGGATAAGTATTCTCTCAAGTTTTATCAACCACTGATACAACTCTACTCACACCGAATGTTTTCTCTATCTGGGAAATTAAACTATAGGAACAATACGGGTATGAAAGGATAGCTTTGCAAGATAATAAAGAACAATAAAATAAATATTAGTTGCTACAGAAATAAAGACCACTAAAGGACCATAAACTAATAGAACTATGAGTGTGGAAAAGTGGTGAAAGGCCTGACGGAATTTTCCATAATTAATTAGTGAAGTTACTCGGTTCATCGTCTTCGATGCAGTTTTTTATGTGGGAGAGGTAAAGCATACACGTTCTCAACTACCTGTGATTACATGTACTATATTATTGGAACATTTGCAAACATCCACAACTACTAATATCCATTAAGGTAAAACTCAACCATAGCCTTAAGATCATATGATCCTCTTTATCCCATACAAGTCAAAAACCGGGATGGGGCTCAGGTTTCTGTCACTCCGGCAGCCCCACCCCCCGGCTTCACGTACTACAAACCCTATGATGTGATCCATACACACACAAGTATATAATAGGCACCATAAGACTGTACCATATCGGCATACAACTCGAATCAACGAAAGATATTCAATAATTCAACCATAGGACAAAAAGGAACTACACAAACATGACATAGATCATAGGATACTATTTTATAGCATCAAACATCATGTTTACATAGGTGATTACAGAGGTTTGTGAGAGAGTGAACCGTTGTAGCTATGGAGGAGATGATGATGGAGGTGTTGGTGAAGATGGCGGCCATGGTGGAAAGGGCAAGCCGGAGGCGGCGGCGGTCGGCAGCGGCGCAGGGGGCTCCTCCTGTGTCGCCGGCCATCAAGGGTTGCGCCGCCCCTTAACCCTTTTCCTCCATGGCTTCTTGGGGATGTAGATGATCCCTCCACCTTGTAGATGAGAGCAAGGGGGAGGCAATTTCGTGGCTTTTGGTGGCTGCCCCCAAAATTAGGATTTCCTCTCTTTATATAGGTGGTGACAATCCTCTTCGGCCATCCGATCGATGGCCCATTCATTCAAGGGCTCTTGGGCACTTCTAGAAGCTTCCTAGGGACCCCTCTCAGCCCTCATGAGGCTCCAAATTCATAGCTTGACCGAATCCTCCAAGTTTGGTAAGAGTTGGGGTCAATCACGTCACCAACTTTCGGAATCCCATAATCATATATTTGGACTTCAGTAAAATGGGTCTCCAGATCGCAGCAGAACTCCGATTGGACTGTTTTTGGGCTTAAATGAAAGGTATGGAAATTTCCCACAAATTTGTAGAAGCCGGGTTTTCATTTGACGTCATATTCGGCGGTCAAACTGACAATCTCTAAAATCTGTAGGGGTGGACAGATTTCAGGAAAGTCAGAATCCACCTCCAATAAGGCTTCTTTTGCGTTTTTATCAATTTCAAGTAATTACTACACATCAAATTTTAAAACAAGAAAATTGTGCACTTTTGCAATTATTAATAGGTTAGTCCAAATAAATCATAACCTTAATATAAAAACAAGTGTCAAAGGCATAAAAGTAGCATGGAACAATAAAAAATTATAGATACGGTTTGGACGTATCAATGTCACTCCTTGTTCTCCTTTGGTTCCACTAACAATAGATTTGCCGATTTCTCGGGGATATGTGTGAAGGAGGTGTAATGGGTTATATTTATATTTTCTGAGACACGGAGTCCCTTGCCATCTCTCGGCAAATTTAAATGAGCACATATTCCATACTCATCAGGTGAATAAGAAAGAAAGACCTTGTTTAGCATGGGCATAACAAACTCTCTACTACTTCCTCATGAGCTAAAACAAAGACACAAAATGGACTATTTTGAAGGTTTTAAAGATAGCACATGACAAATTTACTTAGAATGGCTATGAAATACCATGCATATGAAGATATAGTGGACTCAAATGGAATACTTTGGCTTAGGAGTTTTGGATGCACGAGTAGAGTTTCCATTCAGTACAGATGAAGGCTAGTAATAGACTGAAAAGCAACCAACTAAGAGAGAAATACTTGTCATAATCATGATTTGTGATAAAACAATATTGAATAGAAGCATGGAAGTCATATTACCATTCTGAAACAAAAATATTACCGAGGCTTGATGGACTTTATTTTTAGTCTCAAACATGTGTAAGCATGCGCCAACATAGAGGGGTACAGAGGTATGTGGGAGGATAAACCACTGTATACAAGGAGGAATTAGCGATGGAGATGGCGGTGAAGCCGGCGGCTATGGAGGAAAGAGCAAGGCGGAGGCGGCGGCCGGCCGACCAAGGGGGAGCGCCACCCCCTAACTCCCTTCCTCCACGGCTTCTTGGAGCTGTAGATGAGCCCTTCCCCATGGAGATGAGAGCCATGGGGGAGGAAAATTCATGGCCTTTGATGGCTGCCCTCAAAATTAGGGTTTCCTCTCTTTATATAGATGTAGACAATACTTTCCGGCCTTCCGATCGATGGCCGTTTGATCCAAGTGCCCTTGGGCACCTCTCGAACCTTCCTAGGGATCCCTATCATCCCTAATGAGGCCTAAAGCGTGGCTTGGTCAAATCCATCAAGTTTGGTAAGAGTTGGAGTCAATCACGTCACAAACTTTCGGATTCCCATAATCAGATATTTTTCCTTCAGTACAAAGGGTCTCCAGCCCACATATGAACTCCGATTGGGCTGTTCTTGGGTTTAAATGAAAGGTATGGAATTTTCCCGCAACTTTGTAGAAGTCAGATTTTTTATTTGACGTCGTAATCAGTGGTCAAACTGATAATATCTAAAATCTCTATAGAGGTGGACAAATTTAGGGAAGTCAGAGTCCGCCTCCAACAAGGCTCATTTTGCGTTTTTATCAATTTCCAAGTAATTACTACACATCAAAGTATAAAACAAGAACATTATGCACGTTTATAACTTTTAATAGGTTAGTCCAAATAAATCATAAACTTAAAATAACACAAGTGTCAAAGGCATAAAAGTAGTATAGAACAATCAAAAACTACAGATACATTTTGAACGTATCAGGCCTATTCCATAGATTCTCGTCAACATCCATTGCCATCTCGTCTTTAAGTGGTACGTCCCTGGTGGCATTAAGGCAGCCATCGATGGAGTCACAGACTCGATGGAGAGGACCAAGGACTTGAGTGCTTCTTCTGTTTTGGTTTTAAAGTCCTCCATGCAAATTTCCAGGACTGTTTTGTATCATTTTCACCATGCCAGGGTCCTATATATGTAAAATGTAACCCACCAATGATGAGTTAATGCAACAATCTGGGTACTTTGAGACCCCTCTTCCGCTCATAAAAGGCTCCTTTAAACTTCTTAATGAGTATTAAACTTTCACGATTTCATGTTACTTATTCTTCTATAATTATTTCACGGGAATTTTATTTTTGGAAAACAATCCACCAGAAACGTGCATAAAAGTTTAACGAAAATAATAAGCACTTCGTTTTGACAGAATTGAAAAGCGCTTTAATATTGGTTTAAAAAATCATATTTTAATGCTTTCATTAAATTATATTGACAATGAAATATATATAGTTCATTAATGCTTTCATTAAATTATATTGACAATGAAATATATATAGTTCATTTGAAAGTTTAAAATATATACTTTTATTATATATAATTTCTACTTTATATTTCATTTTATAATTAAATTAGTCAATCGAAATTTCAAGACCCAAAGTTTCTTAAGCATTGAGTTTATTACACCATATAAATAAATTTATAGACTTATAATATGATACTTATAAATTTACCCATCCAAAATTTCGGAATTTGTTGCACATGTAATGTTTTGGTAGAAAGATCAATTCTAAATTTATATCTTTACCTAATAATAAAGGAACTAAGGCTTCTTTGGTTGGTACGTCGCCACCCTCCCACCAAAATACATACTACCGCTTATTGCCACAAAACGGTTCGTTTCTTTTTCTGAAATCAACTCGCGGTCCACAACTTCATACGTCGCTCCCAGATCTGTCTCTTCGTTCCCAAGCCCGTCGATCCAAAAACAACATTACTTGACTCCGAAGCGAGCCCCATGCCTCCGAGTCGAGCGAGCCTTATATCTCCCATCTAGGGTTCCACACCCCACCGCCGCTCTCTCCCGTCGTAGCGCGCCGCATCCCAAGGATACGCGATGCCGAGATGTCCGCCCAAGATCTTGGTGATAGCCGCATCCTTGCTGAGCCGCTCCATGCCGCCGACAGAGCACATCGAGTTTGTGCTCGTGGAGGCAGTAGGCGTCGTCCGTGTCCAACGTGGAGACCATGTCCGTGCAGCCGCATAGGAGCCGACTCGGGACAGGCAGCAAGGGCAGGTTGACGAACATGCGCTCGTTCAGCTGCAGCACCTCCGATCTATTTTTCCATCCCTCTCTTTGTCTCTTCTCTGATCTATTTCTCCTCTCCGGGTCTCGTTTCTCCACTTCAATCTATTTTCCCCTTGCTCTCTCTCTGTCTCACGCCTTGGCAGTTGATAAGACAGGCAACAGAGAAAAAGTACCGAGATAACAAGAACCAAGCCATTGTTTGGACATGGAAACCCTTTAAGAAGTGTTGATCAGTCTCATGCAGGATTTTCTCCATGTGCTGTATCACAGGCAAATGGTCAACGACTTCAGGATTGTCATTTGTTAGAGCTCACGGAGGCACGGAGATATGTGACATCATCTTTTTTGTGATTGTATAGCATTCAATAAATATGGATGAAATAGCACACATTTTCAATAAGAAGTGCAACTGTTCGGTAAATAGTAGTGTTATTCTTTTTTTAATCTTCGCTCCTCTCTTCCTCCTTAACATACCCGATGGAGTATTAGCAGACGCAAATGCAGAAGATGTTCATCAACTTGCCAAGATAATAAGAAATTCTTTTTATTAACCAGTAGTTGTACGTTTCTCTCACAATTATGTATAATAATTGAGAGCTCCTTCAACTATGGATTCTTCAACGTCCAAACCGATTGTATTTTTGTTATTTAGAACCGCAGCAACACTGACATTTGCCTCATTTTACATTGCATTTGACCCAAATACCACTTTCACCTCTTGATAAAATGCGTTATATGTTCCATATGTTAAATCAACTAATGTTGAATGGGGTTTTAAATTATCCTATTAATTTTTTCTCCCGTTGCAACGCACGGGCATGTTTGCTAGTAAACCAATATGAAAACAAGATACCCAAAGAGGCAGCATATATGGGCCAGTAGTGTGAAGCTATATTTTCGGTCCACACCAGAAGTCTTCAAGTTCTTGCCAAGGCCCAACAAGAGAAGAGACCCTCCTTTTTCGTCTTCCCCTCCCATTGTGGACGGTGTCCTCGAACTCTCTCCGCCGCCACCGAAGCTCCAAGGTAATCCACTCCAGATCTTCCTTCCTCGCCGATCTATCCACTCCCGCTTCTCGGCAGAGGACTGATAGCAGTTTTCTCCAATTTCTTTGCGGGAATTGTTGGTGCAGGGGTTCTCGACGAGGAGGACAAGCGGCGTCGGCGATGCCGGATTCTAACCTGGACGATCTGCTCCTTCAGGCCGCGGGGCGGACCGTGGGGAAGGGAAGCCAGTCCCGGCAGCCCAACCAGCGCTGGCAGCAGCCTGGGCGCCGCGCGGGGGGCTCCTACTCCGGCGGGAGCGGCTCCGATGGCTCCGACGACGGGGATTCTGACTCGGACGTCGCGCCCAGCCACCCGAGGAAGAGGCTGCCGCCGGGGTCGCATGTGCCGCTCAAGAAGAGGCACCAGACGGGGAAGGGCGGCGGCAGGGGTTACAACGACGAGGACCTCGATGATGAGGGGAGGCGGAGTGGGGGCGAGGACTCCGACAGCGCGCCGTCCGTCGGGAGCGACCTGTACAAGGACGAGGACGACAAGGAGGAGCTGGAGAGCATGACGGAGCTGCAGAGGGAGATGATCCTGGCGGAGCGGAGCACCAGGATCGACGACTATAAGCTCAAGAAGCTGGCACGGGCGTCCTCGTCCAAGACGGAGAGGGCCCGCAAGGAGAGCCCTCCTCCGCCGCTCAGCCGGTCGCGTGCCTCCGCCAGGACCGAAAGGTCCGCCACCAAGAGCGCCCTCGACGAGCTTCGGGCCAAGCGGATGAGCAAGCAGGATCCGGAGGGGTATCGTAACAGGTTCAAGGATCTGGTCCCCAAGGCCGGCTCACCGACTAGGCGCAGGGCTGGAAGTCCCCCAAGCGATGGTAGCAATGACGGCGATACCAGGGGGAGGATGAATGGCCACGGAGGGACTGCTGATGATGGTCGGGAGGATGAGTTTGACGAATCCCCAAGTAGGCTTGACCCTCTCAAGTTTGATGATGTCAAGAGCATAACCCTCCGGAGGTCAAAGCTGGTGAAATGGTTCATGGAACCCTTCTTTGAGGACCTCGTATCTGGGTGCTTTGTGCGACTTGGGATCGGCAAGACAAAAAGTGGCACCCCCAAGTACAGGCTGTGCATAGTTAGGAACGTGGATGCCAGTGACCCAGATCGGAACTACAAGCTGGAGAGTTATACAACATGCAAGTATCTCAATGTTGTATGGGATAATGAAGCCAATGCTGCTCGGTGGCAGATGGCTCAGGTCTCTGACTCTCCGGTCCTCGAAGAAGAGTTCAAGGAGTGGCTTCAAGAGGCTGAAAAGAATGGTGTGCGCATACCAACTCGGCAGGAAGTGCTAGAGAAGAAAGAAGCCATTCAGGAGGCCTACAACTTTGTGTATTCAGCGGGTACTGTACAACGGATGCTGCAAGAGAAGAAATCAGTGGGACGTCGCATGAATGTTGCTGCTGAGAAGGATAAGTTGAGGGATCAGTTGGAGATGGCCCTGGTCCGGAGGGATGAAGCAGAAGCAGAAAGGATCCGTACAAGGCTGAAGCAGCTGCAGAACATCGCACAGCCAATGTCAAATAACGAGAAGGCAGCAAAATTGGAGGAGATGAACAGGAAGAACCGTGCCGAGAATTTCAAGAATGCATCAGAAATGAAAGCTGTCAATACAGGTCTGAAGGCTGGAGAGGCTGGTTATGATCCTTTTTCAAGGAGGTGGACAAGATCGAGAAATTATTTTGCGGGAAAGCCGGGAGGAGAAACAGAAGGAGATAATGCTGAAGCCGCCAATGGGAATGGCGGTGATGTAATCGTTGGCAAGGAAGATGTGAAGAGTGGGGTGCGAGTTGGTACAGTAGTGACAGCTTCAGCTCTAGTAGCAGCAGCTGAAGCTGGGAAGCTGGTTGATACCAATGCACCTTTGGACCTCGGGACAGAAACGAATCCCCTGCATAATTTCGAACTTCCTATATCACTGGCTGTTCTGCAAGAGTATGGTGGGCCCAAAGGTCTGTTTGAAGGCTACATGGCGAGGAAGCAGAAGATAGAAGCAACGATGGGTTACAAGATCCCCGACAATGATGGAAGGAGGCATGCTTTAACACTCTCAGTGAGCGACTATAAAAGGCGACGTGGTCTCCTCTGAATGGATATCTCTCTCGGTTGCTCGATGCATTTATCTGGTCCTCTTGGCAACAACTCCTGTGCATCACTGTGACAAATTGTCCAGACCAGTCGCATTTTAGCCTTACTTCCTCTCAAGTGAAACTGAGACAAGCAGATTGCACATTATTTTCATAAATACATAGACCTGTATTTCTGATAGTGTTGTTGAAATTTCATGTTTCTTGGGGCAGTGCCATTTCTTGTTTATATTTGTGGATTGCATCAGTTCTTTTGAATCGTATCCGTTGTTGCTCTTGCATAATACTGTGGACAATGCCAGGTGGAAATATCTTTCTGTATGTTTGCCATGTTTTTTCTCTTCCCGGTCGCCGTCTAAAATGTATTCAATACTTTAGATTGGTTCCATTGTTAGTTTGATTCAAATCCAGTGCTGGTTTCGATGTGTTTCTCAGCTAGTACAGATATTCTTGGTCGTTCGTTTCCTCTCTGGCTCAAAGCAATTGTAACTCAGGCGTCCATCTGACGTATTCAGGTTTCAGTGCATATGAAATGATAGTGACAGTTATCTACTGTTGTGCTTTATCATTGTGAATATTTTCTTTTCAAGTGCATTTCTGCTCTAATACTAGTTTTTTTGCACGACGTATGGACCTGAGCATGCTGTCAAATTCTTCTTACCACGCTACAGAATGTACCGCAAATTGCTGTACCATTTGCACTGGAGGCACGCAGAAAAGAACTATTGAATTAGAAGTTTCATAAGCTCACCAGACAAGAAAATGGAGAAAAGGCTCAAACTTCCAATTCCAAACAGCAGGTCATCACACCTTAATGCAGTTTAGATTAGAAACCATGGTAGCTTTTATTCATATCAGATTACACTGGTCCTTTTATGTTTAGCCGTTTGTTCATTATTACAAAGCTTCAATGTCAAAAGATTAAGCACAATGTTAGCACTTGAACCGGCATTAGTCGTTCTTTGCTTTCATGAACTTCTTGATGATGCCCATCATCTCGCTTCCAGGGAATCGCCCAAGGCAGCCCCTTGCAGCAGCGATCTCCGTGTACTCACACACGGTATCACCGCTAAAAGCTTTAAGCTCGTCAGGCGTGCGTTCTGCTGGTTCTGAGCTAACGGTTAGATCTTCTTTGGATTTAACCGAAGGCAGCGGGAAATCATCAAGGGGTGTGTTCATCACATTGTCCTCCCCAATGGCTCCCACAAAATCTTTCAGCCGGCATACCGCAAACGGGACAGGTTCGAAGCTATGGTCACCGTACTCAACAGGCGTAGAGTGGTCTCCAGTGACACAGATGAAGTACTGGTAGTGCCCTGACTTCTCAGCTTCCCACAGGAGCCTTGCAAGCTGACCAATAGCCCGGTCAACAGCTTCCAGACCTCGTACCTTTAACTTGACAGCCTTGTCATGGCCAGCATCGTCAATAGCCTGTGTCAATTAGCATAATAGGAACTATCAGCATCACACAGTTAATGCTAGTTTTAAGGAGAGCCTGGATTGTGTTTTAACCTTGATGTGCAAAAACCCAAAGTCGTATCCATTTTCTCTTCCGGCTTTATATTCCTCTTCTCCAGGCACAAAAACGCGAGGTGGTGTGTCCAGAGGAGCAGAGAGTGCCCTGGCTATAGCTTTTGCCTTGGAGGTTAAGAGAGTTCGATAATCTCCAGTTGCTCCAGGTGCTTCAAGGATATCAATGCCCAACGACATCCCCAGTCCGGCTATGATCTTTGTAGGAGCTACCATGCATGGCGCAAGTCCATGCTTGGTTTCAAAGGGAGGTACCTAATATAGCCACATGCCACTTCATTAGAAAGGTAGTCCAGTGCATCAAATGCCAGTACATAGAAAACATACATGTTAAATCTTAACCAGGGAACTCTTGTGCGTTTTAGATGGAAAACTCTTATGCTTGCATGAAGTAAGTTTCATTAGATTTGGAAGAGCCAACGCAGATGTTGACCAATATCGTGTTACTATATGTGTTACAATAGTGATGTATATACATTATAACTAAATGGATGCTTAGTATATAACTGCAATGTCTCGCTTCAAAGCCATTAGTGCATTATCGTTGATAGTTGTATAAGTATAACAAAACTGTAGGAAAATTAAACATGGAAGATGCCCTAAGCTTAAGTTGGTAAAAATCCAATATTAGAACTTGAGAACCAGCTCTGGAATATGCTTCTTTATGGGATTAAACACACTGCAGGAAAGCAATAGCACAGTGCAAAATTTCCAGACCTATCTTTCATAGTGATATTGGTGCCCCCAGAGAGTTGCAAAAAATAAATAATTAGTAAATGTAAAATAAAGATATTGGGTCCACTAACCTCAATCCGGATACCACAGCCTCGCAATAGTACAACATTAGCAATATTCTTCCCCTCGGCTGCGCGCTTCGCATTGATGGGTTGAGAAACAAGTATACGTGTGATCTCCTTAGAAAGCTCGTTAACCACAGCTGCGGTGTTTTTAGCTTCTTCGGAATCGTCCAAAGGTTCAGCCTTCAGATGCAAGCGGTTGTCCTTCAGCGGATCAGTTCCAGAAATGTTTCCGCTCAGCCTTGGCCCTTTCACAACCACACCACATCTGTGCTCAGTTGCGTACCTGAAGAGAAGAGGTGTAAGTTATGTTGATAGCTAAACAATAATAGCACACTAATGGTAATAGCCTTTATGAATAAGTGGTGTACCTGACTCTCACTTCGTATTCGGGAAACGATGGGAGCTTCATCCCATCTAATGCAGCACAGAGGATTGGGCCTTCCTCCTCGAAGTGCCTATCCGCCCTCCTGCTGACGATAACCCCCGTGCTTTCATCCAATGTAGCAAAGTTCGACTGCGTGCGATTTGTGCGTGTAATTCAGCAAAGGGATACAATACATTCATCTAGTAAAACATACTGCACAACTTCAAAGTGCCAGCCTGATCTGGGGCAAAATTACTAAGGTAAGCACAACATCTGACATGAAACGGCTCCAATTTAGTACTACGATTACTAGACCACTATGATTTGAGCCATTTGCAACTAACTAGCTAGGAAGAAATACTCTATGAAGTAAGCTAAATAATTAGAAATACTGAAGCAGAAGGGTGAACTAAAGCTGATCTACTATTATAAAGTAAGAAGTAAGAAATGTGATCTAGTGTCGCTAGAACCGGACCTTGAAGGCGATGTCGCCAGGGGCCATGGCGAGGCCGGCGCCCATGGACTCGAAGGCGCCGCGGCCGCGGTAGTACACCCGGGGGTCGTACCCCAGGAGGGAGAGGTGCGCCGTGTCGCTGCCGCAGGCGAGCCCTGGCTCCACGGGGTCCATGAGGCCGACCACCCCGGCGGACGCCACCGCGTCCAGGTGCGGCGCCGCCGCCGCCTCCAGCGGCGTCCGCGCCCCCAGGTACGGGATGGTCACGTCCCCGATCCCGTCCACCAGCACGAACGCCACCCTGCTCCTCGCCCCCGCCGCCGCTGCCGCCATCGCCGCCGCAGAACTGCCGCTCTTTTCTGCTTTCCCCTCCTCCCCTTTGCTGCCGCGGCGAGCAGCTTAGCGGCGAGCGGACCTGGTCGGGTCGGACCAGGTTCGGTCGGATCCGGACACAGACCCGGTCGGTTCTCTCGTTACAACAAGGACCGACCGAGCCGCGACGCCTCCGCCCCAAATCTCCAAACGCTTGGCGCTCGCTTCGCCTTCGCTCGCCTCTTCCCCTGCCCCTCGCCGCCGGCGATCGCCGGGATCCTCCCCCGAGAGCCTGAGATCTCTCCGCGCCGCCGTACCGCTCTTTCCCGCATCTTCCTGCGTCTCTGTCTCACTTTGTCCGCGCTCCTCTACTCGCGGAATTTGGCATGTGACGAGCGGGGGTTACACGGGGGAGGAGGCGCCTGCGGCGGCAGCGGGCCACCGGTTGATGCCGAGATCTTTTCCCGTCTCTGTGTGCATTCTCGAGGACTCGGCGTCCTCCAGGAATTCGGCTGTTGCAGGTGAGACACTTGTAAAATCAAAAGCAATTTCCCCGTGCTGTTTTTTTTTTACTTCGCCGAAATTTTAGTCGCAAAATCGATCCGACGCTGTGATTGTTGTCGTTGAGGCACTGACTTGCGAATCAGATTTATATTTCTCGGTGGATTTTATCCGGATTTTGATCTCAAATTTGAAATGCGTCAGCGACGGAGTGGAAAGATGGTACCAGTGTGATAGTCAGATTGTCACAGTACTGGTTACTGTCTCGTTGTTCTTTACCGGGCAGTTGTGCACTTATTGTCGTTAGAACGCTCAAGTGTAGTTTGATCTGAATGTAGTAGAGTATAAAATGGTTGGGAGATCAGACATGCATTCTGCGACGCACATTGTAGGACTGTCTGTTAAATTTCCACAAGATGCTGGACTGGAATGCCGATGTAATATCAGTGTCATTCTAGTTTATTTTTATAGTTTTGGTTTGATTCTCAGAGTATGAAAAGATTGAGGCCACACTTGCAAATGGAACTTATGCCAACACTGGATGACTAGTTGGCCCAACGGACAGGTGTTACCAGATTCTTGTTCCAAGCATTGAGTTAACAATACTAGATTCATAGTGGAATTGCAAACCGCAATTTCATGGTGGTACTTAGAGAGCTTGCAGTTTGAATTGTCGGAGTAGGTCTGTGATTTTTTTTTTGTTCATTGTTTCAGTCCTGAATTTAGAATCACATTTTCTTTTGTAATTTGGTCAGCATATGATTGACATGTTGAATCATGGAATGCTAATTTTGGTCCTAAATATCTGCATATACTAGAGGATACCCCGTGCGTTGCAGCGGGACCTTTTAGAAACAAATTATTGAACACATGAAATGTTGAAAGCTTATATGAAAATAGTGTAGCATAATCTCACAGGTTATTCAACTATCATATAATTTTGGATAATAGGGTGATGAAGCACAACCAATAAATATCTTGTATCAAAATGAATTGATGATCCCAAATAAGAACAACCCAAGTTTTCATGCTGATAAAAATCCTGGAAATATGAACACAACCATAATTCGTATAACTGAATTTCCTTGAATATTACCAAGGCAAGATTGACACAACTTCTTTTCTTTGCTTCTTCATTTTGAATATTGCATGCAGAGGTGACGTCCCTCTGCCTGCAAAGCAAACCTTAAGATTACTGATTATGCATGTACTCATGTATGTAGCGATTTTCAATTATGATGATGCATATGGAATGTCTTGCTTGTCAAATCAAATATGTTCTCACTGAACGCATCATGTCTGACATAGAGGCAGACAAATATAATTTTGATGGACCAAGGAAAATGTTCTCTGCACATGGTGAATCAATGACAAATGGCATACCTATTGCACATCATGTAGACGTAGAAGATGGTGAGGCAACCCCGATCAGTAGACATTCTAGCATACTATATTTTTTGAGGTTTATTCTAGCATAATATAGTCATATAAACCCGATTAGTATGATAGCCCCGACCAGTAGACATTCTAGAAGATGGTGCGTTTCAAATACAGTCATATAAAATAAAAACTGAAACTGGATACGGATGAGGGAAATCTCAAGCAAAATAAATAAGAAAGGAAGAGTGGGGAGGAAAGTAGGGAATTCGTACCTGATTATGTAGAGGAGCTATGTCAATGAAAGGGCAGCTCTATGTAGTGTAGAGGAGCTCATGCTTACAGATAAGGGAAATCTCAACGCAGCCGCATTCAACATTCATTGAATTCAGTCCCGATTCCTCCTTTGTATGCATACATAATTACATAACAGAGCAGAAGGAAATACATGTTAGAATGAGAACTCAGGATGGGTAAAACTCCAGCCTTTGGGGGTCCTAAATTTAGTGGTAGGAAAAAAGAACCGTGGAAGCGATGCCCAATAATTTAAATTTCTCCGTTCCTCAAATAATCCAAGTATAAGAAAAGGTCCACTGAAGTAACAGATCCTAGCACTTTGTAACTGACGATCTGCATCACAAACAGATGTATTTAGTTCCCGCAGCATATAAAACACCTGTGCTTAAATTGCACATGGGACAAAAGGTGATAATAAAAAAGTTCAAATGAATAGAATGAATATGTAGCAATTACCCCTGGTTACATATCTATAATATCTAAATAGGAGTATGATAGATAGTGAGGTGGATATATCTCATGTCAAGAGGGGCAGCTGAACCGATGCAACTCCCGTCGCAACAAAAAAAAAACGACAGAACATCCCATCGATTTTCCAGTATCAACAGCAAACATGGTGATTCTATATATTATCACGACTACTATGTACCAGACTACTGCAGTCCGGCCGGCCAGCGGAGACATCCGAGAAGAGAGAGGCAGAACTCCAGCCGGCGGTAGTGTACATCAGTACATGGCCTTCATATGACCTGCAAATCTGCAATCCGCTCCCACACGATTAGCTCTAGACTCCGGAGGCTGATTGGGATCGGTGTGGTTCAGGAAGGTATGAAGCTGTGCTAACATGCAGGGAGACGAAGCAGTAGATGTAGATGGTGTGGCCGTGTGGGAGATCGGAGGAGTCGCTAGAAAATATTTATTGGAGCCGGCTGGCAGGATCAGCTTCATGGTCAGTTACAGAGAAAAGAGGAGCATCTGTAATGGAGGAAGCCTGAATATAACTGAAGCGCCTCCAAAGGAATAAGTGAAGACGATGGCTCTTCGACTTATTGATGACGTGGAATTCGGTAGTGGGTGCCGTCTATTTATGCTGAGGTGGCAGATCTATACTTCTTATAAAGCAAAACCCCACTAAGTGCAATTAATATTTTTCTATCTTCACATGCAAGCTATCCACATCACTTACTCTTTTAGCCAATCAATTGTCCATGTCACCCCACTAACATTTATTAATTATTTTCTATCTCTACATGCAAGCATCCACATCATCTTTGTTTAGCCCATCAAATTGTCCACATCATTTTCTTTATGTTCGAATGATAAGATCACACCATGGAGCTATGTAGTTATACAAGTAAATCATGTGCAAGTAGAACACCGGAATAAGTTTTGCCCGTGAAATTTTTGCCAATTATTTTCAGGATGGAAATCATAAAATTGTTAGTCGAAATTGTGGGCTCTTTTATATGTATTCTCTCAAATAGTTTCTAGAAATATTATGCGGCAATGTGCATGTCATTTTCATGCAAGCCATCCACAACACCTGCTTCTTCAACCTGTTGATACAATCTTATCTATATAAATTAGATACACCCCTAAAGCATAACGATCTTTAAATTATAAACCACACATATATTTGATGTCTAAAATTTATAGCATCTTGACTGTCATGATTAACTAAATCTTGCATATTTTTTTGTCAACTTCAAGTTTCATAAATTTTATTAAATTTCTCAAGAGAGACCCGCTGCAACGCGCGGGGTGTCGTTCTAGTTTGATAAGACGTGGCAGGCTAGGATTGCTTAGTTATGCTTGATGAGGTGGACACCTTGCATGTTGAGAGAAATAGACTTAGTGGGTTGCTCCTATTTAAATATTATAGATTAGTTTCTTTGTAGTCATGAAATACAAGCTGAAGCATGCAAAACTGATGCGCTGTCTAGGGTGCATGCTGCATCTGTAGCTTCACTTGTGCTGTTCAAAATTTCCATATAGGATTTACTCATGAATCAGTGGCGCATGGCCCCACATGGGACACCTCACATGTGTGCTGTTTTCTCCATGGATAGGCTAAATGTTGGAAACACAATGATCATGTATATAATCAAACTACAAGTTTTGAATTAGCTAATGCATTGCAATGTTCCTTTCAGCATGACATGACCCAAGTCCAACTTTAGATGTCAGTATAATTTGTTAACTGGTATCATGTGCATTTGGTTGTAATGTAGGTTGCTATTCCAAAATGGTTTGCATGGCTGGGCATTTTAAAATGGCTTCTGTGCTGAAGCTTGTGATGATGGAAAATCATGCTACACCAGGTAAACTATAACAAATGTTTTAACTCACTGTGAGCTTCCGTTTAGTTTATTCCCAAGATTTGATTAGTTGATCCTTAAAACCTATCTTATTATGAAATTCAAGTCATGATACCTTTACAGCAGTTCTCTTAGTTGCAAGACTGTCGATTTGCGTGCATAATACCATTTTCCATTTTAACGAACACCTATAGTTTATATGTTTATTATGTGCAATGACCTTAGACATTTCACCATCTGCATGGAAGGTTTAAAATGTCACTGTTTTGTCATATGTAGACAACTAAGTTGTACACATTTCATTCCCTGGATTTTTTACCTGTAGGTTTTGTCAGAGAATAACATAAAGGTTCTTGGTTAGCAAATAGCATATCCTACCTGACATATACCTTATGGGTGCTTGAGACCGGAAATTAAGTCTCCCGCCTGACATTTTCGCAGATGAGGTGATTAACCAGAAGAGTGCTTCACATATCCTACACAAGCAACTTCTAGGTGCACATGAACCAAATTTACTTGATGAGGATGGTACGCTCTTCCCATTTCTTGAACCAGCAGATCACAGACTCATGCAATCCCTTTAGAACTTTTGCCTGTCTCTACCAGTGGCGCTATTTAGTGCTGTCGGTACTGTCTGATTTGTATTTTCTTTGTTGGACATGTAACTTATTTATCAGTTTTTTATCGATTTATTTCTTGGCTCATGTACTATTAGGCCATATTGCTTTGTGACACAAGTGCTATTATCATAGTTTACAGTATACAGTTTTCAGTTGATGCCACCATTTATCATCTAGTTATGTGCAGATATGCATATATTTGGATCAAAACCTATGGCTGATCCACTGGATCTGGTAACTTTGATGAACCTATATTGCCCCTTTTCTGTTCTTTTGTTCCAGTTTGAACTGACATCTTATATTGAAGGTCTGCTGCGGTACATGCCAGAAGCCAGTTAAGGCCAGCCAATATGCACCTCATGCAGGTATTTGTTCAACATGTTACACCCAAACATGATTTTTATGTAAGTTTGTTCATAGTCATCCTGATGTTTAACACGTTACATCATCTATATGAGTATAATTATTATTTAGCTTGACTCCAGGCTAGTTAGCACATAAACTACATAATCTGCAGTGCATATATTTAAAAAAACCCAAGTTGTTGTTATGTCTCATTTGACTTCATTAATGAATAGTTGAGTACTGGTACAAAAGTATTCAAGGCGTACATTTTTATTGAAAGGTGCCCTACATCCACAATGATGCATCTTATTCTTAGAGCAGCAGCATTTGTTTGCTATTTCGTATATTTTCTTAGGGAAGTTGGTGGCACTACCATTCTATTATTCATTGCGCAACTGTCCAATAATGTTAATCAACATGGGATTGTATTGTGAAGTCATTCCAAAAGTAATTTATTTTCTTTGTATGAAGCTATAGTCATTACATTATTAGATTACGTTAAGTACACAGGCAGCAACAATCGACATGTTATATACCAAAGTTTCGAGTTCTCACAGTTTTTGCTTATGATTCTTCAACCTTCCTTGTTATTCATTTTCTGGGCGTGACTTAAATTAATTTACACTTTACTTATGAAGTTTGTCCAGGCAATTGATCTGGAAACTCATAGATATTTTGACTTCTGCAGATAGGTGTAGCTCAAGGATGGTAAACCCAAACGATTCAATGGGTTTAGAAAACGATGCTGATCCTATGAAGCCTCCAAAGAAGGGCAGAAAAATAAAGCTGACAAGCAATGGAAGTATCCCAAATTAATATCTTATAGGGAACAGCTTGACTCTTGTTTATTTACCCTGAACGTCTACATAGTACATACTGCTAGATCCATTTTCTATATTTGATGTTTTTCCTTTATATTTGTTAAATGGATTTCCGTTGAATGTTTTGCTGCCTTGACATCTGATAGATAAAAAGATATATATAAAAGTGAAAGCAAAGTCTCTATCTGAAAATAAGAACACCGTCAATGACTTTGGGGTAACCAATGCAATTGTGAATAAACCTTTAAACTCTACTGCTCACCAAAGTAAGTGGTACTTTTTTCTAATTTAATCTGGTTGAGTTGTTTATTCTACTTTCTTTGTTATTGAATTGTATCTTGAAATATTTTATCTGTGTATATATGCAATGCTTTATTGCCACTACCACATAAGTTTGTTGTTATCATTAGCTTTTGACACTCAGTGATATAATTTTTTAGGCCCACTTTTGTATGCATTGGAAATACAATAATCTGAGTCCAATATTTAGAGCAAATGATACTACCTCCTTTCCAAAATATAAGATGCTTTGGTAGGCTATTTTTATCCTACCAAAACATATTATATTTTGGAACAGAGGTAATAGTACAGAGGCTGCTTACGCGGTTGACTCTTGTATCTGTATTTAGTGAAACAACATAAGTTGTGCCTTCACTGTCAGGATAGATGTTTCAATTGGTAGCTATATGATGGTTGTGGCAAGAACTAACTTTCTGGTCAGGTTTTTATTGTGCTATGGCTCATTTTATGCTTCTTTGCTTTATAGGGTTGAAAGCTGCCGTCAGTTGCCCTGAAAGTCCCTTTAGAGGTATAAGTGCTTTTCATTGTGCTTATTCCCCAAGTGCGGTGTTTTGGCACCCGGGCTCCATGTAGCCTTTTATTTCAAACATTTGAAACACAAAATTTAAAGTTTCAAAAAATTCCGAAAACATATATACATATAGCCAAAGATCTTGTCTGTAAGTGTGAAAAATCTCAATCCGAAATACTTGATATTCTACGCTACACAAAAAAGACAAAAATGTAGATCTGAGTGTGTGAATAGTGTATTAAAAAACTTGTCAGATTTTGTTTAGATTTTGTCAGAATTTGTCTTTTTTGTATGGACCAGAATATAAAGAATTTCGTATTGTTGTAGGATACAGTATTGACTACTTGCATATTTATTTTTACAATTTTTTGACACTTTAAAGTGTTGTTTCTAGAAAAATCATAATTAAGGGCACCATGTAGCCCTGGTGTCAACATGATTTTTAGTTATCCCCCCCTATAGAGTATCGGTTTCCAAGTGCAAACATTACTTTCATCCTCTTATCTGTCCTAAGTTCAAGATAATCATATTTTCAGTACAGTGTGTTCCAGCAAATTAGATAATTTGATAGTTCCCATCAGCAAATTGTCGATTTTGTGATCTCGCAGCAAATGCTAACAGTACAGTGTGTTCCAGTCTGGCAACGAATTTTACATATGTTTTTTCTGCTGGGGTTTAAACTAAGAAATGTAGCAGTCCATTGTTGAACAATGTTAATGTTCTTGATTGTAGTCAAACATAGTTGAACCATCAATAATAAGAGCTCCTCCACGGATGCCCATCATGGATGGGGTTTCAGTTTCAAACTCTAATTATTACGGTACTTTACAAAAATAGAGCGTGCTTTGTCGACATGGATGTCGGTTTGTTAGTGCTCAATTCTGCTTTATCATCAGATAGACCCCTTTTCTTTCATTTCTTCAAATTGTTAGGGACGTTAGAATATACGTGAAATATATGAGACGAGAATAATAGATGTAAAATATAGGAGACTAGTTTTTCACGGGGATTTAGTAACATGCTGAACTTATGAACAAAATATACATGAAGGATCTGTATTGCGTGAGGATCTTGGAAACCACAGTTTCTTATTCTGGTCCTATATGATTTCACATTGGCATGATTGTAGAACTCACACCCTCAGTGAGTTGGTGTAACCAATAACCTAGCAAATCAGAAGTTTCACCGTTCCAAGTTAAGGCTAACATTTCCACTCAGTTTGTGCATAATTAAAATATGTAGCTTCTCCTCTTATTAAAGGAGCGTCCCCTCTGATAATGCCCTCTTCATGTACTGAAAGAATCAGAATTTCACTGCTTAGCTTTCCAGTAGTGACTAAAAGTCTGATCTTTACCAATCTAATTTTACCTAGTGGTGTACTTGTGTCTTTCCAAATCTTGTTCTAATTTCATTATACTATTTTAGGTTTCTCTGCAGTTTCTTATGAGATGGTGTTTTGATTTCTTCATTTAACTTATCAGATGTGCCAGCCCCTCTTGCCACAAAAATGTATCATTCACAGGGCAACTACCGGCTTCGATTCGAGCTTGGTCAGCTTTACCGTGAATCATGCGCAGAGCAGTCACACAACTATGCAAGTAACACAAGTCTAAACTCGTCACAGGTTAACGAGTTGATACCTTGTGATCAATCAGCATTCCATGGTTCTGATAATTCAGTAACACATGGTGCTCCGAACAAGTTTAAACCTCAAACAAAGGTTTGATGCCCTCTTGTGATCATAGGTACGGTATGATATCTTAACATCTTGTCTTACTGAGTGGTGCATGTTCCCACAGCATCTGGATCAGCTGCCTGCAACCACATCCGAATTGTGTTCAGGAATCACTCAGCAATTATCGGCAAGCGGGCCAAGCCGTCCGCAGGCAAGAAAATCTCAGAGAGCAGACACTCAAGTGTCTGCAGTTAGAAATGAATCTGCAAGAAGCAGATCCAATAAAGCTGCAGCTCCGTCTTCCAAAAATACAGGTTAGAGCTGGGTTGTTTACTCCTTTTCTATTAACTGTAAAAAAAAAATTGGCTATATAAGATGGTGCTGAATGAGTAATTAATTTGCTCCTTGCTAGTTGCTACTCTGTTGTACATCTTTTTATACTTTTACTCCTGTAATGAATATAGGAAGCATCTAGGGGAGATGAAAACATCTAGTTTGCAATCCAAATTCCATGGAAAATAATTTGAGGCATTTCATTTACTCCCTCCGATCCAAAATAAGTGTCGGTGATTTAGTACAAACTTTGTACTAGAGTAGTACTAAATCTCCAACACTTATTATGGATCAGAGGAAGTATAATTCTTCGACAATTAAGCAACTGTTTCCTATAACATTTTGTGAGGGAGCAATTCCGAGCCTCCCAGCTCGGAAACGCTCGGAATCGCTCGTGAGGGAGCCCGCTGCCGCCCCTGGCCGGCGCCCGCCGCCGCCCTGCCTCCCCGCCGACCCCACCGCCGCCCGCCGCCACCCTGCTCCCCGCCGACCCCACCGCCGCCCGTCGCTGCCCTGCTCCCCGCCGACCCCGCCGCCGCCCGCCGACCCCGCCGCCACCCCTGCTCCCCGCTGACCCCGCCGCCGCCCGCTGACCCGCCGCCGCCCCGCCGGTGCCCTGCTCCCCGCCTACACCGCCGCCGCCCGCCGACCCCGCCGCCGCCCCCCCGGCGCCCTGCTCCCCGCCGACCCCGTCGCCGCCCTGCTCCCCGCCGACCCCGTCGCCGCCCTGCTCCCCGCCGTGCTCCTAGCCGACCCCGCCGTGCTCCCCGCCGACCCCGCCGCCGCCCTGCTCCCCGCCGACCCCGCCGTGCTCCCGGCCGGCCGACCGTCGTCCTCGCTCCCGGCCGGCCGACCGTCGTCCTCACTCCTGGCCGGCGCCCTGCTCCCCGCCGACCCCGCCCTGCTCCCCGTCGACCCCGCCGTGCTGCCTGCCAACCCCGCCATGCTCCCGGCCGGCCTCGCTCCAGGCCGGCGCCCTGCTACTCGCTGTCCTCAGTTGATTCCACGATGTTGTGCATCCAAACAAGAATTGGAATTAGGGGAATTGAGGCCAATTCATTTCCAACTCAGATTTGGAATTCAACCCCAATTCAATTCCGAGCCCCATTTCCATGCAACCAAACAGGGCATAAAAGAGCAGCAAAGTAACACTTGTGCCTAATCTAAACTAAGATAAATTCATCTGTAGTCTTCATCACTACAAGAATGTGTGATGTAATATTTTCCTAGGGCTCTTGCACCAGTACGACAGTACCTTTTGTGCTGGCCCAAAACCTGCAGAAACAAAATGATGTGTGATTATATCATCTTCTCGATTTTTCTTCTCTAGGTAAAAAGAAGACGCACCAGCAACCACTACCTGAAATCAAATCCTCATTAGATAAGCCCATTGATTGGTATTTACCTTTGACTTTATTTGCCACTATTTTTTTTTAATTTGACGTGATACACAGTTTGGCACTCAACAATGGGTAATCTTGTCTTGAATTAGCAGGTAGTTCATTGGTATAGCGGCTCCATCGGTGAAAAGTAGTATTGCATTTTGTTCATCTCATATGGAAAATCATTTTAGTTGGAATGACTTTCGGACCGGACGATCTGATTGCAAGGTCATTTTGGTAAGTCCATATCTCCGCACTTCAGTCCACAGGTAGCCTATGCATATACAGTATAACTCAACTTGGTTCCATCTGTTTTCCTTTGCAGGTTCATTGACTCTTGGTTCATGCTAACAACAACCTTGCAGTTCTACCCCTGGTGATGGAACGACGTGTAGATATCAGTGTGGAGTCCTTGTGTTATGCCCTACCCTTATTATAAATGACATGATGAATGTTCCTTGTAGTAAAAATATAATTGAATCGTTGGTATTACTTGTGTTCAGTGCTTCGAAATATACACTTTAAGGGGTGTTTGGGCCAGCGGTATTCTAGGGATTTTTGGTAATTATTCTGAATTTAAACCTAATGCTGAAGCTCCTCAGAAAAATACCTCTCATCCAAAACACCTCCTGTCGAAAATATTTAAGAGCTAAAATATTTGGAAATTTCGAGTTTTAAACGAAAAATTGATGACATCACCTGATTTGTTGCTTCTGCATGCATGCAAAGCTAATGAAAGGGACGTGTCTGCTTTACCTTATTGTTTGAGCCCTATCCCCATTGCGCGACCATAATTATTTAAATGAAGTGCATATGGTTCGCCGTTTTGAAAAACAAATAAATCTTATTCTGCTTACTGAAGAATCAAATTTTTTCATAACATATATGTGTGCACATGTTTCTCAATGTAATATTGTTGACATTAGTTTCCTGTAGGGGCGGAGATCCCTTTAGGGCACTGCCTTGATTTTTGACTGATTTTTTTACGAAAACATTAAGATGTACATCCGTACAGGTTTTTTTTTTGAATAATTGGGGTGCGAAAAATCGATTGCGAACCTAAAATCATTTTTTATATGTTTTTAGGTTTTACTTATAATTAAATATGTTTTTATTTCAAATGTACTAAGTGATTATGTTAAGATCATATATAGTACTCCCTCCGTTCCATAATATAAGCCTTTTTAGCAAGCTAGTTTAGTTTGCTAAAAAGACTTATAATATGGAACAGTAGTAGTACTAAAGTATCGACACTATTTTAATCGTTCCATTATTTTTTTTGAGTTCGTCCTCCTCAAAAATTTCCGTCCTCCGCCACTGGTATCCTGTGCAAATGTGCAATGGAGTCATCCCTATAGTTTAGTAAGTCATCCCTATTGTTTGTTTAATTCATAGCTAAATTCTACCTACACGGTAATCACTAAAAAAAGGGTTCCCTTTGCAAAGGGAACTTTTTCTCCGTTCTCCTCGCGCCAAGTGGCGCCTTCTCCTCGTTTGGTCCCCCGTGGGTGTTTGCATGTGTGAACAGTGGCAACACTAGAGAGTTTTGGTGGGATTTTTCCATCCCACCGGTTGGAGTACGGATGGATGGAAACGCATTTATTTTTAGATTCGTTTTTTTTAAATGAAATATCTCTAGAACCGTATTTTAGAATTACGAACCGTTTTCATATTTGAGATCCTCGCGTCGAGATCTTCAAAACTAGATCCCATGTTGATAGGTTTCGAGAAACTTTTTTTTGTACTACCGGTTCTATATAGTTTGTATACTCGATAGCATTGTAGTTGTACATCATGTGTAGTTTTGTACTTTCTGTTATCTTTCGCGCGGATGTACAACGATGTGTGCGTGGATGTACGACGATGTGCGCGCGGATGTACAGGTGAGTTGGGCGCGGATGTACAGCAGGTTCGCGTGGGTGTACACCGATGTGCGCGCGGATGTACAATGATGTGTGCGCGGATGTACGACGATGTGCGCGCGGATGTACAGATGAGTTGGGCGCGGATGTACAGCAGGTTCGCGTGGGTGTACACCGATGTGCGTGCGGATGTACATCCGAATCGCACTATTCTGTACTTTCTATTGTATATACTCTGTACTTCCATGTGGCGCGTTAGCGTAGGCGTTAGGGTACGGAGGATTCATCGCCGTCGACGCGATACCCTAACGCCCCGAGGCTGAGTCCCCCCGTACGCCGCGGTAGCGGCGACGGGGGACGAAGCCGAGCCGCTAGACTAAGAAAAACTTATAACTTGTATATATAACTTAGGGTTGGGGGTGGGTGGCAAGTACCCAAATTTATATACCGATATGCAAGAGAGATTTAGATTTAATTTGTTTATGGTTCCATCCAGGAACAACGCATGTCTGTACTCCTATTTCCATATAATCTGTACACCGTGGTTTATTTTCTTTTGTACTCTGTATCATATGTCATGCGTACAACCATACAATATTCAACAGGCAATTATTTTGGATGTACACGGTTGTACATCACGCGCTGCATGCTTTGTACCTTTGGTGAAGCTAGCGGCTTTGGATTTGGCTTTGTGCCGATCGATCCAAGACTTGTAGTTGTAGTTGCGTACGTGTTTGTCTCACCGTACGCAGCCGGTTGTAGCAAAATTCGTTTTTTCTTCCATACAAAGCTGCCACGTGGTGTGCTCTCGTTTGTGGAGTGCCCTTCGCGAAGGGAGCCCTTCGCGTAGCGACACCCACAAGATGCTAGATATGGAAATCTTCAATCTGACCGTGGCTACAAAAGATGGGCTGGCCTCTGTAGACAAGGCCCAATAGGCTTTTCCGTTATGTTTCAACAGGAAAACATTAAGATTGAGAAGGGAATCCCGTTTCCCGCGCAAAAGCGCGGATGCGCACCTGCCCCCGTCCAGAGTTGGCGTATGGCATAAGCCATCTACTACTTCCGCCGCCGCGTTTCACGTGCCCCCGCTGGATTCTCTTCCATTCGATCAGCTTGAACCTTCACGACTTGTGTCACGTTACGACTAGCGACTCCGTTGGTAGCGGGGTAATTCGGATTCTAACGGGTGGTAGGGAAGGCGGTCTTCTCGGGTCTTCTCTTACGCCTCCACGTCATCTGAAAAAGACACAAGTATTGGTCGTTTAATGCGCCTATATTTTATTGTTATCTCTAGCAATTAATGAAAATTAATTAAATTTAGTGTGAAATTGCCTTAATAAGAGAAGACATGTTGTATAATGTACAAAATAGCCTTCTCTTAATATTTAAGAGATCATCTCTTAGCTAAGTGAAGACAACCCTCTCTTCACTCATTCTCCCTCATCCAACTAAGCAAAAATCCAACGTGGCATCTATAAGGGAAGGCTGACATCACCCCATTGTACATGCCCTAATCCCGTCCCGGGTGTGGGCATGTTCTCATCGTTGGTAAAAACGAACATTTACATTGAACATATTTAAAGTTTTTTTTCGATCTTTCTACCGTATATAAAGTATATTATATGGATTATTTCGGATTCCAAAACATCTCCAATAATCCGTTTACCACATCGATTCTGGATTGGATAATCCCAATATATTTCCTACAAACCGTCTCATTCTTTTATATTAAAACACCACATCATGCTAGTGTATTGGAGTAAAAGAGTATTTTTGAGATCTGAGAAGATTGGGTGAAAAGAAGGATTTCATCAAATCTTCTCACATCTTAAATTCTCTTGGCAATTAAATTACACCATAGTGAACAAGGCCTAAGGCCCCGCTTGGTTGGTCGTATTCGGGCAGTAAATAGGGATATTAGTCGGCGCCGGAGAAAAAAACCGATTAAGGCTAGTAATGCCACTTGGGTTGGACTACAGAAAGGGTTCCCTTTACGAAGGGTGATTTTGACGCTGTACGAGCTGACACGTTGTGGCGACCCCGGACTAGCCGTCCGAAATACCCTTGTGCCTACATCAGCGATCCCATGATCAGTGTGTCGCTGAGCACAATCAAACTGGTAATCAAAGAACATCCATAAATACCGAAGGAATTTACTTACTTGATTGAAGTCATACTCTTCAATAGGTACTTGCAGCGGAAATCACCAAAAAACGTGGGGCCCAAGTCATTTGCCTTAACCCTACGACAACTGACTGAGAAGCGCCCTAGTTCGCATTGACGTCATTTCCGTCTCCTTCTCCCAGCTGCTCTTCTTTAAAATCTGGCTAAGACAATAGCCAGGGACGAAACCAATGTGAGTACATTTGATTGTACTCGCAACTACTTCCCCCTGAATGAGCATGCACTACACTCTTTATAGTTTGAGTAAAACTTTGTTGGCTTTGAAAACTCTATCCTTATTGAAAAGAGAAGGATAGACTTTTGTTTAATAAAACTTTGTCTGAAAACTCTATAACTTTTGTTGAAGAAAAATAAGAGAAATTTTATAACTTTTCATAACCCTTGTATATTTTTCAAAGCATCTATAGCCTTTGTTAAAAGAAAAGAAGGCTTTTCGATCTTTTTCCCATAAATCGGTTTTTGTAAGAAATCTATTTTTAAAACGTTTTTCCCGAAAGTAGATGTTTGTTGAAAAAGGTAAGAAGTCCTTTTTTTTAAAACGTTTTTCCCGGAAAATCACCATTTTGTTTATTTCCCCAAAACTCCTCCTTTTTCGACCATAACCCTTTATGGTCATTCAATCCTGACAACCTCATGCCAGCCCACTGGCATAGTTGCATAAAACATCCTCCACTTCATTTTCTCTTTCAAATCTCAAATCTTTTCCAAAACTTGCACATAGGACCGAGCAGTTCGTTCCAGCTGTCCATATCCGAGGACTCGGCTATTCGAATAGTTTTACACTCTGCAGAGGTTGCACACTTTACCCACACCATCCGGTAAACTCACCGTGTCAGCCACGTCCCGCCATACCAGTTGTATGAGAAGTTGAGTAACCGATCATAACCTTTCGCTATGTCCATGCTAGTACAAAGTTCCTCTCAATGGGTTTATCATCCCCGGCACACCGTGTGGATCCAACATATCCTTTTTAACAACACGTCCTTTCATCAAACTTGGACTCCACACTGCCACGACGGGAAACCCACCGTAATCACCCGGTATGATACGCATACACTTTTATTAATCGGTTTGAGGGTCCTTGGACCCTTAGGAGGAGTTTGAGGCACCTCATACTAACATGGACAAACTACGAGTTAAGCCCCGTGCCCATATGTGGGGTAATGTGGTCGCACAGGTTATTGGCTGTTCAGTAAGTGCAAGGACTCAATGTGCATTTTTCATAAACATCACCATTCACCACTTCTCCACTTCACACCGATCTCACGACATTCCACATTTATCCAAGTACTTCCAAAGGAGTTTTGAGTAAACAATAATTTTTTCTTTTCCCATCCTATAGTTTGAAAAAGAAATTTCCACCCAACACCTCCATATAGGGTGTCAAAATAATATACTTGTATTTTGGAAAAGGGTTTTCAAAATCATAGCTTTAGTGGCATAGACCACTTTAAGTCATTTATGATCTTTATAGGTAAAACATGTAAATCCCAAATAGACGTATATAAATGCAAGCTCAGAGAAGTAGCTTGCCTGTTTTCAGCATAATGTCCCTGGACTTCTCCTTACTGATCAAAGAAATAAACTCCGGTTCTTCTCCAATAAATCCCCAAGGATCACTCCGGTAGCGTTTATATCTAGCGTCGCAAAAAGGAAAGGACGCAATTCAACATACAGTAGGACACTCCAACAACAAACATCAAGCAATACTAACAAACAACAATCATGATGGAAAACTATTATTTAACAAACAAATTTGGAAATCACCACACTACTCATGTTTATAATAGTATGATTACAGTTGTGATTAAGCAGCTTTATTTCAATAGGAAATACTTCAGACAAAAGTTAAGCTACCAATTAATCTCTGTAATTCAAAATATCTCACCAATCTAAGGTAGAGACATTAACAAGATACTCGAGCTAATACTCAACTTAAATACAACCAAGTATAACAAGCAAGGCAATTATATTAATCACACAAAAATAATCTAATTATCAATTAAACCAACAATACCTACCATTACTAAACTACTAAATCAAGCATCACAACCACTCTCAAGCATCACACATAGCTACTGCACTCACAAAGCAACACAATTTGATTTCAATTTAATTTAATTAACTATTATTTAATTAGGTCTTAAATATGGCAGAAACTAGTGGTGCATGTTTAATTGCATAACTTAAGTTCTGTTGATCACAAAAATATGAACTAAATTTCTAAAGATAGCTACTGATGTGTATAAGCTAACCCAATTGGATTTAATTCAATTTGGGTTATTAAACTCCGTACATAATTGTTTTAATCCAGAAGGTTAGTTTCCTGGTTTTTGCTACAACTCAAGTTAATATTACTCAAAAGTTAAATCCTCTTAGGGATAACTAGTATTGCTTAAATGTGAGTTGAAAAAATTGGTTTGACCTCATTTGGATTAATAGAGTATCAGAAACAAACAAGTTTAGGTTTTATACCTTCTGTGGCATTTTGAAAATCATTATTTATTTATTAATCTAAATGGGGTGAACCCACTTTAGTGAGTTGGAGAATTTCATAAGCTTTCCAGAACATATTCATTTGCTTAATTTGGATTCCTAGATCTCGAGATATTAATTTTCAAAGTCTTGATAAATTTCCTGGCAGAGAAATCCCCTTTTTAAGTTTAACAACTTAACTGATTTGATAATTTTCTACTGACTTAAGCACAACACCAAATGGAATCAAACCAGTGGCATTGGGTAGAATAGTTGATGTACTTTTGATACCATTTTAGTTTGGTATTTTTGGTTAAACCAAGTTTTAGGAAACATTTCCCAAAGATGGTATCAAAATACTCTTTCTGAGTTTTCAGTTAAAACTAACACATTAGTCATTTTTATTTCTAATTGGAGACTTGTCCAAAAATGAACATGGCTTGCATCTATGTGAAGATGGCATGTTATACTAGCTACATCATTTTAGTTTGCTATTTTTAGGCCTCTGGTTAATTAGGAACTTGCATGGGAAGTTGGCTGTCTCTATTATTTCATGTGGGGTAAAATACCACTTAGCTATCTTCCCTAAATTAGATCTTTTATTTAGATTTTATTTTGGGGTTCACAACACTTGTTCATGCCAGTATACTAACCATACTAACATGTTATGCCAAGACAAACTCCTAAATAAATCTAGGTGAATTAATATTAACAGTTCAAAACAGAACCAATTATCTGTCCTCAGAAGTTTCTGAAAACAGACAGAACATAGCTACTTTGCCTAATTATTCCAGTGAGCTAAACTATTTATTTTGGAAAACTAACACTTGAATTTGAATCTATGAGACTAGCTCTTTCCAACCATGCAAAGACTATAAAACTTGGTGCAGTAGACTTTTCAGTATTTGCTTGCAAAGGTAGCTAATCTAAACAGATTTCAACACTGCAGAAACTTCAGAAGTTTAAACAGGGCGAGAACTAACCAGGGCCGTTGATCTCGCGATCGACGGCCCATGGCCATCATCTTCCTCCCGACGGCTGAGAACATGGGAGAGAGAGAGAGCGGCCGGGGGACTACCTGCCGGCGGCGAGGGGCTACGGTGGGGCTTGGGGTCGACGGCGGGGTCCTTGGGCAGCGTCTGGGCGTCGGAATCGCCGCCGGAGACGGGCTGTCGTGGCGGCGCTGCTCCGTGGCCGAGCAGCTCGAGTGAGCTCTCGGGCAGCTCCTCCGGTGGCTTCTAGGCGAGTGAGAGGGAGTGGTGGAGGTGTTGGTGAGGAGTGAGGCCGAGGGGGGGGGGGTTTATAGGCCGGGGGAGCTCGGGGCAGTGGGGCAAGATTGGCATGGCCATGCCGCGTGCGGCACTGGGGCATGCGGGCGAGCGACATGCGGGCTGGGGAGGGCACGGGCGCGTGTCTGGGGGATGCAAGGGGGTCTTGGGCGTGCCGTGGCGTGTCGAGGCGGCTCGGGCGGGCTCCTGTCGGCCGGGGTGGTCGCGGTGTGTGCATGCCCGCAAGGTGCTTGACAGTAGGTTGGCTGACAGGACTCCGGCGATTGCGGGCAAGAGGGAGGGGCCTGGTGCTTGGGCTTGGCATGGGGATCTTTGTGGCGTCCAGGGCAAGCTCCTGGACAAGGTGGGGTGCTGTTTTGCTGCTGGTTTGGGACAAGTTGGCATGGTGGCGGCCATGCCATGCCATGGCTGGTTAGAGCTAGGGTTTAGGGCATGGGGGTGCTAGGGTTTGTCGAGAGAGTGTAGGGGGGGGGGGGGGGGGGTACAGGGGAAGCTGCTGGACAGAGAGGGGACATCAAATGGGCAAGCATGGGGGCTGCCCTTTCATATAGGGTAGTGGCACTATTTGCACTATTTGCTACTAATGGAGTTTCAATGGCAAATCAAGAGAGAGGTGAAATTGTGCAATGGCTGGGATAAATAAGCATAGGTGTTTGGGATTTTTGGTGCTATGAGGGAATTTAGTTGTTAAGTGCATCATAGCACAGTTTGTGATTTGCAAAGAATAAAGAAAAGATAGAATTTTATTTTCCAGATTTTTAGAAAGATTTTTGAGAGAGGGAAAAGATAGCAGAGTAAGTGGGAGTGATCCTTAAGGTCACCACACTGAATTTTGTTTGGATATAAATCATTATTTTCTCACCTAGAGAAATTTGTGTGGCACTTGCCGCATGATTTTATGTGTTGATGTTTTTATTTTGTTTCCTTTCCTTTCTTCATAATTTTATTTAGCAAACACACACATCAAAACACACAATATTCACATCCCAACCACGACCACACAATTCAAACCACATGAATTAATCACACCGCCATTTCCATAATTAACAATACTATCTTATAAAAAAAGATCACACTCAAGTAGGACAAGATGAAGTTTAAGAAATGTCTCAACTCATAACTTAATTGTTTTCAAAAAGGTTTGAGAACGGAAATATGTGGGGTGATGTATTTCCCACTAGTGTTGTTTTCAAATGGAGTGGAAATCAGAGTTTATAAAATGGGAGTTGCATACACATGCACAATATCAAGGTTGATAATTAAATAGCAGATAACATATAGGTCTCCATATCCTTGGGAACACATAATTTTGGAAATACTTTTACTTTCTCAACCAAAGGGTATTTTGTTTGTTGCTGAAATCAAACATCATTGAAATAGACTTTGGCCAAAATAAGATTGAAAAAGATATATGGAATCTACTCTTGTCATAACATGAGCACCAAGTTTAATATATTTTCACTTGGGTTGGGTTCTTGGATTAATATTCACCAGTCAAACAAGCATATACATCAAGTCACACAAGGCCAACAGGTCAATATAAAGGAAAACTCAATCAGCAGTGAAGAAATTTCAAAAAGTTTTTGTTGGTTCTGAATTTTGGGTCTCGTTAATTCTTATTATAAATTTGGGATGTTACACACGTGGTGGCTGTATAAAGGTTGACAAAACGAATTTGTATACTGCCTATTGAACGTGAGCCCTTACGTGCGTTGTACGCATATATTCTCCTACGTGCGCGTCCGATTCTGCTAGCCCCACGCGCGATGTACAACCGCGTACATCCGAAACAATTGTACAAACTACATATAAGCAAATGTACAAAATTAATTTTATAAACAAATTAAATCTAAATCTCTCTTCCATACCGGTATATGAATTGGGTTACTTGCCACCCCACACTAAACCCTAAATTATATATACGAGTTATAAATTTTCCATAATCTAGCGGCTCGGCTTCGTCCCCCGTCGCCGCTACCGCGGCGTACGGGCAGACTCAGCCTCGGGGCGTTAGGATACGGAGGATTCGTCGCCGTCGACGCGATAGAGCGTCGACGACGACGAATCCTCCATACCCTAACGCCTACGCTAACGCGGCACATGGAAGTACATAGTATATAAAACAGAAAGTACAGAGTATAACAATCCAAATGTACAGATTACTACGAAATAGGGTTTACAAGTACACAGAAAAACAGAATACAAAATACGTTGACAGCGGAAGTACAAGTACGTTCAAACCCAAAGTACAGGTATGTTCAAACCAAATGTACAGGTATTCAACTTTTGGATGTATAAAAAGTTCGTCAAAACCTATCAACATGGGATCTAGTTTTAAAGATCTCGACGCGAGAAGTTCAAAAGTGAAAACGATTCGTAATTCGGATAAGCGGTTCTCAAGATATTTCATTTTTAAACTTCGGTTCAAAAAATAAAAGGGAAAATACTACCCTCCAACCGAGTACAAATAAATAGAAAACGGAGTACAAAGTACGTTGACAGCGGAAATACAAGTGCGATCAAACCGGAAGTACAAGTACGTTCAAATCGAATATACAAGTATTCAACTTTTGAATGTACAATTTTTTTTTTCGTCAAAACCTATCGACATGGGATCTAGTTTTGAAGATCTCGACGCGAGGAGTCCAAAAGTGAAAACAGTTCGTAATTTGGATAAGCGGTTCTCAAGATATTTCGTTTTTAAGATTCGGTTTTGAAAAATAAAAGGGAAAACTCCCTCCCACCCGTACCCTTTCTTTCTCTCTCTTCCTCCCCACTTTAACTCTGGTTGCGACATGTGGCGAATATTGAAACAACAGCACAAAGGAGAAGGCGCCACTTGGCGCGAGGAGAGCGGAGGAAAAGTTCCCTTTGCAAAGGGTTCCCTTTTTCTAACGATTTCTGCTGCCACTTGGACCATCGTTTATGCAAGTTTTCAGCCCAAAACTGCCAAAGATTTCTACGGAACACCACACGTCCGGATCCCAATCCCTCGTTTGACTATGCGACAAATAAACCAACCAGCCAAGTGGAACCTAAAGGTGACGAGGAGTGTTTGTGTTGTGAAGAAAAAGCATCGTGGAGTCAACATACGAGCATTTATGTTTTCCACCAAATTATAGATCTGAAATTCGATTCTTTTGTGCCATGTCAGGAAATTTAAAACCTCAGCCGATCTGCGTACCAAGAAGGGAAAACATAAATATCATGTCGTGGACAACCTACTTGTGTAGTGTACCTGATATCGAGTTCTATAAAAAATGCAACAAAAATGACTCATCTTCATAATAATAATTTATGAGCATATATAAAGAATTGGATTATTTTTCATGTGAAGTTTTTTTCGATTTTTGCATAACACTCACTATAGCTAGGTGCTAGCCCCGTGGCTGCCTTTGACCCCCCACCTCGCAACAATCAGAGGTTCCCCGACCAACGCCACTCCACCAGCGCTCTGCTATCTCCCCTGTCCTTCCCAAGCGAAGCCGAAGCTCTTGGTATGTCGGGGATAACCCCCTTTTCTTTGCTAGGGAACATAATAGACTCTTGGTATGCGGGGATATCCCCTTTTCTAAGGGTTTGTTTGGTCGCAAGGGGTAATAAAACCAGGGAGGGAAACCCCATGGGGGAATTTTGAGGGTCATAGGGGATTCCTTCTTCCACGGGATTTCCTTCCCGACCTAGCGACTAGTGGAAAGTATTCCCAGGAAAGGTGGAGGAAAGGGTCGGGATCCCCCTCCCCATGGGGTCAACCAAATGGTTGTGCGGGTTTCCCGGGGTCTTCTTTCCCTAGTAATTAAAGGACCGGGATCCTCTGCTACCAAACAATCCCTAAAAGAAAATGATTTGATATATGTTGTTTATTGTACATAGATTTATACTTGAACTTAGCATAACTCATTACTTTCTTTTTTCATTAAAATAAAAAAGAAAGTTATCTTCTGCTCGTGGTGAGTCGTTTCACCAAGGGGAGTGCGGTCACCACGCATCGTCAAGGGCGATCGTCGCCAAAGCATTCAGGCACGGCTTCTACTGGCCGACTGTGCTGGCAGACGCTAACCAGTTGGTCCGGCTCTGCAATGGTTGCCAGCGATTCGCAACCCAGAAGCATACGCCGGCTGCAACACTCAGAACAATCCCCATCACCTGGCCGTTCGCCGTTTGGGGGCTGGGCATGGTCGGCCCCCTGAGAAAGGCGAGCAGCGGCATGACTCATCTGCTGGTGGCCGTCGACAAGTTTACGAAATGGATTGAAGCCAAGCCAATCAAGAAGCTGGACGACCCAACAGCCGTCAAATTCATCAAGAGCATCATCTACCGCTTCGGCTACCCTCACAGCACAATCACGAACAACGGCTCAAACTTCGTCAAGGAAGAGTTCGCCAGGTTCTGCGGCAGGATCGGCATCCGGCTTGACGTCGCATCCGTCGCCCACCCTCAGTCAAACGGACAAGTAGAACGAGCAAACGGACTCATCCTAGCCGGCATCAAACCCCGACTGCTCGAGCCGCTCAAGAGGGCAGCCGGCGCGTGGCTGGAAGAGCTACCACCCATCCTCTGGAGCCTGAGGATGACCCCGAACCGCTCAACCGGCTTCACGCCTTTCTTCCTCGTCTACGGAGCCGAAGCAGTCATGCCAACTGACATCGAGCACGACACACCTCGAGTTGTCCTCTACACGGAAGAAGAAGCCAAGCAAGGTCATGAAGACGGAGTCGATCTGCTCGAGGAAGCACGCGAACTTGCCGAGTCAAGGTCAACCATATATCAACAACAACTCCGCAACTATCACAGCTGGCGGGTCCGGTCTGTCAACTTCCGTGAAGGAGACCTCGTGCTCCGGCTAATCCAAGACACCAAAGATATGCACAAGCTGTCATCACCTTGGTAAGGACCGTTTATCGTAAGCAAGGCGCTCATCAACGACGCCTACTACCTGATCAACGCTCGTGAACACAAGAAGGACAAGATGGACAAGGAAGACGAGGAGACGGAAAGGCCGTGGAACGCCTCCCTCTTGCGTCGTTTCTACACTTGAGAAAATACCATGTATGTATCACCCATGCTATCAATAAAGAAATGAGAATGACAAATGAATATGAGACAATCTTTGCCGCTTTCGCTTTCCTTTTTGATTATCCGGCTGCCCCGGCAGCCGGCAAACTTCCCTTCCGCGGCTGTGTAGCGTGAACAAGCTCTAAACAGTTAAATCTTCGCATCCGGTTAAATCCGGCAAGAGAACAAGCTGGAGGAAGGTAACACGTGAAAAACGCTCGAAGGAAAGTAGTGTCGGCTGATAAAAACCCTGCTTCGCAAACTCGGCTAAGCCGGCAGTCGACAACCTTTTCTTCTATTACAGACGATTAACGTACACGACGCTAAACGGCTAACTCTTCGAATCCGGTTAAAGCCGGCAAGAGAATAAGCTGGAGGATGCCTGTACGAGAAAGATGTAAGAGCGGAATTCATTGCCGACTGAACAAACTCTGGCCCAGCAACCCAAACCCTAGTATCAAAGTAGCGCGCATGATCCCGCATGACAGTGAAATGCACGTGAACGATAAAAGGAATGGTCGCAGGCGAGTGAATAAATTGACTCAACGAAATAAAAGTCATTGCACTCCAGCAACCATGTGAGCTGACCATCCCTTCATCCATTTCGTGAATAAAAACTCTGCCCACTGGCTACGGAGGCTCGAAAGCCGAGTACAAAGCAACTCACAAGGACGATCACCGACAGCCGGCTTCAAAGTCCACAGACTCAAAGATCAAGCAACAAACAACATCCGACTTCAAACAATGGCTTAACAACTGGCTGCGGCCAGCCGGATCAGAAAAACCACTCGGTACAGATAAAAGGCAACATAGCAACAAGTCCAAAGGAGCCGCGAGCAGCTAAAGGAAAGCAGAGTACATCAAGGAGCATAAACAAAAAAGAGGCGGACCACAGGCGGACACCCCCGCATACAGATGCAGCCGGCTACAGGGCTCTACCTAAGCCTAAGCTGGAGGTGGCGCCATGTCGTCATCACTCTCTTCCCACACCTGGAGGCAGAGGGAGCCGTCAAACACCTTGACGTAGAAGACCCCATGCCGATGCTTCAGCTCGAAGCGGACGATGAATGGCGGAGCCAACCGGTAGAAGCTGGCGAAGGCCCTCCAATCGCTGTAGAACTCCACCCGCCTGCGGATCTCCTTGCCCTCGCGGCTAACAACAGCCCTGGCGCGCACCTCCCAGGGTCCTTGATGAGCTCCCATGCGATGAAGAAGGAAGCGGAAGGGGCCATCGCCATCCAGTGCATCCGCAACGGCCTGAGGAAGCCATTGAGTGTGCCCGATTGGCTGGTACAAGGTCAACACGAACTCGGAGATAGGGAAATCATCCCAGAAATTGCCGATGGTAGAGCCCGACCGGGCAGGGGAGAGACTCTCCCTATCCTCCTCCATCGCCACTGCGGCGCCATCTCCGCCGCCTCGTCCACGGCCGCCACCACCACTGCGGCCACCTCCGCCGCGGCCGCGCTTCGGCGGGCGACCCCTCCCGCACTTCACCACAGCATTCAAAGACTCACCAACCTCCTTCTTCGGTGTCATGACTAGAGAAGGTGGGGGAAGAAGAAGAAGAGAATGCGAAGCGAGATGAGAAGAATGAACGGCATCACCCCACTACTTATACCAGAGCGAGGAGTTAAGGAGAAGTACCCCAACCGTCGCCGCCGTACCCCTAAGCGACGTGTGGCAGCCAGCTTAAGAGACACCAACCGCAAAAGATCCAAAGACGACTAAATGGCCACAGAGAATCCCGGGTGAGGAAGCCGAGGAGGCAACTGATACCCTGTGCGGAGGGCCGACCAAGGCAACCCCGGCACGTGGCCGCAAGCCGGCAAAATCATACCCGGGGGCTACGCAGCCGCCAAGCCGGCTCCGCGCACCCAGACGATTTCTCCAACACCCCGAGTCAAGGACTCGGGGGCTGCATGCCGCCTAGCCGACAAAAAATCATACCCGGGGGCTACGCAACCGTCAAGCCGGTTCCGCGCACCAGGACGCACATCTCAACACCCCGACTCAAGGACTCGGGGGCTGCCACGCCGTCAGCTGGTAAAAATCATACCCGAGGGCTGCGTAGCCGTCAAGTCGGCTCCGCGCACCCGGACGCACATCCCAAACACCCCGAGTCAAGGACTCGGGGGCTGCCACGCCGTCAGCCGGGAAAAATCATACCCGGGGGCTGCGCAGCCGTCAAGCCGACTCCGCGCACCCGGACACACATCTCAACACCCCGAGTCAAGGATTCGGGGGCTGCCACGCCGTCAGCCGGCAAAAATCATACGGGGGGGTGATACGTGTCAAACGTATCTATAATTTTTGATTGATCCATGCTAGTTTTGTGATGTTGTCACATGTTTTTACTATCATATTATATCATTTTTATGCATTTTGTTGGACTAACCTATTGACAAGATGCCCAGTGCCAGTTCCCTGTTTTTGTGCTGATTTTGTTGCACAAAGTTACTTCTGGAAATATTCTCGGAATTGGACGAAAATTTACGACGATTTTTTATTGAAGAAATAAGGACCGGAGCCAGAAGGGCGACCCCGGGGGGGACCCACAAGCCAGGGGCGGGTACCACCCGCGGGTCTAAGGGGGGCCGTGGCCACAGCCCGCCTCTGCCCCTCGGGCACCCCCTCGGCCGCCTCCAATGCCTATAAAATCATCCCCGACGAAAAAAATCCTAACCTCCGAAGGATTTTCCCAAATACGATACAGAGCTCCGCCGCCATTGCCGACAAGTTTCGGGGGTTCAGAAGGTCCTGTTCCGGCACCCTGCCGGGACGGGGATCGACCGCCGGGGCCATCTCCATCAACGTCGCTGCTTCCCGCGATGAGGTAGTCCCTCACCGGGGCTGAGGCTTATACAAGTAGCTATGTGGTTATCTCTCTCTCCCATGATGTGATCTTCATTGTGATCATGAGCTTTGTTAGTATAGTTGAATACATGATGTTTCCCTATGTGTAATGGATATGATGTTGCTCAAGTGGTGTTATCTACTATAATTTGCGGAGTCACCGTTGTGATCACGGTACCTCGGTGACAGTGTGGGTGCCATGTGTGACTCTATGCATCAAGATTAGAGGGATCATCATTATGAGTTTGTTCTTTATTATTGTTGGATTGAATAGATCATGAGGTTTCTTGATGCTTGTGTTATTGAAGAAAGAGACTATTCAAGAAATAGGTTGTGGTGTTTGTTAGTACTATCTTTGGATGCTAATAGTGACAGCATGAAGTGTCCATAGATATGGAATACGAACTTTAAGGTGTGCTTCTCATAGCCCTACGCAATTCTCATCCTATTTGATCCACAAAAGAATGATCTCCGAGTAACGTCTACCATGCATGTGTTTTTGTGGGAACTATCATGTGTTTAATTATGTTAATGATGTTGAGAGTAGTCACTAGTGAAAGTATGAAGCCTAGGACTTGTTTCCAAGCATTGATACAACGTTTTTAGTCACTTTTGTCACTTGTTTGTTTGCTGCCATTTTTATTACAGAATTACAAAATCACCTTTTACCATCCATATCACTTGTATTTTACCATCTCTTCGCCGAACTAGTGCACCTGCACAACTGACAATTGTATTAGGTGTGTTGGGGACACAAGAGACTTCTTGTATCTTAATTGCAGGGTTGCTTGAGAGGGATATCTTTGACCTCTACCTCCCTGAGTTCGATAAACCTTGGGTTACTCACTTAAGGGAAAATTGCCGCTGTCCTACAAACCTCTGCGCTTGGAGGCCCAACAAGTCTACAAGAATAGAAGCGTGTAGTAGACATCAAGCTTTTTTCTGGCGCCGTTGCCGGGGAGGTGAGTGCTTGAAGGTATCTTCTTTAGATCTTGCGATTAAATATTTTTGTTTCTTGTTTTTATTTTTACTACTTTGGCTTATGGAACGTTGTCCTTTAAATTTGCCTTTTGAGAGTGACCTCTCCACCACTCCCATGGTGGATAAGGTTACTCCACCTACTGAATGTATTTCTTTCGAAATACCGATGGGAATAATTGATCTTGTTATGACTAATCGCTATGCAGGAGATGGAGCTGTCCATCCTAGTAATCATCTGCTTTATATAAGGAATTATGTGATTTATTTGAGATTGCGGGTGTTTCAAGTGAGGTGATCATGAGGAAATTATTTTCCTTATCACTTAAGGAGAAAGCATTGGAGTGGTATAGGCTACTAGAAAATTCTCATTTGTTGGATTGGAAGGAGCTTATGTCTCTCTTTTATTCTAAAGTTTATCCTCTTCATGAAATTCATCAAGATAGGAATTATATCTACAATTTTTGGCCACATGACGGAGAGAGCATTGCTCAAGCTTGGGAGAGATTGAAATCATTAATGCTTAAATGTCCTAACCATGATCTTTCCAAGGATATTATTGTTAATAATTTTTATGCAAGGCTATCTCGTCATGACAAGGAAATACTTGATGCTTCTTCTATGGGTTCTTTTACAAGTAAGGAGATTGATGCTAAATGGGATCTTATTGAAAAGATTCAACACAACATTGAAGATTGGGAGATCGACAAAGGTAAAGAGTCAGGTATAAATTATGAGTATGATTGCATTAAGTCTTTTGTTGAAACTGATAGTTTTAATGAGCTTAGTGCTAAGTTTGGACTTGACTCTCTGATGGTGCTAAGTTGGGTGGTGCCCCAAGCGAAGGCGGAATTGCAGGTAGTAGCAGTTTTCCCTCAATTAAGAACCGAGGTTTACCGAACCAGTAGGACTTTGAAATCAACAACGAGGTGAATGATGAAGATCTCTGGCGCTTAGGGATACCTTCAACAGACGTGGACCTGCACACACTCAACCAAATACTTTGTCCCCAACGGCGGAGAGGTTGTCAATCTCTCTGGTCTCGCAGAACACAAAGCGGTTAATTGTATGATGAAATAGATAAAATATGAAAAGTGACCAGAGAAAAAATGATAATTAAAAGCAAGTAAATGAGGTTGTAAACAATGTAAAAAGATGGACCAGGGGCCATGGGTTGACTAGTGGAGTCTCTCAAGTAAATAAAATATGCATGTGATGGGTGAACGAATTACAGCTAGGCAATTGACAAGATCATGACACAAACCCAATTTAGCTATGACAAAAAGGACATGATAATATTTATGGAGGCATTACTACAAGGAACAAAGACCGTTGAGTCCAACTGCGTCTTTGTCTAAAAAGTCCACCGTGGGACCGCTATCCAGCTTGTCACCCAACGGTATTAAGTTGCAAGCAACAGACAATTGCATTAAGTAAAGTGCATGAAGTAAGCAATACTAATATCAAATGAGACATTAACACCGCTATTTTACCCTTAGTAGCAACAGCACACCCTCGCTCTTAGACGTTTCTGTCACTCGTGCCCAGGAACAAAAGGGGGCATGAACCCACTATCTAGCATAAATACCCTCTCTTGGAGATACACACAATCACTTGGCCAAAGTAACTACGCACATCGGAGAGCATGCAAGAACATAAATTACTCATATAAGAATCATGCATAATCTGAACATAACTTCATTATCCATCGGATCCCAGCAAACACATCACATAGCATTACAATAGTCGATCTTGATCATGTTAGGCAGCTCACAAGATCATAAGACATGAAGCACAAGAGAGAGAGACTACCATCTAGCTACTGCCATGGACCCGTAGTCCAAGGTGAGACTACTCACAAATCATCCCGGAGGAAGGCATGTCGATGAAGAGCCCTCCAGGATCGATCTCCCCTCGGCAGAGTGCCGGGATTAGCTTCAGATTGGACCCCGAACTAGGGTTCTTGGTGACGGCGCGTCGGGGTCGAGTTTCTGGAAAATAATCGCCGCCTCGACGTTTTTAGGTTAATTGTAATTTTATAGGCGTCGGAGGGGCCGAGAAGGTACCCACAGGGCAGGGGCGGCACCCACCCATGGGTCCCCCCCAGGCCGCGGCTGCTACCCGCGTGCGCCCTGTGGGGCGCCTCCGAGGCTGCCCTTCGGACTCCATCTTCGTCTTGGCGTAAAAACAATCCCCGTAAATTTTCGTCCAATTCCGAGAATATTCCCAGAAGTAAATTTCTGAAACAAAAAGACAGCAAAAACAGGGAACTGGCACTGGGCATCTTGTCAATAGGTTAGTCCGACAAGATGCATAAAAATGATATAAATGACTGTAAAAACATGTGACAATATCACAAAACTAGCATGGATCACTCAAAAATTTTAAATACGTTTGAGACGTATCACTCTCATATAGTTGTTGATATCTATAAATATTTTGCTTCTCATATTAATATTCCTAAAGAGAAATGGTCTAAGCATCATGAACCTTTCAAAGACATTTGCAAACAAAATGAAATTGTTAAAGATGATTGCAATAGACATGATCCAATCTCTACAAATAATGTTCTATATAAGCATGTTAATTTCTGTGGAGTGCATAGACCTTGTGAAAGCACTCGGGTTGAAGAAGATAAATATTGTAAGCAACATAAGCACGAAAGAACTAGCAAATGGCTTAAGGATTTATATAAATTTGCTAGAGAATTAAATGACCTCTATCCTTTTGAGTGTGAACTTTGCAAAGAAGAAGGTCATTTTAATTTCCAATGCTCGTACTTTAATGAGTTTACTTTTTAAAACCATTCTTGGACTTCCAAATGTTTTAGGAAGTTCCAAGTTTACTTTTTGAAACCAATTCTCAATTTCTAAATATTGTCAATTAAGAAATGAATTTGAGAATTCAAATTGGTTCAATTCAATTTCTATTTTTGAAACCAAATTAAACATTCCAAAAATTCAAACTAAAATCATGGGGAGCTTCAGTGTTATTGTTAGAGCCTCCATGAATATTTTCAGTATTTTTGTTAATGTTTAAGTGCTTCAATTAAATACAATTTGGAAATTGTCAAAAATGTCTATATTTAAAAAACTGTGAACAAATGTTGGCCAAAACATTTTATTTTGCCTCACCAATTTTTGTGGCGCACCTAAAGGTCAACTGGAGCCCATATGAATTTTTGCACATTTTATAAAAATGTCCTGGTGCCTCATTTAATTTGTTAAAACCTGCTGCTGGACCTTTTTGCAAATTATTTAAATGTTCCAGGGGGTTTTTCGGGAAAAGTTCTTCCCTCTCCAAAGTGGCCGACGGCACTGGCGCCATGCCGCCGATGCCCCACTCGTGGGCATCGTCCCTGTGGCCCCCTGGTGGTCAAGCGCGCCACGACGCACCTGCTCCCCTCACCTGCTCCTTTTTCCCCCTCGGTTCCCCCTCGTCTCGCTCTCTCTCCCCTCCGAGTTCCCGCCGTCGCTGCCGCGGTTGCCGAACTCGCCGGCGTCGTTCCGGTTGTCCCCGAGCTGATCGAGCAGCACCACGGGCTCCGCGTCAACGTCCTCTCCCTCCTGGTGTGAAGAATCGAGCCGGGTCCTCCTGGAATCGACGGCCGCATCATCGACTTCCACGCCTCGGCCGCGTCGCCACCGGCCTCTATTCCGGCGATTCCCGCCTCTCCCTCGCCGCGCCGACCACACCCATCGTCTCAGGGTGACCACCGCACCCTTTCGCGCGTTTCCCCGCTCTCCCTCTCTCACTCCCGCCGCCGGTCGCCGCCGACCGCCACCGCCGCGTGCGTGCCTGGCGTGCCAGCCTGGACCCGGCCTCGCTCACGGCTTGGGCCGGCCATGGGCCGGACGCTTCGGCCACTGCCCCGGCCTGGGAGCCTAGCCTGGGCCGGCCAAAGGCCGGACCTCTCGGGCTGGTGCCCGGCCTGCAGCCCGGCCTGGCCGGCTTGAGGCCGGCCTGCCAGGGAATTGTGTTCCCTTTTTATAATTAAAACCAATTTGAATATTTAATATCTTTTTGAATAATGCTTCAAAAATTGCAAATTAAATACCAAATCGATTAGCAAGACATACTCTAAAATATAGAATCATTGAAATGATCTTTTGGAACTTTTTATCTTGTTGTTATTTAAGAATCCCTAGATGGCTTAATAATACCAAAATTCGTGAAAATTCATAACTTGTGAAATTGGTATCCAAAAATTATGAATTGTCTATCAATTTGATCAGTGCTTCAAATGCAACCAAACCATGCCAATATCAAATCATGATCACAAATTCTTATTTGATGTTATTCATAATTTGATTAAATGAATTAAATTCAAATATTTAATTAATTTGCTATTTATTCATTGGTACCCCGAAAATTACAAATAAAGTACCAAAATGATCGGAATGACAAACCCTACCCATTTCATGTCATGTTCATGCATATTGAGCCACTTCTCTAATAATTTAATAATTTATGAAGAATGTGGTCATTAAGAAAAATATGGGGTTGTTTCCAAATAATTGCTCTAATTATTTGGAACTCCATTTAATTTGTTAGATAAATTAAATGATGATATCTTTGCATCAATTTGACATGTCATCATGTGATTGAGCATTCCACCTTGTGTTCTTGTGATTTATTTGTTCTTTGTATTTTCTTTTGGGTATCGATAGATTCCGGAGTCGAGATTAACGCTACTTACCCCGACGAGCAGTACTACACGCCCCGGCAGCAAGGCAAGAGATAACCTAACCTTCTTGGCATCTAGCATCCAATTGTTTTACAAACTTATTTTATCCACCATAATATTGCATGCGATTCCAATGTCTCTTTTGATCAAGATGTGGAGTATCCTATGAATGCATGTTTATCCCCTGAACCATCACATGTTTCCCCTCCTATAAACCCTAGGTTTGATGTGTTGGCCGGAGACAAAGATATAATTGTTGTTATATATGCTTAGCTATGCTTAGCCATGCTTAGTCAAATGATATATTCTTGTCCGGTGATTTAATTCCATTATTATGAATGGTGGTGGAATGTTCGGACATGATGGTTACTTGTGGTGGATAATTAATTTGCTAAAAGGCTTGGATGAGTTGCCATCGGGGATGTTGTTTTGCCTCATTCTTGCCGCCTAGGATGAGAGTGCTTTTAGCTAGAACCAAGAACCAAGCGTGCTGCCATTGGTGGGTGTATGGGCGCCTTACTAACTGAATAACTTATGCGGGCATATCCAAGGGTCCTCTAGTTCGGTTTTCCATTTGCGTGTGAGTGAAAAAGGAAATGTTGATGAGGATTTGTGTTTAGGACGTGGCGATGGGGCAGGGGCTGAAATATGCTGGGTAAACTTGCCCTGTGGCCACATATGACTCTTGGATAGTCTCACGCGAGGTAAAGGTTTAACCGCGCCCGCTCGCCGGCCTTCCCCGGAAGAGGGCCAATTAGGTGAGCCGGACGGTACCAATGCGTAAAATAGTACACCCCTGCAGGGTAAATCTTTTCGAAAAGCCATGTCCACGGTTATGGACAAACTCTTGGGAAAGGCGGATTAGCTCATAGAGAACATTAACCTAATTGATATGGCAGCTAAAGGTTGCATAATCAATTTGTGATAAAGGTTCATTTCCTCGAGGGTGATTCGAGGGAGTGCCTTTGGTGGAGATGAGAGATGGTTAGGGCTACAAGTAGGTTCGCCGAGAACCGAAGATGAAATGTTACTCTCTTACCCCTTTTATGAAAAAATATTCTGAGTAGACGGTGCCATGTGTCACTTATGTCTTGTTTATGAAAATTAGCTTTATGCAAAATAACTACATCTACAGCTTTAGAGCCTCCGTCAATCATTGGGCCTATATCGCCCTACTAAACTTGCGAGTACGTCGTACTCAGTCTCTCTTTGCTGCCTTTATATTTGTTTTCAGAGGAGGACGACACCGAGCAGCTAGGTGGGTTCTTCGTGGACGTCGACTAGTAGTCCGGGGTTCCCAGGTGGCAGCTTGGGACCGTGGAACAAGCTGGCTTGGGTGATGTTTATTGTAGGCCTCTTAGGCCATATATTTGCTTCTTGTTGTTAGACAACACTACCCGCTTCCGCTTGATGTATTGTTGGATCTGTGATCCTTTTGTGTGTAATATTTGTATCTTCTCTTATATGAGTTGCTATATGCTTTTGTGTCGTAGAGTCTGCAATATGCCAGTTGTTCCACAAGTCTCGGTCTCTTTACTATACGTGATAGCGATGTCTGAGCTTATGGCATGATCGAGGTGTTGTGTGCCGATGATCCATTCCGAGCACACCTGCCAATGAGTTTTGGCCTGGGATTGGTAAACCCAGTAACCCTCGATTGTGTAGCATGACTGGTTGCACAACGCTTCACTGTATAGTTCTGGGGTCGGGGCGCTACACCATAAGGAACATCATAGTCATTAAATGCAATAGAGTGTACCTCTACCATAGGAGGGTGAGTGGTAGGATCACATAATTTTTCAGTAGGTGGTACCTTCTTAATACCCTCACATTTTATGCCCTTCTCTTTAATGGACCTCTTGGTTTTGTTGCATATCTTTAGGATTTAAGAAAATAATACTCCTCATTTTAGGTGTTGGAGGAGGTTCAGGAATAGTCCGATCATCTTGATTTTTAGCTATATTAGTCATTAATTTCTCAGCTTGATCTGAAGTTCTTTCCCTAAAAATACGATCAGCACAACTATCCAGCTATGCTATAGATTCAGTGGTTAGTCCATTGTAGAATATATCAGTCAGTTCATGTTTTGAAACTTCATGTCCAGGCCAAGCCCTCAGAAGTGCACAAAATGTCCCCCAAACTTGAGGGAGATGCTCTTCCTCAATTTGTGTAAAATTGTAAATTCTCTGTAAGGCGACTTGTTGCATATTAGCAGGAAAGTATTTCTCACATAACACATGAACCATATCTTGAGGAATTTTAATAGATCCATACTCTAAGCTGTTAAACCAAGTTTTAGCATCATATTTTAATGAGAAAAGGAACAACTTAAGTAATAATGTTACATTTTTATTCCGTAAAAAAGCACCTAAAGCAACTAGTTTGTTTATATGAGCATTAGCACTTTCATTTTCATTACCATGGAAGGTTCAGTTTCTACCAAAGATATAAGTGAAAGATCAATAGAAATTCCATAATCAAAATCTTAATATCTATAGGAGATGTAGCAAATTTAGGATCAGGGACAAACTTTTGCATAGCGTATTGTTTAAAAGCATATTTTCCAAACAATTCCTTAAGTTTTCAGCACCCTGAAAAGTATCGCATGCCATAAATTCTTTAGAATTTTTTCATCAACTTCCGTGTAATCATCGGGAAAGCTAGACACAATTTGTAATATTAGGTGAAACCGTAGGTCTAGCATGGGTGAAAGGTGACTTATCAAAATTCTCAGCATTTTGAATTTCTCTAACTCTAGCATTTTGCTCATCAAGAAAAGGACCAAGTGAGACAACTTCGTCAAGTGAAGTGGAAGCATCATCAAATTCGTCGGAAGCAGTAGTGGAACCAACATTTGAAACATCAGGATGTGCAAGTTGTGGTGAATCAAATTTACTTAAAACAGATGGTGAATCAAGTTTAGAGCTAGTAAGCAGTTTCGTACCTCTCCTTGCCTCAGAAGGCATAATAGCAGGCTTGGGATCACGATTTTCCCCATAGTGAATAATAAATTGCAGCAAAGAAAATAACTCTCATGTGAACTTATAAATAGGGCTGTGCTACTAGGCAACATCGCCAAAAAATAGTCTTGATGACCCACAAATGTAGGTGATCACAACAGTCAACTGAGTTGTCAATTCAGCAGCACCTAGATAAATACCTGTTTGACATAACTTATTAATTAGTAGCAACAATAATATAGTAACAGTAATGGTGGTTTGACGATGACAGTGACAGTAGAATAATAGCAGCAACGTTTACAGTAAAAACGAAGATGATTAAAGAGAGTAGCAGAGCTAAAAACATCGTACGCATGGGGATGGACAAATGTGCGTTACATGAATAAAATCAATTATGTAATACTCATAACACATGACAAACATAAATACAACATCCAACTAATCAATCATATGTAAGCATGCATTCCAAATATAGTTATACGTGTTTGCAATAAGAATCTGCACAATATGTGTTGTTCCACCCTCCTATTTTTGCGGGGCTAATAAAGAAACTTAGGGTAATTAAAATACCTAGTTTACAAAGCACCGGAACAAAACATCAACACTCAATAAACAAAAGCTCAAATTATAGTCTTCCCCTTTAGTACCCCAAACATGTCACTTTAGGGTCTCCAGTTCTGAACACATAACATGTGCATAGAACTTGCAAATATGATCCAAAACAACAAATATATTCATGAGAACATAAAGCGTTCAGATCTGAAATTATGACACTCGGATCCTAATGACGCGTATTAAACACAACAAAGTCATGGCAACAACAATTCATGAACATATACGACACTAGTCATCAAGCCCTAGTTTTGTTCCAGAATCATTTTAACTGTCCATGCTGTGGTTCAGGTCCACTAGAGATCGTGCCTGCTAGGCCGGGAGTCGTGCCCAGGTTTTTATGATTTTGTTGAAACTACCTTGTGGATTTCATTGTGACGTTGAGCGCACTTTTCTAAGACTGAATAAATTGTATTTTTCTATTGCGATGTTATTACGGTTTATCATTGACTTGAGTTCCTGCATAGCATACATGGATTTCCATTTTGGGTACAAAAATGTCTAATGAATTAGTAAGTGTACTTCCGTTGCCTCAACCCATCAAGGCATCAACCATGTACCGAAGGCTCAGCGGTCTTAGCAAACTGTACTGCCCTATCACAGCGACGTCGGGACGTCGGTGTTTGGACGACGACTAAGGTCACAGTCCAATGTTCGTCGGCGTCGTCGGCCTAGCGCGGCGTATTTTCGTAAGCTATTTTATTTCTACCCTTCTATAAAGCTATAGTACGTCTTTGATCTACTCTCGAAAAAAAAATCGCCGGCCTAGCACGGCGCGTCAGCCCTTGCTAGTAAAAATGAAAGGAACAGAAAAAACTTCTAAAAAACAATGTGGATGCTGCTTTTGATTTTTGGCTTCTGGTAGAAGAGCTACCGGTGTAGTTATTCGTGATTGTACCGGGCAGTGCATTGCAGCTTCGTAAAGATTTTTACCACATGTCGTTGATGCACCTATGGCTGAAGCTTTTGCTTTTAGAGAGGGTTTGACTCTGGCCCAACCGATAGGAAGCAATCATTTTATACTTCAAACTGATTGTGTGCAGGTGGTCGAGACTATATGTATAATGGAGGATTCTCGGTAACTTCTTCAATGGCGATCTATGATGATTGTAATATTCTTTGGAGGATTCTCGGTAACTTCTTCAATGGCGATCTATGATGATTGTAATATTCTTTGATGAGCTTGCCAGAGATGCTTATTTATCTGGAAATTCATGTATTTGGGTTGATTATTGGCAAGCTCGCAAATGATGTAATTTTGTCGTCCAATCAATAAAGCATGCCGAAAAGCGTCGTTTTTTTTGAAACGAGGCAAAAGACTTGCTATTTTCATTAATTAAGAAGAAGTGGGCCTAAGCCCGATACAACACACTCAACGACCGTCATGGAACACAACCGTCGTGAGAGCAAACACAGCCACCCTGGCTACACACCGTCAACACCACCTCCCGGGACCGCCGTCCCGACGTACCACCGCTCGTACTCGAGCCACGACGCCGCACGACTCAGCCACCAGCAGCCCAAGCTGCACGAGGTAAACCGCTCGCAGACCACGGCCGCCGCACCAACATCCGGGGCCGCCGCCCCGGCCTAAAAGGCAACCGCTGCTGCCGCTGCCCCAGCAGCCCCGACAGCCTCGCCGCCAGCACCACCTTCCGGGACCGCCGTCCCGACATAACACCGCTCGCATCCGAGCCACGACGCCGCACGACTCAGCCACCCGCAGCCCAAGCTGCCCAGGGAGAGCTGCTCGCAGACCACGGTCGTCGTACCAACATCCGGGGCCGCCGCCCCGGCCTAAAAGACGGCCGCTGCTGCCGCCGCCACATCAGCCTCGGCACTCTCGCTGCCACTCACACCAACCACCGCGAACCACAGGTCCCTCTTGCCAAAGCCGGCCTCCGAAACGAAGCCCCCAGGAGGGAAAACGACACCAAGGCGCCGTCATCGTCCGATCACGAGATCAAGGGTTTCCCCTGGAGAGCCATGTAGGCCGAATCCGTGCGGGAGGTGGGCAGCAGCAGAACGGCGACGCCTCCAGGAAGGTCAGCGACGGCCGTAGCCGCCGCCATCGCCGGTCACGGTACGGGGCCGAGACTGGGTCTTCACCCTAGCCGCTCACTACCTCGACGCACATCACACTCACTGGCGCTGGCAAGCCCACCAGCCACTACCACCCTCGGAAAATCCGGCGATGAAGAGGGCCGAGGACGCGCAGTGCAGCGCAGCTCCGCCACCCTTGCCCGACGAGCCCAGATCGGGCCCGCCAAGCGCATCGGGCGCACTGCCCTATCCAGCAGGCGCACAGGACGGCGCCACTGCCACCAACGCCGCCCGCACCACGCGCCCATGGAGGATGCAGCACCGCCACCCGGGCCCGGCGAGCCTAGATCGGGCCCGCCAAGCCCATCGGGCACACGGCTCACCCTGCAGGCGCAGGGGGCGGCTCCGCTGCCACCGTCGCCGCCCGCAGCCCGCATGCCGGCCGCCTCCATCTTCGTCATCTCCGTCCGCAGCCCCGACCGTCGCCGCCCCCCACGGGCCGGTCAACCCCCAACCAGAGCGCCCCCCCTCGGCCACCTTTGGCAGCGGAGGGGTGCCGCCACCGCCGCGGCCGGGCCGGCGACGGCAGCGGCAGAGGAGGCCGCACGGAGGGACGGCGAGGTCTCCTGCTCGGGTCGCCCCTAGCGCCGCCTGGGGGGGCGACGCGAGGGGAAGGTTTGTGGCTTACGTTGAAGGCAATTTTTAAGTGCAAGCAGTGAGGGGTTTAAAGTGGTTAAGATATGGGGTTTCGAGGAAAAAAAGCGTTGTAAATAGTCACATAAACAGCGCCCCATAATCCCACTTATTTTGGTCAACAGTTCAATTTTTTTTTTGTTTTCTGAAGAAATGAACTACGAGCCCGTTTATACGGGATTATGTGGTGCCATTTGTGTGACCATTTACATCCCTATACAGAATGGCCTTTTCTCAATTAAAAAAAACTTCTAAAATAACAAAAACCCGTTCTCATCAAACATGCCCAGCGGCCGACACGCGTCGGACGAGCGCTCCGTGAAGGCCGACCCCGACAAGACAAGAGAGGTTGAATTTATCGAGTGTTGAGAAAAAAGGGCGGCGGCTAACCCTAGATATCGGCATCAGCGGCGGCGGAGATTGAGATGGAGAAGGAGGCCACAGGAGGGATAGAAAGGGCGGAGGTGACGGAGGAGATGGAGCCAGTGGCCAGCCACAAGAGGTTGCCGGCAGGGTGGGAGGAGACGGTGAACGAGGAACCAAAGAGGCCGCGCGACGACGACGAGGAAGAGCAGGAGATGCTCGCTGTTCTTGCTGAGTGGAGACACAATTGGTCGATTACATGGTCCGACTACTACGGCAGCATCAACAAAAGGAGTGAGTAGACTTCCCCATGATCGCTGATGATCCCAATCTTAGATATTTTTGAAATTTAGACTGGTGATTTGTCACCCAAAACCAGCCATGTCATCATTTGTGGGGGAAATGAGAGAGAAGAAAGAAATATTACAGCTTCGCTCCCTCTCCCTATTCCTCTTCAAGATGGAAAGGGGTCTAATAGGGTTTCACCTTCCGCTGCTGCTGCGACCTCGGGTGCCCTCCCTCTCCTTCCGCTGCCCTGGCGACGGGAGAGGGGGAACCACAGGGGGGAAGCGGGGGTGGATCAGGTGTTGTCAGAGACACTACGGCTCGGCAGTGGCATCATCGCGCCTTGCCGATGGATAGATCCTGTCAACAAAGACTATGGCGTGCTGGGCCAGGAAAGATGACAACGGGTGATGGAGATGCTCTGCAGAGCCTTTCTGTTATTTCCTTGTTTGTTGATATCGTCTGTGCTGTTGTGCTGGATCTTCCTATCCATCTATGTATGGTATTGTGGAGTCATATATGAACATGTGTTCGAATTTTTGCTTTTCTATGCTGAATGAATATGCGGTTCCTTAAAAAAAAAATGGTGGAAATGATCCCCAGTTATTCCAAAGTATTGTTAGTACCATAGTCATATTGATATGTTTCATTTGTGGATGGATGCAGCTGAGGCGGGGCCTGTGCAGTTTACCACGGGACCAGTGCCGAGCTACGCTACGCTCCGAAACGCCCTTCAGATATTTTCCGTCAAGGTGGTCGAGCTGAAGGGTACTATGATATGCTGGCCGATAGATGTATATGGATTCATCGCTGTGCGTGACTCGGTCGACCGTAACCGCAACTATATCTTTGAGCGTTCCAGGGGCAACTGTCAGACGCTCACTGAACAGGTACCGCCACACTTCATGGGGGGTAAAAATTCACTGTTTTTTATTTCTACATGTAATTGTGTTAAATGCTACTGCACTACTACATTAGTTTTTAAGAACAAATTATTGGTTGCGCAATCCGAAGTTCGTCAAGTTGTATCAGTGTTGCATAATAATTTAATATTGATGCAATAGTTTAAACATGAAAGAACAGTCCAAACTTTTGCAATATTTTCATTTCAGAAATTTGATATGATATGTCTTGGTTTATCAATATCTGTTGGGTCTCTGTTGGAGTGTTGGATATATTTCATGACATTTTTAATTAAAAATTCAGTTGTGGTTTATATATTAAGCAATACCCGTCTGTTACGTTTGGAACATTCTTCAGTCATGTGTTTAGAGGGTTTGGTATTTCTAGTGAAGCTGGACGTAGTATATGTTATCTGATCTCAACTTATCAATTTATCAAGCAAAATTGGGGTCTACAAGTATTCCTAGCTCGTATAAAATAAAATGTACCAAGATTATGCTAGGATGTGGTTGATTCCCATATGTTATATCTTAATAATGCTATGAATGTGTGCAGGATTCATCTCTGGTCCTCAGTGGTCCAAGCCGAGCAGTCCAGTTGATTGACCCAGTTATTTTTGAGGTTGAACTACGAGTCAAAGGGACAAGGCCTTCTGAAGATAAGCTGTTGATTGGTGAATTCTTCGATTACCATTGCATCATAGAAAGATACAGAGCCGGCTCTCTTCTGGAGGAGATAGTGTCTAGTCCACGCACCACGCTGGCATTCAAGTATGCACATCTCTGTTTGGCATTGGAGGCCCAAATAAAAGTCTGGTTTGCAGAAGGATCAACCGATTTCAGTCTGAAGTTTGTCGCACACACTGCCAGTATTGATGAGAACGTCACTTTGCTGGAATGTAAAGACGTCACTGCGTCTCTCTCTGATGATGGGTCCATTGATCTCTCACGCAATGTTGTTGTCGTTGAAGGGAATAATGGAGTGCTGACCGTTGGTGTTCAGGTAAAGCAGCATGGTGATGAAACGGCGGTCTACAGAGAGGTCAATTTTACCGCAGCAACATCTGGCGAGAGTCATGGTACGGTGGATGTTGGGTTTTGCAAGATGAGTGTGGTGGTTGCTTGGTCGCTTCTGTTCTGATGTAAAAGGTGCTACGCATTTGCGTTCCTTGGTGATACAGACTTTGTATTAACAGTTGCTCTTACTGAAAGCTGGGCGCTGTCGTAGGATATATCACTGGATTACTGTTTTTTCACTTTTTATCGGAATATGTTGTTAACTGGTGGTGTGTTGGCTTTTTTCGTAGGTCAATTGGCGGTTACTTTTAGTGTGTATAAGATAAAAAAAAAAGACTCTTCCCATTCTTCATCTTCACTTGTAGTGGAGTAGTGATTTTTTTTTGAACGAGAAAGGCCCCGAAAGGGCCATGAAGCTTTATATTCCACGCGGCACGAACAAGTATACAAAGAGGCCCTCACAACCCGGGACAGTTACATCGAGGCCCTCACATTTAACAAGCCGAACCCGCCGTCAAGCTTTGAAGCCAAGAGACCGTCAGTCCCCTTCTCCCATCCATCACCACGGCCACAGGGAGAAAGCAGGAAACCAACAGAACTTGTGCCCTCCAAGCCCCACGAACGAGCTTTATTGAAAGGGCCGCCAAGGAAGCGCCGCCGCTCGCCAGCTCCATCCTCTGGAGCCTAACGAACCACTCCACCACCCCCGCCGTCCACCAAGAGCAGCTCGGGAGCTCCGGCGACAGAAACCCTAATGGCATCCGCCAACTTGAAGAAAAGCAGAGGTGACCTCGCTGCTTTGCCTCTTCCCCTTGCCACCACGGCCAGCCGGAAGAAGTTCCACCATACAACACCTCCACGCTTCAAGATGGCCACCCAACACGGCTTTATTGAAGGACACGGTGCCCATCTCCGCTGCACCACGCTCTGACCAGAGGAGCAATAGAGCAAAGAAGATGAACCCTAATGCCCCGGATCTTGCTGCCAAGATCCCGATCTCCGCTCCATATACGGGGCATAAAGCCTACTACCGGCACACGGCCGCACACCCTACAAGTACTCTGCACAGCCCACTCCAGTCCTCCATCTCCACGCCGGACGGCAGCGCCGCCGGATGAGAGGGGGACGGAGACAGGGGAGACTTGGCGACTCTGAAGGGGTGGGAAGAGAGAGAACGTGTGTGTCTGTGTAGGGGGGGGGGGGGGAGGGGAGTGAGAGGCATTATTTTGGTGATGTGGAGTAGTGAATGACTAGTAGGCTCTGGCGCGTCGACGCGCCCGTGGAGAATATTTTGTTTTCTTTATATATTTATAACAATATTAAGAGTAAATTGCATTTTGTCTGACATAGCGACTACTAATATCATCGTAGTGGGTACTATAAATAGCCTTTTGTTTACATTCCATGAACAACATTACACTTGACCAATAGATAAATTGTCCCATCTCTCATTATCTATGTCAAATCATATCCTTTCTTTGTAATGTGTTCATATTGCAAATTTATACTTAGTTTGAAAAACATGTCACAACCTCATGTTTAGGTAGTATTATTTAAAACTATGATAACTGTCCTTTGATTTATCATATGTTCAACATTTAGCACTTATGCAATATTTTTTTAATTTCCTCCCTAGTATAGCAATGTTAAATCCACCTAAATACAGATCGTAAGTAGATATAAAAGAATTATTAAGAATATGCCAGCAACTCTAACCCATTTCCTATATTTCATTATCTATGTCAAAAGACTTGTTTCCTATTTTGTGACTCGTCGCAACATAGTTTCTGGATTTCACATGCCTATGTCGCGGGCATTACTATCCATTTAACCGCTTTTCAACCCAATGTATTCTAACAACTGTATTTTCCGGTATTGTAGCTTAATTATATATATATGCATATTTATCTAGGTGGCATCATTTTCTTGCTTATATTTTCTCATCACAAAATATAGTGCACATGGTCAAAAGTACGTCTTAGACGGGATGCACTTTTGTGCCAATTTAAATAACATAACTATTGACATGGTATAATTTGTTGTTTATAACTATTACTGTGAAATACGATGTATATAGTATGCTTGGTGATCTTCTAGTGAAGTCGGGGTCGTTGCAGAGTGATGACGATGACCGAGGGGCAACCTCGACGACAGCTCTTGCTTCGGTGGTGTATGGAAAGTTTGTGTGGGTAGTCAAGGTGGTCGTGTGCGCCCTTGCGATGGTCGTGTTCAATGACGGTCGTCGGGATGTTTGTTCTGCTTTTCGACCGGTTTCCAGTTAATGAATCGGCCAACTCTTTTCTTCTTAATTAATGAAAACGACAAGTCTTTTGTCTCGGTTCATAATAGATGTATGGAGTATGTTTAAGCATGTCGTAGGCCACCATGCACTTTTCCGCCCACTGGTTGCCGGCTGTTGTGGGTTGACGCTCGAATCGGGAATCGCGATAACACAACCTTTTTTATTAATCCTAAAATCATTAGATTTAATTACATATATCTTAATGTAATTTTTTATTTACCGAATATAATACGAAAATATACTGATTTATAGATTTTTTTTGAAAGAACTCATTTATACTCCCTTTGTTCCTAAAATATTTTAGACATTGTTATTTGGATATTCCAAATGAGAGCCCCAACACACTAAAACTACATCCGAATCTAGAAAAAACTAAAAACAACTACAACATCTTATATTTAGAAATGAAGTTAGTTGAATTCTTAAAATTATTATTCCAGATAGTTATCAATTGTAATATCATCGTCTTCAAAGGAAGCCAGGTTTTTTTTTTTTTTGAGGGAAAAGAAAACCAGTTTTTCTTCAGTCTGCAGTTTAGTTGAATCATTGAACCTAGGGATCCATGACTGTCACTCGTTTCCCCAAACTATAAAAAATCATGAAGTTAAAACAAATTAAGCCCTAGACCTGATAAGAGCATCTCCAGTCGGGGCGCCAATAAGGCCGCCAATAGCTCTATTGTGCGCGCCAGACGAAAAATGGCTCCCAATCGCGGCGCCAATAGCGCGGTTTCGTCCGGCGAGGCCCAATAGCTCGTCCGGCACATCCAGCCCATGCCCTCCGCGGAGGGAGCCGCTTGGGCGCGCCGGACGAAACTGAGCGCGCCAAACCGATGGGCGGGCCCCGCTTTCATCGACACAGAACATGCTCCACAGTCCCCACTCCAATCTCCCCCAAATTCATTTCCCCCCGCCTCGCCCCTCCGCATATCTCATTCCTGCCCACGTCTCCTCGTAGCCATGGCGCTGCGGGGATCCAAAGCAGCTCCGAAGGGGAAGGAGAAGGCACAGGACGCCGGATCGAAGCCGAAGAAGCCGTCGGGCTCGACGCTTGGAGTTCGCCGGCACACCAAGGTTCGTCCACCCATGGCGCGACCGGAGGGGTTGGCGGACGACCAATGGCAGTTGGATTGCCTCCGCCGGAAGTTGGACATGGAGCAGCGGAACCAGCAGCGCGCCTGGCAGATGGCGGCGGAGGTTGCCGCCATGAACCAGGCTTACGCCATGGGGGCAAGCGAGGAGAGCGTCGGCATACCATTCTTGCACGTGAGGAGCGGCACCTCGCCGTCGCACTCGTCGTACTACCAAGAGAGCACCTCCGCCACGCCCAGATCCAGGTTTTCCCCCGAGTACGGCGACAGCGAGCCTAGTGGCTTCAACCCGAACCCGGTCTTCTCCCCCATCCAGCCCCGCACTGCCGGCCTTGACATCAACCAATCATATGAGAGCTCGCCGGCCATGCAGAGGGGTTGGACTTCATCATGATCCTGACCGCCGACGTCTCGAACATGACCCCGCAGGTCAAGGCGGCGCACACCATGTTCTGCGCCGACATCTTGAAAGAGCTCGGGCTCGGCCAGGCACCATGCACGGAGGTCGACCGCGACGAGGGAGGTCGACCCCGACGAGACGCAGGAGGTCGACCCCGACGAGACGCAAGACGGCGGCCACGGCACATGTGTTGATGACGGCGCCGGTGGACGTGCCAATGACAGTGGCCGCGAGGATACGTTCTGCGACATCGATGCCGAGGGGCTTTAAATCTCTCTCTCCATGCCACGACGCCGAGGTGCCAAAACAACGATACTTTTGCGCCCTTTTTGATGGCTTGTGGCCGAGACTTTGCAACAACGGCGAGACTTTGTGCCCTTTTAAGTATTTGAATGTTTCCATTTCTATTCTTTTTAACCTAAAATTCCACGCGCCACGACGGCTATTGGCGTCGCGACTGGGGAGCGGCGATGCCAATATGCGTCATCCCGTCCAGACGGCGCCAATATAGATCGTTCGGGCGCGGATCCGGATGTTGTATTGGCGCCGCTACTGGAGATGCTATAACATGTCTACGTTCTCGTGCAGGAGAAGGACACGTACGTCGACACCCAGCACAAAGGAAAAAGTCCATTTTGAACCCTGAACTCGTAGTGGTCCGGCGAAATGAACCCCGAAGTCTGAATCCATGTCGATTATTTTCCGTGAACATTGCACACAACATATAGCTTAACTTCTCCAGAACACAAACACAACAGATAGCTTAACTTCAGTACAACACATTACTAAACTTTCAGAACACATACTTCACCACTACAACAGATCACTGCAGTAACATCTTGCCTGCAACTAAACCAACCACAAACACAATGAACACAAGCACCAAATTCTTATATTTGGCCTTAGTACGAGCAATCTCTGCATTCTTTAGTATCAGTTGATCTTGCAGAAACAGTAGCATCATCTCCTTAGCTATTTCATCTTCACTCTGCTCTTCAGACCGAGCCACGATTCCTTGCCCTTTCAGCCTCCAAACCTCATATCGCAAATCGCCAATCAAGTCAGTAAAGAACTTGGGCAATGCATCATCATGCCATTCAACATAGCCACATCCACCATGCTGTTGATTTGTATGAACATAAATTAATTGCAAAAGTATGAAAAAAAATGGAGGGGCTGAGCCGAAAGAACAATAATCAGTGGCTCACCTTCGCATCGACGCACGCGTAGTACCTCCTGCCAGGGTTCTGAGCGCTCCAGGAGATCCATCTTGGAGCCTTCCTCTCCGGATTGCAGCGGCACATCTTCGTCGGCTCGTAATCCATGGGGCTCTCCCGGTAGCGCACCGGCGACCTCGCCTCCAACCCACCCCTTCCCGCAGATCGACGGAAACCGGGAGCGGAAGACGCACTCAAATTCCACGACATTCTCCTGGATGCGCCACCGCCACCAGCCACCGCCGCCCCGTAACCCTAATTTTCTTCCCCACTCGCTTGCATCTGTCCGTTCTAGCCCGCGAGATGTGCTTAAGATACCGCTTCGACGCACACCTATCAATAATCCCGGCTGACATTGGCCACGTCAGCGTTTTTCAGCCTAAAATGACTCTAGGGTTCGATTTAGACCGGGATTGGTTAGTTCAGGGTACAATCGACAGGGATTCAGACTTCGGGGTTCATTTCGCCGGACCACTACGAGTTCAGGGTTCAAAATGGACTTTTTCCCAGCACAAATTGCAGCAAGCAAGCAGGAGAAAGGACACGTACGGGGACACCCAGCACAAATTACAGCGAGCAAGGAACACGTGAACCCACTCAGCAGTCGGCACTCGGCACCCACCGTCAAAAATCAATACTTTCTCTCCTCCCATGCTTGGCATTGCAGCCGCGCAATGCGTCCCACCTTCTGTACAGCCTACCCATCCTCATCCAGACCTGGCCATCGGGCCGGGCTTTTTGCGGCCCGGCACGCCCCGGCCCGGCCCGTGGCGTGCCGTGCCCGTGCCGGCCCGTGAAGGAGAGGGGCCGTGCCTGGGCCGCGGCCTCAGGCACGCGTGCCAGGCCGGCACGGCCCGTTTAGCACTTGGCCCGCGAGAATATATGCGAAAGTCACAAAAATGCCGTGCGTGGGACTCGAACTGGTGACCTCCCTCTCCTCTACACTTCCTCTAACCACTTCGACAGTCAACCTTTTGTGTCATAGTAGCAGATCGGTCAATTTTAAAGAGTATTTCGACCTAAAATAAGCAAAACAGAGAAAAATTAAGTGGCCACTTTCCCGGCCCCGCGGGCTAACGTGCCGCGGGCCGGCCCGTCTAAGGCCGGTGCCATGCCCGTGCCTCCCTGCCAGGCACATGGGCCGGCCCGGCACGGCACGCGTGCTTCACGGGCCGGAAGGTGCCGTGCCGGGCCAGGCACGCCAAGCAGGTGCCGGGCCTGTGCCGGGCCTGTGCCGGGCCGGGCCGGCCCGTTGGCCAGGTTTGTCCTCATCTGCTCCACCTCCCAAATCCAATCTCCATCCTCCATCGCCTCTAGGCAAGACGCCGCCAGCTCTCCATACACATTGCACGCTCCGTTTGAGAATAAGCCAAGCGACAATAGCAGCTGCCGCTTCCGATGGTGGCTGGCGGCGCACTGAATCTGGACGGAACGAGCAACAACATTAGAAGGGCACGAAGGCGTGAGGGCTCCAGATCAGTTGAGACTTTAGCAAGGGGATGAAAGCTGCGAAGCGTCACCGAGGTGGTCGCAGTCGTCCTACCACCATCGGGAGCTGCAGATTCCCTACCTCGCCACGGCTGCGGGGACTTAGGGCGCGCGGTGGTGCCGACTGCAGAGTCTGGAGGCGATGTGGTAGGCGGCGAGTCACCCGGTGGAGCTCAATGGCCAGATCCAGTTTTTGTTTCATAGTTTGCTCTTCTGCCAAATTGTGTGCTGAATGTGGGAGTCATTGCGCTTGATTGACGGAAGGTGGTTTGGATATAAATGGTTGATATTCGATCGTCATATGTTTGAAGGTGCGGCTATGTTGTTTCTCTGAATTGTCTCCCGAAAGTTTTTTTTTTGAAATGAATGATTTGTCTCCTGAAAGTTATATGTATGTATGTGGTTACTGATTGGTACTTCGTTAGTTAGGAATGAATCGGAGGTGAATTTAGTTGCTCTGTTAAGATATTCTGGCTCGCGGCATGTTTGTTTAGTGATTGTTTCTGAAAAAATCTCCTTGATTACATTTATATTTACTAAAATTTAAACATCCTATGGAGCATCAGCGGAGAGCGTGATACGAGTTGTTCCCCACCGTGCTTCCGCCGTCCTCTTTCCTGCCTACAATGAACCGATGGTAGCATGTGGCGGAAAATACAGTTAATAGGTGGGCGATTTTTCTTCCTCCTATCCTCTCCTTTCACTAGATGACCCGTTGCGCCACGGGCGCAAAGGCCTGAAGCGAGACAGTGTTGTGGTCATAAGTTTTATCCATGATTGACATTTCAATTTTGTTAGAAGCAAGAATTGTCTTTTTCAGCTTTAAACTGGGGATCTATTTGATATATATCATGCGTTAAGGATGGTGATATGGTGAGCAACATCTCCACTGTTTCACAAATGTTAATAAGCCACGATAGATTCCTTACCATTTTAACTCAGTAGGCAGTCACATGCATGCCTCACTGGATCACAAATGTTAACAAGCCATGCCATTGGCAAATGCTGGAAGCAAAGACTCTGAATATTGTCACCACACGATTGTCGACATAGGACGCTTACTTAAGTGAGCAATCACCAGTGAATATATAATCTAATTCGTTGCGATTATCTGTTTTTATGACTTCTCAGTTGATTCAAATATAAGTTGGCTCAAGTCAATGTAAGGTAGCTCAAGTCAATGTAAGGTGGCTCAAGTCGGTTATAGCCTGTATGGGACTGAGGTTTCCTGAAGTTACCTTGCAAATGTGATCACTGAAATCACAAGTGCTGCGTATGAAGTCATTATAACCTGGTAACCTCATTCAGTTGGGTAGTCTTTATCTCAATCTTTTCATCTCTCTTTCAGCTGCTGAAGAAGCAGTCCATTTATTTTTCTCCATCTCCGTGTAGCTGAAATTCATGAGGACCTCATATATGCAGGGGGTGGAAGGTGCATCCTTCCAAGAAGACGGTAGTCAGTATCTCGATGCTCTCCATCGAGCTGCTAGCATGGAGTGCAAGATATGAGTTGTATGGATTAAACCAAGGGAAGTGAACTGATCTCATCTCAGAAACAAAAATATGTACGCAGCAACTATGAATTTCAATATGAAAATATCTCAAATATGAGTTCATGACTCAGGTCTACCATAATACACCCAAAAGAAGCATACTAATCATTTATCTACTCTGTAACCATTTAAACCAGTGGCATTACATACTCACAAAAACAACCTAGAGTCTATGAAAAACACTCTGAAACACATCTCACATGGAGCAGCACCATGTTGGGCATTCTTTCTTCTTCCTCTCTGGTTATTCTCCCATGGAGAAACCCTCCCAGTCCTGACAAAGCTGGAAGAACAACATAGTCACCGTGTGATAAACATATCAACTCTATGCATAAAAAATAACACATTCATAATCAAGCCGCCATCTGTCAATAACTGCCATAAAAACTAAATGGCAGCCCGAGTACTACTCGTTTTCTTAGTTTTTTTTTGTGTATCCGCGATCCAAACAGCACTGAACATAGCCAATATAAACAGCACTGAACATTACTGCCATAGTGGCATGCAACATAAATCCGATATATTAGGTGAATATGAAATATTTTAGCTAACGTTACAGAGTTCAAACAACTGAACTCCAAAGAAGCAGCAGGGACCTTCGGCAGGACATAACATCTCCAATGCACACTAATCCGGACACTAATGCACAAGAGTTGTGCATCACCACCACAAATATCTTCCTCTCTAGTTATGCTCACATGGAGAAACCCTCCCAGTCATGACAAAGCTGGAAGAACAACATAGTCACAGTGTGATAAACATATCAACTTTATGCATAAAAAAAATAACACATTCATAATCAATCCGCCATCTGTCAATAACTGCCATAAAAACTAAATGGCAGCCCGAGTACTACTCGTTTTCTTAGTTTTTTTTTGTGTATCCGCGATCCAAACAGCACTGAACATAGCCAATATAAACAGCACTGAACATTACTGCCATAGTGGCATGCAACATAAATCCGATATATTAGGCGAATATGAAATATTTTTAGCTAACACTACAGAGTTGAAACAACAGAACTCCAAAAAAGCAGCATGGACCTTCGGCAGGACATGAACATCTCCAATGCACACTAATCCGGACACTAATGCACAAGAGTTGAGCATCACCACCACAAATATCAGAACACAAGTCAATCCCATATACCAGTGCTATATTTTCCATAAGAAGCTGGTAATTTTAGAAAGACAATGGTACTTAGAACCCATTGCCGGTCACTGCTAATTTTCCATGCTCGCCACAAACATTTCAGTTATATGTAACATGCAGATCATTCGGAGGCCAATACATAAAACTATAGCAAAATGGAAGACATGGAAGGCATCGAAGAAAACTTGATCATGCTATCAAAGTGTATAATCCAAGTAAGTCCCCATGTTTAACCTCACTGTACAGTCGCCTTCGAACTCAGTTACATGATTGAATGGCCATAGTGATTTTGTACCTAAATCAAGCAGCGCTGTCAGAATTGGTCAAAAAAGGTAAAGATGATAGAATACAATATATATGAATGCTACACTAAGTTAGTGAAGGAGAAGCCCAAAACTGTGGGTACCAAGACACTCCTAAATTTTAACCATGCATATTTAATGAGAAAAAGTGGCTACCAAGTCGTTTTGGTGATGGCTTGCCTGCCTCTATCCTCCGCCTTCAAAGCGAATTGTCGCTGCCGAGCAGGACCAAATATATGAGCCTTACAACAAGTAATCTAAAATATTTAAAAGCCCTATATATACATTTATATTCGATTTCTATATTTACATGCTGATAATGCCAAATACACTACCGGCACTTCAATATTATCATATATGCAGTAAGATTTTTTGCTAGACTGTGATCAAGGTTCCTAACTCGGTCTGCTTCTTTTGGCATAGAAAGAACTGAACTTTGTATAATAATAAGAGCAGATTAGTTGAACTTAGATCCGACCATGAAAATAATTTCGGAGTGCGTGCGACGTCGCCCACACGTGCGTGCAGCACCCCCCTCCACCCCAACCAACCTCTCTCCCTCCCCCACCCTTCCCATCCACTGCTGATGGAGAGGATGCTGGCGAGCGAGCATGCGAGCAGCGACCTTCGGCTGCTTTGTTGTGCCCCGGCAGATCCTGGCGGCGGAAGCTGCGGGCTGGCGCGGCGGTGGCCACATAGCGTGGCGGCGCGATGCAGGTGACCCTGTGTTGCCTGCTGGACGTGCTCATGGCGGTGGCCGGCCTGTAGGGCCTGCGCTGGCCGGTGCCTCCTACCGAGACGCCAACGTTTCCAGGTTCCCCTCACTATGATGGACTCCCCCAGTGTCGACTTCGCCACCTCCGGCCTGCCCCGACATCGACGGTCTTCGGAAGTCCCTGCTCACGGGTCGGGGCGAAACCCCCGCATGGCGACGGCCTGCGCTGTCAACGGCGACGCCTGAGGGTGCCGTTACCTCCTTGGAGGCGTTGACTTGACCCTAGCCGGACTTCCTCCTTGAGCACCGGGGGAAACCCTAGGTCCAGATTGCCGGACCGGGCAGCGGGGGCAGCGTCTCAGCGTTGTTTCCTTCTTGAAGGCGCTGCCATGGCTGCTCATGGAGTACCTGATGCGGCAGCGAGAGGTTGGTGATGTGGCGCTCTGGCGTCGAATGCTACATAGGAGGTGGACGCCCGGGGCGCAACGTATGCCAGCGCCGACACTTCCCCGACAAGTTCTACACCAGTCCCAGCCGGTCCCTGCCTTTCACCCCGCCAACTCTCTAGGCACATAGGGGCGCGAGGTGCGTTGGGGCTGAGCAGTTCTCGAGCCGAAATCATCCCTGGAGGCGTCTTGCAACGGCGGTGTTGCTGCCCTATTGCTCCGAGCCTCGACACCTCGCCGTTCTTGGTTGGAGGCAAGGCTGACAAGACCTAATGTCATTGTGTTCTATAGTTGAGGGCACCTCCTTACCTAGTTGTAGTGGCTTGGTGAGGACGGTCGTGTGTGTGCGTGTGTGTGTCCCTCCTTTGTGGAGGTTGTACCCGTGTTATCTTCCTGTTCAATGAAATGAAACGCAAACTCTTTTGCGTTTTCTCGAAAAAAAAAAATTGGAGTAGTACTCTCACTCTAAAGTCAAACTAAAGGTGAGAGCTAATTTTTCAAATCAACCAGACCCACAGAACTACGTGATTATTCCCATTCAAACTGATATTGATGCTCTCTAAAAATAACTAATATGGAAGGGGAAAAGGTAGTCAAGAGTGTATCTGACCTGGATTAGCAAAAGTATTAAATCGATAGGTAATGTCCAAGCTGAACAAAGGGCTAACAACTGAAAACAAGAATTTAAAATACCAAAGTGAGTAACTGGGATACGGAATATTAACTGAAAAATTCATGAAATCCAACGAAAATGACAAGCTTCTACCTTCGCTCCACACAAGCATGACTGCATGACCATCCAAAAGCAAGAGTAAAGAACTTAAACCATTATGTTATTTAATACAAATAAGAATGATAATGAAATTAAGTATATACCCAAGTACATTTACTTTTTCATACCGTCAAAATTGCATATGCATAGCGAGTTAGTATATATTGCTTACTCGTAAAGAAACTGTATATGCATCAACTTGATGGACTACACCACAGAAACAGCATATACACAGCACAGGTGTAACATGTCATACATTTGGACATGCCTTCTTTGAAGAAACAACACTGAAGCCCAACTAACGAACAAGTACTTCGAGAATAATGGCACACATGAAACATACTACACAAATGATGAGAATCTTAGGAGTTCACAACTCCAGCTCACAAGAACATTTCTTTCAGCAAGACAGGCAAATGAGACAGCAAAGCGCAGATTGTAACAATGTAGAGGCCACCTTCCCTTATTTTCTTTCTAGCGTTGATAAACAATGTATAACAATGTACAAGCTACAAACCAATGGAATAGAACCACCCACCCAACCTACCAATATAACCTACCATTTCCTATCTACATGACAGGATAACACAGGTATCTCACATTACTTCCAAAAGAATCAACACACACATCTCGGTACACCGATATCCACGGGTTAGCCTAAACTCTCACCAATTCAGCCCTAAGCGCCACCTTTATTCACTTGCGCTACACTGCTGCCAAGG